>ML783362.1:488850-529844 GCA_009831015.1 Picea engelmannii | reverse complement strand
TCGGAATATTCTTGATGATTAAACCTCTCTTAACCCCTGGGAATAGTTTGGCATCTAATGGTTATGGTAACATTAGAGTTCTCCCTGGCTGACAGCATTAGTTTTTTTCCTCGCTTAGAGATTAAGGGCTGAAGGCGCACTGACGTTTTATTAAAACCTATGTTGTCGAAATTGTTGGAATATACAGGTGTGATAATTGTTGGAAATTCCTTGCAACATTCTGCGGCCCTTTCAATTGATTTTTATCTCTACCCAACATCGACATAATCACGGGATAATCATCTATAAATTATCTATAATCACAGGATAATTATCTATAAATTATGTATTTATTATGTATAAATTCTCTATAAATTATGTATAAATTATCTATAATCACAGGATAATTATCTATAACCTGTCTCGTATTATGGCTGGCTTTGGCTCTCTCACCTTAGATTAGTTTATGGGTTTAACCTGTCTCGTATGATGCTAGTTTAAAACGCCTATATCCTGACTTTATTAACTGCATTGTTTATTGGCTCAACCCTCATCTATGTATCCAATCAACCCACACCCTGGTTATTAACCTTGGTATTAGTTCATTAACCTTGGTTCATTTCCTGTGTATTAGTTCATTAACCTTGGTTCATTTCCTGTGTATTAGTTCATTAACCTTGGTTTTTTACTCTCTTGTTTATTGATTTAACCTGCCATTAGCTTACGCCTACACAATTATCTATATTCCCGCTTCCGTGCTTTAATCTAACTGATTATTGGTTTAACCCACTTGTTAATTTAACCATGCTTATTAAATACCCTGCCTATTATAAGTCTTTCATTAATTTAATCCACCTGTATCATATCTCTGTAGGAGGTTTAACGTCTCTTAAAACATCGGAATATTCTCAATGATCAAAGCCATATATTTGATTAACATCGGAATAGTTTGGCATCTAATGGTTATGGTAACATTAGGGTTCTCCCTCGCTTACGGCATTAAGTTTCTTCCTCGCTTAGAGATTAAGGGCTGAAGGTGCAGTGAAGTTTTAGTAAAACCTATATTGTGGAAATTGTTGGATTATACAGGCGTGATAATTGTTGGAAATTCCTTGAAACATTCTGTGACCCTCTTAATTAATTTCTATCTCTACCCAACATCGACATAATCACGGGATTCTCACTAAAATTATTTTGGGAAAATTTAAAGATGATTTGCGCATTCGGTGTTGTGTGGATGCATATCGATTTTCTTCCTCGCTTACAGAGATTAAGGAATAAAGGAAATGTTGTGGAAATCGTTGGATGAATTTAAGATTATATGATCTCCACACAGAAAATAATATTTATTCTGTATTATGCATAGTATGCAAATCTTTAAGATTATACGATGTCCACACAGAAAATGTTGGATTATACAGGTGTTGGGATGAATTTAAGATTATACGATCTCCTCACAGCAAATATTTATTCTGTATTATGTACAGTATGCAAATCTTTAGCAGATTCGCCAATTTAAAACTCTATATCTATGATATCCAATATGCATTTTATTGATAGTTTATTCTCTATTTATAGATAGTTATTGGACAACATATTGTTTGCTTTGGGGAAATAATAATGCTTTTTCTCATTTGATCCCACATTTGGCGATGTGTCCTCCCTCTTTAGAAATGGACTCCCTCTTTAATTACAGTGCTTTAAATTCCTTGCAATAATCTGTAGCCATATCTTTAATTACAGTGCTTTAAATTCGTCTCAACATTCTGTGGCCATCTCTTTAATTACAGTGCTTTAAATTCCTTGCAATAATCTGTAGCCATCTCTTTAATTACAGTGCTTTAAATTCGTCTCAACATTCTGTGGCCATCTCTTTAATTACAGTGCTTTAAATTCCTTGCAACATTCTGGGGCCCTCTTAATTGATTTCTATCTCTACACACCTTCGTGTAGTAGTGATTGATCTGGATTCTCCAAATTTACAGATGGGTATTGTGTGGGTGCATATTGATGGGTACTTAATATGTAATTCTGACTTTGACTTAAAATAATCAGGTTTTGCGGTTAATAATTCTTTTTGCTGCTAGTCTCTTCTAGTTTTATGTTGTTGGAATCAATCCTCCGCTTGCATTTTCCAGAAAGAAGGTGAAAACTCCCTTGAAAATAGAAGATGTCGTGCCATTGACAAATTCCACATCCTTTAGTTTAAACCCCCGGAACAGTCCATTATCTTTGTATTATCTCTCCTCCGCGGTATTTATTGAATTTTGATTCTGGTCATATTGGTTTCCATTATTTTATTAAACGGAGATATTGAATTTTTAATTTTTTTTTAAATGAGGGAATTCAAATTTAAATTCTGTGAAATTTGATGATATATATATATATATATATATATATATATATATATATATATATATATATATTTCATATTTATTTATATATAATATGTCATTTTATTTATATATAATAAGTTTTGTTTTTTAATTTTATTTTATAAAATAAGTAAAACAATATAATTTATTAAAAACTGAAATAAAATTTATATATATATATATATAATATCATTGTTTATAATAATAAATATCTTTGATTGATTATTGTCATTTAAGATTAAATATGTGTAACTATAATAAATATTTTTATATTAATTTTTATGATAGTTTTTTTGGCAAGGGTTATATCAAAATAGATTTATTATTAACTTTAAAACAATACACAGAGAAGGTAAATTATTTTTTATTTTTAATTTAATATTAATTGTATTATTTTATTTATATGAGATGAAAAATAGAATATTTTCATTATATTCAATGAGAACTATTTTAATATGTTTTTTTTTTCTTATAGTTGTATATGGTGTATTGCAGGTTTATTTTCAAAAATGGTTCATGATCATATGTATTTGTTGAAAAGAGAAATGAATGTATTTATATGTTTACTTTTTCTCCTTTTTTATTTTTCAAATATTGTAAGAGAGTTAAGTACATCTAATTATTAACATTTTTTTTTTTTTTTATGGAAGGGATAAAACCTCTTTCAAATGTTTTAGGGAGGATGAGCTCATTCTTCTTAGACTAGTGTAGCCTTTATTATTGGTATATTTTTATTTTTGTTTTTTATTACACTAACACACATCAAAATACATATTTACTTTTATAGCATTTACACTTAAAACATATAATCTTGCATTTCAATTATTATTATACTCATAAAACAACACTTATCATAATCACATTAAAATTATTTAATCCAGTATTTTAATCTTTTAAAAAGTTTTTACACATATACAAATTATACAATTTTACATATATACCAAAATTACTAAATACCTTTAATAAACAAATCATTTATTTATTTTTTTCTCTCTCTTTCTTTTTCTTTTTCTTTAAATTTTCTTTTTCTTTTTCTTTTAGTTTAGTTTTCTTTAATTTTATTTTATATTTATTTAGTTAGATAAAATATTTTATGTTTTATACAATATAATTAAGTTTATTATATATAATCTATTGAATTTTGAAATGAAATTTTATAATGTGTGTTTGTTGTTTTGAAATTGCATATGTATGTGTATAGATGTTTTTCACAATGTTTGTATTCTGATTTCGAAATGCTTATTATATTTATTTATTTGAAATTGTAGATGTATGTGTATTTACTTATTTTCGCAATGTTGCTTGCTTATTTTATATATAGATTTGAAATTGTACAATGCTCATTTGTTTGTCTGAATTTGTACATTATGGGTTGAAACTGTATGTGTGTGTAATTGCTTTTGACAATAATTGTTTGTTTAGGTTTGTATATCAATATGAAATTGTATAATGTATGTTTGTTTATTTGAAATTGCATGGTTTTGACAATCTTTGTATTCTAATTTGAAATTGTATATTGTGTGTTGTTTATTTGAAATTATTTGTGTATGTGTGTATGTTAGTACTTTTGACAATGATGTCAAGTTATGTTTAGATATTGAATTGAAATTGTACAATGCTTATTTTTTTGTTTATTTGATGTATATGTATGTTTGCTTTGAAATTGTATCTGTGTAAGTGGTTTTGACAATGGTTGTTAGTCTACGTTTGTATATTGATATGAAATTGTATAATATGTTTGTTTATTTGAAATTGCATGTCTATATATAGGTGGTTTTGACAATGCTTGTATTTTAATTTGAAATTGTATTATGTTTGTTTATTTGAAATTGTATATTGTGTGTTGCTTATTTGAAATTGTTTATGTATGTATATGAATAGTTTTGACAATGATGTTTAGTTATGTTTGTATATTGATTTGCAGTTGTATGTTCTGTATTTACTTGTTAAATTTTATATATTGTGAGTTTGATTATTTGATGTATGTATGTATGTGTGTGTGTGTGTTTTCAAATTGTATATATATGTATGCATGTGGTTATTTGATGTATGCATGTATATATATTTTAAAATTGTGTATGCATGGATGTATGTGGTTTTGATGATGTTTGTTTGACTCTATTGGTGTATTGATATTGCATATTTTATTTGAAATTGTAGATGCATCTGTGTAGGTGGCTTTGATAATGTCTAACTAATTGATTTCTATTGATTTGAAATTATATAATATGTACTTGCTTATTTGGATTTGTATATTGTTTTTGTTTCTTTAAAATTGTATGTGTATGTGTCTGAATGGTCTAGAGAATTTTTACTTGTTTTCTTATGTTTGTATATTGATTTGAAATAGTGTGTGTTTTTTAAATTAAATTTGTATCTATGTTTATTTATTTGAAATTGCATATGAATGTGTGGGAATGGTTTTTGACAATCTATAGTTGTTTGTTTATTGTTGTGAAATCGTGTAATGCTGGTTGACTTTTTTGAATTTTTTTAGTGTTTTCTTAAGTGGTTTTCACAATGTTTATTCATCTTTGTATCTTGATTTGAAATTGAATAATGCGTGTTTTCTTATTTGAAAGCTTATGATGCATATTTGCATATTTCAATGATATTCCATGTTTATTTGTTTGAAATTATATGTTGATTTGAACTTATAGATTTGAATATATATATTTAATATAACCCTATTTAAATTTTCTATTTTATTTTGTTATATTCTTGTGTATCTTTATTGTATTAAATTTTAATTATGATAAAATTTGAATTTATATGTTTATGTTTTTTTTGTGGATTTCTTTGTGTTTTTATGAATGTGTTTGTTTAGGTTGTGTTGTAAATGTGTTTTATTATTGTATTATTTCAAAATAATAGTATATATATATATTGGTATGATTTTATAATCTATATAATTTTTTGATTTTAATTTTTTTTTATATTATTTTTGATGTTTTTTTTTTTCTTTTATTGATTTTTTCTTAGTATTATGATAGCTCACCATCTTAATCCATTAAAATACTAACACTTTTAATAACTTTATAAAAATAACATAAATATGAAATATGACTAATTAGAAAAAAAAATGATATTTTATTTTTAATAGTGTTAAGAAAATAATAAATTAAAATAAAATCATAAGCAAATTTGTTTTCACATATTAAATTAATATAATAAAATTATTTTCGCATGCTAATACGTTAAAAAACTCATATCAACATTGCAGTGGTTGACCCTCTTAGTAGAGATGTCTAGACGTTTAATATCTAGAAGTTAAGAGAAACTCTTTTATTTTTAATACACATTACTATAATAAATATTAAAAATTAATTAAAAATATATATATACAGTACAACCATGAACTTCTAAAATTGTTATTAAAAAAACTAATCTAATAGTATTCATATAATACTATGGATAGACACAGTTGTGTTCTATTGGATGACATTGTAGCAGTTGCACGATATTATCTCATTGCCATAGAAACTGCCACTAGTGTTGCAGATGATTTCCAGCTAGATGGATAGTCAATGTGTTGATGGACAGACATTCTCTGGGTGGAGAATGGTCTAGGAAGGACAAAGTGTTGGTGGATAGACATCCTACCTATGGAGGATAGTCGATGTTGAAATATTGCTGGTGGAAAGACATTCTTCCTGTGGAGAATGGTCCAGGTTGATAGATTGTTGATGTACCATGGACAACTATTCTTCTAGGACTTATGTTCGAATTAGAAGAATGGTCCTTATAGACCATGGGGTGTCTTTCAACATCTCAGAGGAGAAACCTTCTTCTAGAATGTAGGTCCAAATTAGAATAATGATCCTTGTAGCCCATTATAGGGCTTTCAACATCTGTTGGGATAGTCGTTCTTCTAAGATGTATGTATGGAATAGAAGAATGGTCCTTCTATCACTCTGTTGAGTAAGTGACTTATTCAACATCATGATCAATTACTCAAATGGAGTATATCTTCAGGAGATGATGTAGTTGATGCTATCAAATGATATTGATAGTGGTGATGTTGTTCATGATTTGATATACGTGATCATGAGAAATCCTCTGTGGTTATGATACTATCAGTTGAATGGTTTGTTTGTGCTCAATAACATTTCCTTTAATACTTGCCTATCTATGAGGGAGTATTGATGTTACAGTAGATGCAGAAGGTATTAACCTCCATGTGCAACCTATGACCATAGTAGAATGTTCTGGAAGCTAGAGAAAACCCTAAACAAATGTATAGAAACCCTAGAATACATGTCGACTCATTAAAAGAATTAATATTTGAGTATTGGGCTCTAAAAGAAGAAGTCGACCTAGACAAGAGACAAAGATCACTATAAATAGAGGGCACTTGATCTCATTTGGTCATTCACACTGTGACATCTCACACAAGAAAAGTGGTGCACAATTTTGGAGAGGTGCAGTTGCAACTATTCAACTGGAATTTTGGTCTTGGTTTCTGGTTTATGGACTTTCTGTTTTGGTGCACTATTAGTGGAGAAAGAGAGATATGTTATCTCTTGGTTATGTGTTAGGTCTAGTACTGCTTCCAGAATTATTCTATCTATCAAGTTTATGGTGCTTGGGGGTGGCTGTGTGGTTATGGTTGGGTGGCAATATTGAGATATTGTCTATGGAAAAACGATCAAATCTGTTTTCATTCTAACATAATACCCTAATTAATATGAGATTTCAAGGAATAAAAACAAGAGATAAAAGACTCATTATCTCATTCCTAAAGTTCATCAAAATTTAAAGCATGAAAGGTGGAATGAAGGAAAACATAATTTAAATAAGAAGCATGATATTCATTATAAATAAATATTACTCCTTTTTTAATAGATTAAATGACAAAAAAATTATCTATGTCATGAAATTTGAAGAATTTAAACGAAATATAATAGTTCTTACTTAGCTCACAACAAAGCAGAGGAAATATTGTACTGGTATGATTGCTCTATAATTTACTACAATGGAGGTTCTACCAAATTATAGCAGCTATGATATGGATAAATTGATAAGAATAAAATGGTTTATGGAAAAATAGAGCAGAAACACATGAAACCCTTAAATGAAAGATGGAATCTCAAAGTTATATTCTGTAAAAAAATGGTCTTTATTGAAATCTTCAATGATTCTAGGCCCAAAAATCCCCCCCCCCTTTTTCATTCAATTTCGAAAATATATTTATAGTTCCAGTGTAAAGGCCCCAATCGTTACAACTGCAAGCGAAGCAAAAGTGCAATTTTTTTTGTTTTGTTTTTAGGTAGGAAGGCAACGACGAAAATAGTTGAACCACGCAAGTCAGAATGAATGAAATAACACAGTTCAGGCAGAAGACAACTATGACTCAACCTATTGCCTGTAACGAACCTCCTCGTTACGACGGCAGACCTCTTATAAAAAGTACATTTTTTTCTTTTGTTTTGTGTGTGCACGTGTGTACAGTGGTAATAAACACATTCAACTCTGTGTCGCCACCCGACGACGAACAAGATGCATATAATGACGACGACCACAACGTGATGACCTAAGATGCACATCAAGTGTTTGCAAGTAATGAACGACAATCAATCGACAAAAAATAAGACTGACTACCCGCTCATCCTACCCTGCAATGGTTAGGACCTCCAAGACACATAATCAACACTCAAGCCCAGGTTCACATCGATTTTAACCATTTCAGGTCTCAGGAATGGCGACTGTTCTGAGGAACACGGAGGTGTCTACAACCCACCCGTCTCAAGAAGACCAAGCCTACTACGCTAAGGAAAATCATCCTAGCAACCCAACATTAATTACACAAGTATCTAGAAACCTTACAGTGAGCAACCATGCACATTAAAAGTTTACATAACCTAGTAAAAACATTACTTATAATAAACGTCAAGACCCTCAACCGGAAGCACAAACTGAAACGACCTTGTCAACAACCCAGAACAATATCGCTTAAGCAAGAAGTCGAAAGGTGAAGGAGTGAACTATTATGAAGTTATTAATGTCATTAAAGTTATCATGAGGTGTACTGAGTTAGGAATAGAGCCACGTCAAGGAAGCTGAATAATAATACCCACTAAAATTTAAATTAAAGCAATTTCTTTTTATCCAAAATATAAGATAGTTTGGTTAGATTTATTATATTCGCAAATATTTTACAACAAAATGGTTGATCTATAAATAATTATATATCTAAAATTTGACTGTCATGGATCCTTATAAAAATGATAAAATTGATTGAAAAGAAGAACTGAATTACAAATACTTTCAAAAGAGATGTGTAAGCAAAGATCGATATTTCAAAATTGAAAATCTATATATATTTTTATTTAAATAACTACCGATATACCCCATCGAAGACACTCTTTCACTTGACAAAGAAATACAACCTTTGGATTTGGAGTCTACCATACATTTCTCGTTTACAAGGTCATTTGATTTCCTTAGTTTGACACCTTATTAAGTTCACACAATTTGTTGATAATAAAAATAAAGTTACATACTAGATGAGAGTCATTATGTATATATAACCCTATGTATCCCAACATGCCATATATCCTTGACCAACCATGCCAATATATTATGACAAATCTGTGGTCATGATAATATATTTCTTACTATTACCTATCTTCTAAAAGTATTATTGTATATATATATTTTTTATTATTAAAAAAATTTCTATCTAAATAAATTTAAAGATTATTAAGCTAACCAGTTTAAGGAACATGATAAATAGAAGGTCCGTGGGTAACTAGTTCCCTCCCTACCTAAAGATGACACGGCAGGTCATAAAAAATTGGAAATTGTACTTGCAATAAATTAATTAGTAAAAATACATCAGTTGTCCATCGATAATTAAAATAAAACTTTCAGCCACTAAATCTTGAAAATAGTTCTTAGTAATACATATAAAGTAATTGTATTTTAAGAAATTACAATCAATGAATAATGTTATTGCATTTGAAATTGACAATTTAGTTGTAGTATTGTATAAGAATATTTCTAAAAGTCTTTTCCAGGTTAGGAGGAGTTGTCAATAAACATGCACTTCGTGGCATTTAAGCACACAGTCCACAATCAAGGTAGAAAACGTGGGCATACCAGCCCTGCAGGCTTCCTTCCAAATAACAAAAGGGGCAATTATGGGGAGTTCCTGAGGGAATCGCTGAGTAAATGTTGCAAGAGTTCAGGTGTAGAAAATCGAATCAATGCCTGGCCATGTGTTCTGGAAAGTTCATGTCTGAAGAAATTTGATAAAAAAAAATGGGTGTTTTAGCAGGTTAACTAAGTCATAAACAAGCGAAATGTGGGTTCTGTTTAAATCTGGAATGCACATCTATAAGTGAAATCTCTACAACCTGATGTTGAATAACCCTTCTAAACCCATGAACAATAAGATAATTTACAGTAGATCCAAACACCTTCTGGATGCCTGCGTTAGGTTTTATTGGAGGAAGCAAAACGCAGAGTTTAATGGCTAATAAGAATGATGAACCGATAGAACAAACTCGCCAAAAACTGTTGCTTACACAGTTAAGCTCGCCATTAAGTGATGACTGCCAAGGATGAGTATATCTTTGAAAAGTTTGGAGATTCAACCGAAGTCTCCAACGGCCATACTTGACTTGACATCATAATCAACCGGTGTTATATATTCTACCATTTCCTCCCACCGCCCTTGTTCCAACATCCTAGGAATTTTGTTGGTTCTGACTTCCTCTTGGAACACTGTAGAGGTCATCACTATCACCACACTGGTCTTGTATTTCTGTCTTGTGGTCAAGGTTTTAGGTTTGTTTTGTTTGTTTGTTTGTTTTTTTGTTTTTTTCAAAATAAAAAACTATCCAAAGTTAAGAACTTGCCACTAGGATTTCAGCGATCCAATCTTATGTTGAACTACAATCGAATCTGCCATGAGGTCTCATTATTGTAAAGAGGGTGTAAACAGCCAGGGATGGTTATTCCTTGACGCGAGTTCTATCCTCCGTTCTTTACATGATGGAATGTCAGCGCCTTTAGGTGATGAACATACCAAAATGAAATCGCTAGTTTAGATGATATTTACTCAGTTAATTTAGCCATTTAAGTACTGAAGACACGGAATTAGATTCTCCATCATTATCAATGCAAGGTAAAATTTTACGGCTATCACATATTGCAATTGCTGAAGTATATAAATAAAGAAAACCATTCAATCCAACAATCAGCTAGGCTAAGAAGGAGGGGTCCTCTATAGGCTAACATCTAACCCATTTACAAACAATATGCATTCTACTCTACAAAATAGAAGAGCGTACCGTTCCCTGATCTCCCACTTCGAATGACGTCCGCGCGCTCCATGTCGTTCCCGCTCGCCGACTGTCGAGACTACACCGGTACCTCCTAATTAATGCTAGGGGTACTTTGCTTCCCCCTTAGCCCCCTGAGCCGTAAAGGGGTCACACTCTATCCAGAGGGTATGTCTAGCTCCCAGCTCACCTCGCAAGGCCGAGCTACCACTCCTCTCCAAGTTGGGAAATCCCGACTCCCCAAAAGTAAATCAGTCAAGTCACTAATCCAGCAGTGTAACGTTACTCTAACAGTCGATCCCCTTCTTCCTCCTCCTTCGTCTCTTTTATAGAGTTTTTGAACTTTCAATCTTTCCCTAAATCTCATTTAATTTAAGTTTTAAATAAAAATCTTCTAAAATTCTCTTTCGTACAAGTGTCATTCATCCCCCACATTCCTCCAATAATTATTTTTTTTAATTTATTAAATTGTCTTATTTCCCTCACCCACCTAGAGTTACTTCTAAATTTACTCCTAAGTGTCCCTAGATTCCCTTACATGTTTTAAAGACTTTCGCTAAAATGAAATTGCTAAATTAGTTCAATTTAGAAGGCTCTTAATTGCAGATTCTTTACTAAGTTGACCGCCTGCTTTTTACCATAAGTTTCCCTCTTTCCCTTTTTATGTTACCTCCATTCCCTAGTTTCCTAATTTTTATAATTTCCCTCTCTTCCCTTTTTATTAGAGCTAAAAACGACAGTGGTGCAATTTAACCTCTTTTCCTTTTATTATTAATTTAATATTTTTTTACACTTTCACAAGTTAAATAATTAAATTCTTCTTTACCTTTTATCCACAGATTTTATTTAAGTTCTTACTCTTTTCATTTTACCCAAAAATTTATGAAGACCACAATTATTACTTAAGTCGTTTTTTTTTTTCTTTTAAACTTTATTATTTTGTTTTTATAGAGATATTTTCTTAAGGGTACACAAAATTTTAGCCCTAGCAAAGTTTTAGACTTAGGACTTAGATTCTGAACTAGGTGACATTTTAATTAGGGAAATTGTTTTAAGATTTCTTAATGAGATATTTGTCTTAGGGCCATCTAGGTTCATTCCTTTAACATCATCAATGCGACATGCCCTTTAGGACGAAACATGTGCTCCAATGGTGCCACTCGCCTGTTTTGTTTTCTTTGCGCGATGTGCCCTTTAGGAGGCACCATGTGCTCCAAGGGTGCCACTCACCTCTTGACTGATTGGTAGAAATCAATAACCCCTGGAGTCAACACTCCGCCAGGTGAACTTGTGGGAGACTAAGGGATTCTAAGGAATAAGGCCCCCGCCTTATTCTGCGCCCCTGAGAATCATCGTGAGTGACTATCACAGTCTACCCTCACGACATCGTGGGTCCCCTAGAACTAGGTAATCATTAACCTACAGTTTGAGCCACTGTAGGAGTGCTAGTAGGTTGTGGAAGGGTTGTTGTCCACACCTCTCTCTCAACCTCTCTGGTAGTCATGTCTGGCCCCTTTACTCCATATGTGAGTCTAGTCGGCAAACTATCGTTAGCCTGCATCATCAGCAAATCATGTCAGATCATGTCCACATCATATCATCTAATCAAATGTACGAACATCACAGTAAAACAATCAAACCCTAATAGCACACTCCCTGACTTGATCTAGAGTCCAAGGGGTTCCATCGATGCCTCTACATCCTCTAGGTCCAAAACTGTGCACACTCAATAAAACCAAGTCAATAGAACCTATCTATGTCAATGTAGTAAAACAACATGTCATCCACCCATGACACATCATAATCAAAGACAATGTTTTAATATCATAATAGTCTGGATCACTTGCGAGAAAGTGTCCTAAAAAATAAGTTCGCTCATTGCGCCAGAGTGGGATGTTACATACAACCCCTCTTTGTCTAAAATTCGTCCCAAAGTTTCATAGTATAAAAGATGAAATAAGTGTATCACAGTATCATATGTCTATCTATCAAACAAAAATGGAAACTGTTGGCGCATATCATATGCATCCTCGCAGGTCGACGACTATGGACTATAATTTTCCCACTGGACCTTGACCTGATATACCATTCGACGTCGTAACTGTCGAACATGATGATCTAAGATACAGACCGGCTCAGTGGTGAGTGCTCCCTCATGTAATACCTGCAAGGAACTCAGGTCAATAACATGTGTAGGATCACTAATATAATGTCTCAAAACAGATACATGAAAAACATCGTGCATACGCCTCAAAGAATCAGGCAAGGCTAGTCGATAGGCCACGGGCCCCTTTCTCTCCACAATATCGAAGGGTCCCAAAAACCTAGGAGAGAGTTTAGCTCCCTTCCCAGACTTGTTCAAACTCTTATGTGGCTTAACCCGCAAGAAGACTCCATCGCCAACCTCGTAACTACGGTCGACTCAGTGCACATTGACATAACTCTTCTATCGATCTTGTGCTTCTTTAATCCTTTGTGTTATGGTTTGCATTTGTTCTTCCATTTCTTGAATCGCTTCTGGTCCCACCAGGACCCTATCCTCAAGCCGATCCCAACTCAAGGGCGTCCGACACAATCGCCTGTAAAGAAACTCGAAAGGCGCCATTTTAATGGTGCTCTGGTAACTGTTGTTGTAAGCAAATTCCACTAGTGGAAATAATTCTTCCCAATGATTTTGTTGGTCCATTCATACATGTGCAACATGTCCTCCAAGGTTTGGTTCATTCGTTCGGTCTATCCATCAGTCTCTGGGTGATATGTAGTACTAAAGTTAAGTTTGGTTCCCAAGGCCTCTTGGAAACTCATCCAAAATTGTCCAATAAGAATCGATCCTTGATCGGATATAATCCTTTTAGGCACGCCATGCAACCTCACAATCTCATTGATGAAAACTCTAGCAATGTCAGGTGCCTGATACGTCGTACGCATAGGAATAAAGTGAGCACTCTTCGTCAGAGTGTCTACTACTACAAAAATCGAGTCATGTCTCCTTGCCGTCAGTGGCAATCCAGTAATAAAATCCATCGAAATGACCTCCCATTTTGATTCCGGAATGGTATGTGGTTGAAGTAATCCTGCTGAGTGTCTATGTTCACCCTTTACCTACTAACATTCTAGACATCTGGCCACATAGTTGACTATGTCGCCTTCATTCCCTTCCAGAAGAATAAGGGTTTAAGGTCTTCCCTCATCTTTGTGACTCCCGGGTGAGCCATGTAAACTGCTCTATGAGCCTCACTCAGAATGAACATCCTCAACTTGTTGTTTGGCAGTATGTAAATCCAACTTTTAAACCTCAATAACCCATCGCCATTAAATGAAAATCCCTCATATCATGGTACCATCATTGTGTTTTTTCTGATAAAACCCTCGACCTCTTTGTACCAGTCGTCATCACACTATAAAGTTAGAATCTTTTCACATAGATTTGTCTGAAGAGGAAACATCGAAAAGATGCATGGCCTCCGACTCAAGGCATCTTCCACTCGGTTCACTGTTCCCTTTATGTAAGTAATCTCAAATTCGTTCTCGCTAAGCAATTCCGACCAACGTCGTTGTCGTGCGTTCAGGTCGCTTTGCGTAAATATTTTTTGTAGTCCACAATGATCAATCTTTAGTTCAAAATTTCATCCAACAAGGTAGTGTCTCCAAACCTTCAAGGCATATATGATGCCTAATAACTCAAAATCGTGCGTCACGTAGTTCTCCTCATGACTTCTCAGTTTCCTCAAAAAGTGAGCAATCACTCGTCCGTCTTGCATTAAGACTCGGCCTAAACATTCCTTGGATGCATCAATGCATACCAAGAAGTCCACGTCCATGTCAGGGACCTTTAGTATCGGTGCTGCTGTCAACAACTTCTTAAGCTTCCGAAATGCTTCTGCTCATTTCTCGGTCCAAACAAACTTCTTGTTTTTCTTCTACAACTCCGTGATCAGATTTTCTATCTTTGAAAATCCCTCGACAAACCATTGATAGTATCCTGCTAAACCCATAAAGCTATGCACTTCTGTGACATTCGTCAGCGTAGGCCATTCCATAATAGCCTCAACCTTGGCTGGATCCATGGAGATGCCTTCGTTGGAGATGACATGCCCTAAGTAGTGAATCCTCGATTGATAAAAAGATAATTTGGACAATTTCCCATACAATTTGGGCTCTCGTAGACACTGTAGTACCAAGTGAAAGTGCTCGTCATGCTCCTCCTTCATACAAGAGTAAATTAAAATATTGTCAATGAACACTTGGACGAACTTGTCCAAGTACTCGCGGAAAACCCCTTTCATCAAACTCATAAATACCCCTCGGGCGTTTGTCAGTCCAAACGGTAAAACAATAACTCGTAATGTCCAAACCTAGTCTTAAAGGTGGTCTTAGGGACGTCATCCTCCTTGATCTGCAACTAGTGATACCCTTATTGCAAATCGATCTTGGAGAACACCATCGCACCCTTCATTTGATCGAACAGATCATCAATTCTCGACAATGGATATTGATTCTTGATCGTAGCCTTGTTCAGTTGACGATAGTTAATGCAAAGCCTCCATGATCTGTCCTTCTTTCGTATGAAAATAATAGGTGCACCCCGAAGTGACACACTACGATGTATCAGTCCCAGGTCCAGCAACTCCTTCAGTTGCATGTTCAAGTCTTATAACTCTGGAGTCAACATCCGATAAGGCGTTCTTGCAATCAGTTCAGTCCCCAGTTATAGGTTTATGGTAAACTCCAATTCTCTCTCTAGCGTCATCCTAGGTAACTCCTCTGGAAACACATCCGCAAACTCTCTCACCACCAGAAGGTGTTCTATACCTTTCGCTACTCCCTTCTCGTTTAACACAAGGATCGCATAAAGCTTGCACCCCTTGCGCATACTCTTCTACAGCTGTAAGGAAGAGATGAACCTCAGGGAAACTCCCTGGTTCCGTCCTACAATCAGACGTCTCTGTCCCTCATGATCGACCAAGCTCAACCATTTCATCTTACAATTGAGTATCGTCTCATGCGATTCCAACCAATCCATACCAATCATGACATCATAAGATCCTAAGATCGTGACTTACAAGTTGGCCCTCGTGACAAACTCTCCCAGGTTAAGGGCACAGCCTGTAACCTTTCCTCCAACCTTTTGTTTAGCTCCCGAAGCCATCTCTATGAAGCTAAACTCATCATGCTCGACTGACTTTACCTTAATCCTTTTTAGCGATACACTTGAAATGAAACGCTCGGTAGAACTGGTATCTATCAAAATACTAAGGGTCTGGTTAGCAACGGTACCTGTTGTCTCCAACATAGTCGACTAATGCTCTTCTTGGTGGTTATTCACCGCTACATGAATCTGATGGGCCTTTCCCATATCTCCCACGGTAGTGGGTCCTGCTAGTTTGGACGCTCTAGTCCTCTCCACAGGATAGTCGCACTGGTAGTGTGGCTCCCCACATGTCCAACACCCCTTCTTCGGCCCAGTAGTCCTGGTACCCGAAGTAGAATATGATGGCCCACCGGCCTGGATCCCTGGTCTGCTCTATTGAACATGCCTAAATTGTTGTTGCTATGGGCGATGTTGTTGCTGATGCTGTGGTCCCCAGTAAGGTGTTTGTTGCTAACGCAGTGGTCGTCGTGGTGTAGTGAAATTGGATCCCCTCTAGAAGCCATGATATCATGGCGTATGTCTCACTGGTGTCTGGTGCTGCTGTGTTCTGGATGGAACCTGCCCTGTTGGTCTTGCTGGAGTCCTGGTCTGACCCCCACTGATAAGCTCCTCCTCTGCTATGAGGGCCTTCTTGATGACATCGTGCAAGGTTTGAGGCATCAAAATCCTAACACGAACCCGTTGACCTTAAGTTTCTCAGTGTTAAGGTGCGTAGCATACTGGAGTAGCTCCATAAAATGGGCCTCATAGTTGGGCACCGTAAAACCTCCCTATCATAAGCCGTTGAACTCATTGAGTTTATGCTCGATGATTCCCTCTGAAACGTACCTCTCCCGGAACTGTTCCTCGAACAGTTCCCATGATACATCTTCGACGGCCATGTTCAGCTGCAGTAGGAGCGTCTTCCACCATAGAAGAGTGCTCCCCTTCAGTTGAAATACCGCCATGTGGACCTTCATGTTGGAGGTATAATTGCAAAGTGCTACCAGTACCGAATGGAGCATGCGGTGGAACCTTAGTGAGTGTCGGCGCCGTGGCCTCATCTCTGTCCAAACGACTAATAAGTGCCTCAGACATGCGCTAAAAGGATCTCATCATTCCCACTACATTGCCAAATTCTATTTGCTCTTACCCGAGAACCTGGTCGTCTCCCTAGGGGTTCGACCCCTCAAGCATGGATGCTACTAGAGGCATCGCGCCTCCTCCTCTCACACCCCGTCGTCTGCCTCTACAACATCCTCTAACCATGATTTCCTATACGCACACAAGTCAACTCAATCAACAATCGTATAGTCAATCATATAATGAAAGCCGTAGTGATCCCAAGTCGCAGGTTGAACCTCGCTCTGATACCATATGTAACGAGGAGGTTCGTTACACTAGCACATCAAGCAACTAGGCGATACATGTGTAATAAAGAATATAGAAACGACCTCCCACCTGACACAGACATGACAACGCCCACAAGTTAAGGAAAACACCCACCATCCCAACACAACGGTCTTGACGACCAATAATGTAATCACCCCATCGTTACGACAAAAAGTGAAGCAAAGTGCAAATTGTTTTTTGAAACAAGATGACAACAATGATTACAGCTAATCAACGCATGTGGCAACGAGCACCACACCCGTAGAACAGGAAATAGACAAATTCAACTCCATACATTAGTACAAGAGAAACTTGGAAAAGCCTGTGTAACACAACAGAGAGAAACGACTAATCACCTGTGACAACATGACCACACCTAAAAGCTAAGGGACTAAATCCCCATCCCGACACAAAGACCACGATGACCATTTAACTATAACCTCGATGGCGGGAAACCAAACTCATGAATTCGTTCGACCCAGGAACCAATAGAAAACTTACATCGATCAATAAAACCCACACAGAAGGCACAAACCTTGGCCAATTCCTCATTCGACTCAATCCCTTAGGGTGTGCAATGAACCCCTCGTTAGGAATCATGCCATCCCCAGGTGACAGGTGTGACAAGAAACTTGGTGCAGCCTAACCTATCTAGGCCAAGGACTCAAGATACATCCAATGCACTAGGAGATGAAACAATGACAAGAAGACGACACCCACACCCCAACAACAGGTTGACAACATGCAATAGCACTACACTCAAGGAAAAGCGCAAGCTATTACCCGACTCCGCCAACAACCCAACCATTAACAGATAATCAAGATGTTTAAGTGAGAAGGTTGAACTATTACCAAGATACTAAGGTCATAAGTGTTATCATACTGTGAACTAATATAGGAACTTAATAAAATCAAATAGAGTTACGAACATTTAAAAATTGTCCATTAAAATAAGAGAACTACTTACATTTTAAAAGTGCTCCACTTTGCTTATAAAATAATTGGCATGGTTGTCTAAATAGGTCTAGTCCTTAAAGAGATTGATGTCTATAATTAATGTTACTTTAATGTTGTTTGTTGCTATTCGATGCTATTTTGTTGTGTATATATAAGTGCCATTTCAATGTTATTTCAATGTTTTTTTGTGGTTTATAAATAATTGTCAATTTGACGCTCTTCAATGCAATTTTAATGTTATCTTATTATTTATAATTAAATGTCATATGAAGCTATGCAAATTTAATGTTATCTTGTTGTTCATAAATAATTGTCATGTCAAACTTATTCAATGTAATTTAATGCCATCTTGATGTTCATAAATAAATGTCATGTCAAGCTATTCAATGCAATTTAAAGTCATCTTGATGTTCATAAATAAATGTCATGTCAAAGCTAATCAATTCACATTTGATGCTACCTTGTTGTTCATAAATAAATGTCATTCAAATTAATTCCATGTAGTTGATGCTATTTAGTTGTTTGTAAACAATTGTTATTTCAATGCTAATCAAACCATTTGCGGTCTATCTGTTAATTATTAGCTAAGTCAAATTATCGTTGTGGTCTAATTAAAGGAAATTTTGTAGAGTAAAAGGGGTAAACTACACATTCGTTGAAGAACTTGTAGTCCTATCTCGAATGAATGCAAACCTGTCATAAACCAATGTAGGCGTACTACGCCTTGCTATCCATTGTTGTTATTTAATATGATAATTCACAGTAATTAACATGAACAATTATAATCATCATAATATGATAATTTGTTGTAATTAACTAGGGAAATTATAGTTGTTGTAGTATGATAATTCATTGTGATTAACTGGAGCAATTATGTTCGATGTAAAATCAGTGATAAAAACACCAATTTACCAATTGTGGGGACAAATAAAATGAAGCTCTATACAATGAAATTTCACAGTGATATAAAATTAGCGTGAGGCAAATTCGTGGGGACATGAAACACAGTTTTTTTGCAGTGATAAGGGCAGAGATAATCACTGGAATATTCACATTGTAAAAACTAGGCATGTTGCCCCAAATCATGGAGCACCAACATGTAATGTGTCATAAGGTCGTTGAGTGTTTATTAATGGATTTGCTAAGTTTTACTTAAAAGAAACACATTCAAAAATTAAAGAAAAATGGTGTCTGAAGAATCCAAAACTCAAGAGGAAGATAGAGAAACACAGTCTGTAAATGTAAATCAAAGGTAAATTTCACCGGTAAAAGATCACAGATTTGGTAGCGTTGAACGTCACAAATTGGTGGTGTAAATATGAAAATGATAGGTACCTAAATGTTGTGAAGGGTTCGTTGCCCATTCATTAATAAACTGTGAATATAAGTTCACAAAAAAATTTAGTTGTGGATAGAATGAGTTTTGTAGTCAATCGGTATTAACATTGTAGAGTATCCGCCATGGAATGTATTAAAATGCCGAGTATGTTCACCAGGGAGGGCATTAAACGCAAAGTTAGAATAACCAGGAATTTATTAGAAATGTAGAGTAAAAAATTTATCAAATGAGTGTGTTGAAGTGCATGCTAGATGTATGAAAACGCAGGGAAATTTTTTCTCTTAAAACAGATTAAAATGCATAGAAAAACAATTGCAGTCAAGTATTAAATTGTACAACGAAAATTCGCCAATTGTAAGGAATAAAATTTCAGAGTAAAAAGATAAAAGTAATTCATCCATGAAGATGTAGGTAAAATGTAGGAGAAAAACACAGTAATAAGATTAATAAATTTCGATCATTACACAGTAATGAAAGAATAAAATGCAGTCTAATGTAAAAAGAAGTGTTTCCATTAAAGATCATAGAGAAGGAATATGGATGACACATAGAAGTATTCAATCGCAAGAAGGTGCCATGACAATAAATTATCCAAGAACAATCAGCAGAGGTAGATGACTAGGAAACACATCCTTCGCTCATCATCCACGCAGAAAAAAGCAGGGCATTAGGATCTATAGGCCTATTAACACTGAAGTGACGACCGTGGATCCGTGTCATGGCCGACTTCTCAGGCATGGACTGATGAACTAGGGATGAGGACGAATTATAAATCTCTAACTCTTCACCAAAAATCAATAAAACCAATACGTCAGTCATAGAATTTAGTATTCGAATGCCAAGGGAATTAAGTCAAGAAGAGAGCTTAAGGCTATGGAGAAATTAAGTTCTCAATTAAAATTGTAAGTCCAACACCCTCTATACACATCTAAAAGTACAGAAATGGAAGCATAAGGTTAATAATATTCTGCCATGTAGAATAAAAGAAAGTGTACCATAGCCCAAGTCACCCGCTCCGAGCAATTGTCTCGCGCACTCCGTGTAGCTCCTACTTGCCAAACGATGAGACTTCACCAGTACCTCTGAGCCAATGCTAGGGTACTCTTCTTCCCCCTTATCCCCCCGAGCCACAAAGGGGCCACACACATTGAACTAGAGATAAATTAACTCCCAGCTCACCTCGTAAGGCCAAGCTACCACTCCTCACCAATCTAGGTATCCCAACTCCCACAAGATAAGTCAGTCAATTCTAAAATTCTACATCATAGCGTTATGCATCAAATAAGAGATCCATCCTCCTCCCTCCTTTATATAGAGTTTCTAAGTCCTTAATTTTCCAAATTCCCATTTAATTTAAAGTTCAATAATTTAATTCAGAAAAATCCTCCCCATACATGTGTCACCCATCCCCTTCATTGCACCAAAAATTAAATTCATTAATTATTTAATTACTCCTATTCCCTTCACTCACCTAAAATCACTCCTAGAATCGCTCCTAAGTGCCCCCATATTACCTTACACATTTTAATGACTTAGCCTATTACTAATTTACTAGTTGAGTTCAATTTAGAAAGTTCTTAAAGGCAAGATTCCTTGCTAAGTTAGTCATTCTTCTTTTTTCTTATGTTTCCCTTTCTCTTTATGTTTCCCCCCTTTTCCCTTAGTTTCCCAATTTTTTTAAATTCCCCTCTTTCCCTTTTTATCTAAAACTCAAATTAGCAAGTGAAGAAATGACCCATTTTTCCCCTTTTTATTTTTAATTAATATTTATTTTTAATTATCATAAGTAACAATGCAATTTTTCCCTTTTTGGTTAAAATGTAATTCCCCGAAGTAATTATATATATATATTAATATATATTAATTAATTGAATGTATTACCCCCTTCTCCTCACATGTTTAATGATGATTATTAGTATTATTTATTTATTTTTATTATATATATATATATATATATATATATATATATTCCACAAGTATCACTTAGACAAATATTTTATTTTCCTAGGTTGGGAGACATTTTGTTAGGGAAATTGTTTTTAAAACTTTTGTATCACATTATTCGTTATAAGGCCATCTAGGTTTATTCACTTATTAGTTAACAACGTGACATTCCCTCCAGGACGCAGTAGGTTCTCCAACAGTGCCACTCACCTCATTATGTTTCCCTTGTGCGAGATGCCCTTTAGGACACACTACATGCTCCAAGGGTGCCATTCGCCTCTTTCTTTTTTTCTTGCGCGACGTTCCCTTCAGGATGCACTACATGATCCAAGGGTGCCACTCGCCTCTTGAATGACTTGGTAGAAATAAAAAACAACTGGATTCATTACTCCGTCAGGTGATCTTGTGGGAGAATAAGGGCCTCTAAGGAATAAGGCCCTTGCCTTATTGTGCTCTCCTTAGAATCATTGTGAGTGACTCTCATAGTCTTCCCTCACGGCATTGAGGGTTTTCTCAAACTAGGTAATCGTTAACCTACATTTTGAGCCATCGAGGGAGTGCTAGTAGGCTGTGGTAGGGCTGATTTCCACACCTCTCCATCAACGTCTCCGATAGTCGTGCGTGACCCCTCTACTCCACATGTGAGTCTAGTCAACAAGCTATCGTGAGCCTTCATCATCAACGAATCATGTAAGAATAAAATCCATAGTCATAACATCTAATCAGATGCACATATTTCATATATATACAACAATCAAACCCCAATAGTCCACTCCCTGAATCGATCTAGAGTCCAAGGGTTCTGTCGATGCCTCAACATCCTTGAGGTCCAAATTCTGCACACTTAGGAGAATCAAATCAATAGCACCTGTCTATGTCAATATAGTAAAATAACAGGTTATCATATCCATAATGCGTCATAATCATAATCAAACACCCCAATAATATAATAATCTGGATCATCCACAAGTAAGTGTCCTCAAAGAACAATTTCTCTCAGTGCACGCAAGAGAGGGATGTAACAAATAACTAGAACATCTATGGCACACAAAAAAATTCTTGAAGGAGTTACAAACCTAAGTGCCAAAATGAACTTACAACAATCAACAAAACCCACCAATGGAAGCACATAATCCGTCGAAGTGATCATTCGCCTCTATCCAATAGGGTGCACCATGATAGCCTCATTAGGATTCACCTCGTCCCTAGGCGATAGGTGCAACGATAACCCTGGTGCAACATAACCTATCTGGACAAAGGTCTCAAGCTAAATTCAATGCGCTAAGGGATGAAATAACTAACAAGAAGACTACGCCTACGTCCCCAAGTAATGGGTCGACAAGATGCATGAAGACATCGCTCAACAAATGCACAATCCATTAAATGACTCGACGACAACCAAGAAGCCCTAAAATTTAAGCATGAGGTCTAGGCGCGAAGGGTAAACTATTGTAATGTTACTAAAGACATAAACGTTATCAAGAGTGAACTAACACAAAACTCAACAAATCAACTGATCCGGATTATTTTCGGCATAAAATGAGAGCGGAGATATAATAAAGAAATGCACAGAGATATCGCGTATATCCAGTAATATAAAAAAATATATCAAAGAGGCAACCGTAAACATAGAGAGACAGTAATAGATGATTTCTATTAATGAAATAAATGTACACAGACTATAAAAATACAGAGTGAAAGACTCCCTAGAATGGTGACAGCTTATCTCTGAGAAGAGATGTGACGGCTACTCGCATTCACAAGAAGATGATTACAATGAGGCTCTAGAGGCATTTTTACAAAAAACAGGAATTCCAAAATTCCTAGACATCCAAAAACCTAACCCTAGGATATGAAGCGCCAAAATTCATGTGGGCCCTGTTTGGGTAAGTTAGAACATCAACTTCCCAGGGTCGTAACTTTTGCATACGATCTCTGTTTTAGGCGTATGATAGCTCGTTGGAAAGGTATCGTTGATGAGATTAATTTTGGGGGCTCAATAATGCCTTTGGATATCATTGAGAACCTATATCTATAAAAACCTTCATTTAGGCCCTCAAAATGGCCCCGAAAGTTAAAACCTGCTAAAAATAGTAAAAAGTCAAAATTGCCAGAAAACTGTTTTGAGCCAGTCGAAAAAGGTGGGTGGCCACCGATATCCACCTGGATCATCAACACGCTTGTTAGCAAGGTACATTTCTATTAAAGTAAGTGCACTACTCATCATTTAAAAGTGATCTTATGCTTCTTCATTATCTAATCGACAATGTTGTCTAAATTGACAATCCCTAATTAATCAATAAACAAAAATCTAATTTAACAATTTAACAGTACATAAAGATAACAACTATGACAATATATATCATTATTAATGTAACACAATTGATAAACCTCATATATCATAGGTTATAACACTATCAACAATATTAATTACAACATGTTGTCCATCATAAATAAAATCTGTTGGTGATTAAATTGCAATTGTTGTCTAGATTATATAAGTGGTTGTTGTCAATAAATGAGTGTCATTTCAATGCAAATTTTAATGCCATTTTAATGTTGTTATGCGGTTATATATAAAATCCATTTCTATGCTATTCAATTAAATTTTAATGCTATCTTGTTGTTTATAATCAAATGTTAGGTCCAACTATTAAATACGAATTTGATGATATTATGTTTCTTATAAATAATTGCCACCTCGATGCTATTCAATGAGATTTAATTTTATCTGCGGGTTCATAATTAAATGTCATTTCATATCCAATCAATAATTTTTTTATGCTATTATTAAATCCTATCCAACAACAATAATTATTGTTTCCAAAAAATAACAAAGGACGTTGTCCAGAAACAATAATGCCAATTAATATCATTGTCAGGTAAATGTAAAAAAAAAGGATGGGTATTAACGCTGTGAGGCAAATGTAAAAACAAATTGGTAATATCATTCTCACAAAAATAGATATAAAATCCATGTGCACGGTAACTCATATATATGAGTCACTGATATAAAAACATGGGAAAAAGTTAAGCCATCACAAAAACCCAGGGAACGACCGGGTAACGATTGAAGTGGCTGGGTAAAAGTTAAATTTAAAAATTTCAATGTTAATTCGCCAAGGAAATCGAGTTGGATGGTGGGTAAATGCCCAGAAAAATGAAATGAAATTTGGCTAAGTTTTATCATAAAAAAAAATGTTGAGTTTGATATCCATTTCGTTGGGTTCATAAAAAAAATGTTGAGTTTTGTATATGAAATGGAAGTCAATATAAGGTGAAAGAAACACTAGAATTTAAGGACTAAATGTAAAATGAAGAGAAAATAGTATAGACGAAGTCAGTAAGTAGTAACATCGCCGAGTAAAACTCACCTTCAACCGTAATAAATCGCCTAGGAAATTTGCTAGCAGAGGTATCAAAACGAGGAGTAAATTTTGCCTTCAATGGAATAAATGGCGGAGTAAAAAATTTGTAGGCCAAAAGTAGTGAAAATGTAAAGCAAAGGAAAGTGTTGAATCATAGAGGATATTTTCCATCAGATCTACTAAAACGCAGAGGATAAATTTCGAGGTTTAGTGCATCGAAAACTCAAAGTAAAATGCCATCAGAAATAATAAATCCTAGAGTAAACTATGGATTAAAGACGCAGAGCTATTTTCCATTGAACTGTAAACAATTGTAGAGAAAAACATTTTGTGGTTGAATAGTTGCAGTGGGAAAAGAAGAGAAATATGGAGAGGTATTCAATTGCAAGAAAGTGCAAGACAATCAATCAACCAAGAACAATCAAGAGGGGTTGATGGCTGAGAAAAATCCTTCGCTCATCATCCATGCACATAAAAGAAGGGCATTCAGATCTATAGGTCTATTAGCACCGAAGTGACGACCATCGATTCGGCTGCTGGCCAACTGCTCAGTCATGGACTGATGAAACATGGATGAGGACGAAGTAAAAATCATAACTCCTCACAACAAATCAATAAAACGAATAGGACATTCACAACATTCACGGATCGAATGAAAAGGGAATCAAGTCAAATATCGAGCTTAAGGATATCAGGAATTTAAGTTCTCTATTAAACTGCTAAGTCAAACACCTTCTTTAAACAGTACATAAATGAAAGCGTAAGGTCAATAGTTATCTACCATGCAGAACAAAAACATGTGTACTGTAGCCCAAGTCGCATGCTCTGAGTCATTTTCCTCTGTGCTCTGTGCAACTCTCTCTTTCCGACCGCTGTAACTTGACTGGTACCTCCTAGCCAATACTAGGGGTACTCTTATTCCCCCTTAGCCCCTCGAGCCATAAAGTGGCCACGCACAGTAAACCAAAGAACAACTAGCTCCCAAATCACCTTGCAAGGCCGACCTACCACTCCTCACCGAGTTGGATTTCCCAACTCCCACAAGGTAAGTCAGTCAAGTAAAAAAATTTGCAGCGTAACGTTACTCATAATAGAAGAGCTCCATCCTTCTCCTCCTTTATACTTTATATAGAGTTTCTAAGTCATTTTCTTTCCCAATTTCCCATTTAATTTATTGTTCAAAAATTTAATTCAGAAAAATCCTCCCCGTACATGTGTCATCCATCCCATTCGTTGCACCATAAATTAATTTCATTAATTATTTAATTACTCCTATTTCCCTCACCCATCTAAAATCATTCCTAGAATTTCTTCTAGGTGTCCTCATATTCCCTTACACATTTTAATGACTTATCCCCTTACCAATTATTGGTTGAGTTCAATTTAGAAAGTTCTTAATGGCAAGATACCTTACTAAGTTAGTCATTATGTTTTTTCCTTAAGTTTCCATTTCTCTTTATGTTTCCCCCTTTTTCCCTTAGTTTCCTAATTCTTTTAAATTCCACTCTTTCCCTTTTTATCTAAAACTCAAATTAGCAAGTGTAGAAAATTACCCTTTTCCCCTTTCCTTTTTAATTAATAATATTTTAATTAGAATAAGTAACAAAACAATAAATCCCCCCCCCCCTTTAAAATTTAATCCTCGAAACTAATTTGATTTTAACAATTTAATTGACTTTCTTACCCCCTTTTTGTCACATGTTTAAAGATGACTATTATTACTTTTATTTTTTACCACAAGTATTATTTTAGACCTAGATTTTAATTTCTCAGGCTAGGGAACATTTCAATTAGGGAAAAATTGGTTTTAAAACTTTCTCATCACATCATTCGTTCTAATGCCATCTAGATTTATTCATTTATTATTTAACAACATGATGTTCCCTTCAAGACACACTAGGTGTTACAATGGTGCCACTCACCTCATTCTATTTCCCTTTCACGACGTGCCCTTCCGGACGCACTACGTGCTCCAAGGGTTCCACTTGCCTCATTTTGTTTCCCTTGTGCAATGTTCCCTTCAGGATGCACTACATGCTCCAAGGGTTCCACTTGCCTCACTATGTACCCCTTGTGCGACGTTCCCTTCAGGATGCACTACATGCTCCAAGGGTTCCACTTGCCTCATTCTGTATCCCTTGCAAGACGTTCCCTTTAGGATGCACCACGTGCTCCAAGGGTGCCACTCTCCTCTTGACTAACTTGGTAGACATCAAAAACCCTTGGAGTCAATACTCCATCAGGTGATCTTGTGGGAGACTAAGGGCCTCTAAGGAATAAGGCCCATGCCTTATTGTGTGCCCCTTATAATCATCGTGAACAACTATCACATTCTTCCATCATGGCATCATGTGTTTTCTCGAACTAGGTAGTCGTTAACCTATAGTTCGAGCCATGGCGGGAGTTTTAGTAGGCTGTGGTAGGGCTGTTATCCACACCTCTCCCTCAACTTCTCTAGTAGTAGTGCAAGACACCTCTACTCCACATGTGATTCTGGTAAGCAAGCTATCGTTAGCTTGCATCATCAACAAATCATGTCAGAATAAAATACATAATCATAACATCTAATCAGATTCACATAGGTCATATATACAACAATAAAACCCCAATTTTACACTCCCTGACTCGGTCTGGATTCCAAGGGGTTTCGTCAATGCCTCTACATCCTCGAGGTCCAAAATATTGCACACTCGGGAAAATTGATTCAATAGCACCTATCTATGTCAATACATCAAAATAACATGTCATCAATCCATAATGCCCCATAATCATAATTCAAATGCCCAATAGTATAATAATCCAGATCTCTTACAAGCAAGTGTCCTCAAAGAATAAGTTTGCTCAGTTCCCATAAGAGCTGGATGTTACATACAACCCTCTTGGTCCAAAATTCGTCCCAAAGTTTCACAGTATATAAGTGTCAAAATAAAGTGTATCCCAGTATCAATCATATATCATATGTGTCCTCCTAGTTCACCGAGTACGGACTATAGTTGTCCCACTGGACCTTGACCTAATCTACTGTTTGACTCTATAGAAATCGAATGCGATGATCCAGGATGTGGATCGGCTTAGCCGTGAGCGCCCCCTCATCCGACACCTACAAGGAACTCATTTCAACAACATGTATAAGATCACTAATATAATGTCTCAAAATAGATACATGAAAAACATCGTGCATACCCCTCAAAGAATCAAGCAAGGCTAGTCGATAGGCCATGGGCCCCTTCCTCTCCACAATCTCGAAAGGTTCCACGATCCTAGGAGATATTTTAGCTCCCTTTCTAAAATTGATCGAACTCTTATGTGGTTTTACCCGCAAGAAGACTCGATCGCCAACTTCATAACTACGGTCTACACGGTGATGATCAGCATAACACTTCTATCAATCTTGCGCTTATTTGATCCTTTATCTTATTATTTGCATTTGATATTCCATTTCTTGAATCTCTTTTGGTCCCACCAGGACCCTATCCTCAAGCCAATCCCAACTCAAGGGCTTATGACATGGTCTCCCATAAAGGAACTCAAAGGGCTCCATCTTAATGGTGCTTTGGTAACTATTTTTATAAGCGAATTCTACCAGTGGAAAGAATTCTTCCGAACTCTTTTGTTGGTCCATAACGTACATGTGCAACATGTATTTTAATATTTGGTTTGTTCATTCAGTCTTCCTATCACTCTCTGGGTGACATGCAGTACTAAAGTTAAGTTGGGTTCCAAAGGCCTCTTGAAAACTAGTCCAAAATTATCTGGTAAACACCGATCCTCGATACGATATAATCCTCTTAGGCATGCCATGCCGCCTCACAATCTCACTGATGAAAAATCTAGCTATGTTAGGTGTCTGATACGTCATATGTACCGGAATAAAATGAGCACTCTTCGTCAGAGCGTCAACTACCACAAAAATAGAGTCATGTCTCCTTGTCATAAATGGAAATCCAACAATGAAATCCATCGAAATGACCTCCCATTTTGATTCTGGAATAGCGTCTGGCTATAGTAATCCTGTTGGATGTCTATTTTCATCCTTACCTGCTGAAATTCTAGATATCTGGCCACATAGTTGACTATTTATGTCTTCATTCCTTTCCATAATAATAAGGGTTTAAGGTCCACCCTCATCTTCGTGACTCCCGGGTGAGCCATGTACATTACTCTATGAAACTTGTTTAGGATCAAACTCCTCAACTCATTGTTTGGTGGTACATAAATCCAATTTTTAAACCTCAATATTCCATCGTCGTCAAATGTAAATCCTTCAAATATCAGTACCATCATTGTGTTTTGTCCAATAAAATCCTTGACCTATTTGTACCGGTCATCATCGCACTGTAAAGTTAGAATATTTTCACGTAGATTTGTCTGAAGAGGGAACAACAAAAATATGTGTGGTCTCTGACTCAATACACCTGCCACTTGGTTCATTGTTCCCTTTATGTAAGTAATCTCAAAATCGTACTCGCTAAGCAATTTTGACCAACCTCATTGTCGCGCGTTCAGGTTTCTTTGCATAAACATGTTTTGTAGTCCACAATGGTTCGTCTTTAGTTCAAATTAGTGTCTTCAAACCTTCAAGGCATATCCAATGGCTAACAACTCCAAATTGTGTGTCGCATAGTTCTCCTCATGCCTTCTCAGTTTCCTCGAGATGTAAGAGATCACTTGATCGCCTTGCATGAAGACTTTGCCTAAGCCTTCCTTGGATGCATCAGTGCATACCAAGAAGTCCGCGTCCATGTCAAGGACCTTTAGTAATTGTGTCGTTGTCAACAGCTCCTTGAGCCTCAAAAATTTTATCAAGCATTTTTCGGTCCAAACAAACTTCTTGTTCTTCTTTTGCAACTTCGTGATCATATTTGATATCTTTGAAAATCCCTCGAAAAACCATCGATAGTATCCTACTAAACCCATGAAGATACGAACTTCCTGGACATTCGTCGGCACAGGACATTCCATAATAGCCTCAACCTTTGTTGGATCCATGGCGATACCTTCATCGGAGATGACATGCCCTAAGTAGTGAATCCTCGATTGATAAAACAAGCATTTGAACAACTTCCCATACAATTTGTGCTCTCACAGACACTGTAGTACCAAGTGCAAGTGCTCATCATCCTCCTCCATCGTCCGATATTAAATCAAAATATCGTCAATGAATACTTGGATGAACTTTTCCATGTACTCGTGGAACACCCTGTTCATCAAAATCATAAATACCCCTAGGGAATTTGTCATTCCAAATGGTAAAAAAGTAAACGTGTAATGTCCAAAACTCGTCTTAAAAGCGGTCTTAGGGACGTCATCCTCCTTGATTCGTAACTGGTGATACCCTGATCGCAAATTGATCTTGGAAAACACCATCGCACCCTTCATCTTATCTAACAGATCATGAATCCATGGCAGTGGATATTGATTCTTGATGGTTGCCTTGTTCAATTGATGGTAGTCAATGGAGAGTCTCCACGACCAATCCTTCTTTCGTATGAAAATAACAGGTGCACCCCACAATGACACACTTGGATGTATAAGTCCCAGTTCCAACAGCTCCTTCAGTTTCATTCTCAAATCCTGTAGCTATGGGGTTGACATTCGATGAGGCATTCTTGCTATCGGTTCAGTCCCCAGTTTTAGGTCTATGGTAAATTCTAATTTCCTCTATGGCGGCATCCTAGGTAACTCCTCTGGGAAGAAGTAAACAAAATCTCTCACCATAGGAAGGTTTTCTAGACCTTCTACTACTCCCTTCTCATTTAATGCAAGGATCGTATAAATCTGACATCCCTTGTGCATGCTAATCCGTAACTACAAGGAAGAGATGAACCTTAGGGAAACTCGCTGGTTCCATCCTACAATCATGCATCTTTTTCCCTCATCATAGACCAAGCTCAACCATTTTACCTTACAATTGAGTATCGCCTCGTGCAATTCCAACCAGTCCATACTGATCACGACGTCATAAGATCCCAATATTGTGACGTATAGGTTGGCCCTGGTGACAAACTCTCCCAGGTTAAGGGTACAACCCGTAACCTTCCCTCCAAACTTTTGTTTGGCTCTAGAATCCATCTCTACAAAGATAAACTCATCCTATTCATCTTCATTTACCTTAATCCTTTTTAGCACTGCACCAAAAATGAAACTCTCGGTAGCAATGAGATCTATAAAAATACTAAGGGTCTGGTCAGCGACAATACCTGATGTCTTGAGCATGGTTGACTAGTTCTCTTCTTGACGATTATTCATTGCTGCATGAATCTGATGGGCCTTACCCAAATCTCCGATGGTATTGGGTCCGAATGATCCATATTCTCTAGTCCTCTCTACAGGGAAGTTGCGTTGGTAGTGTGGCTCCCCACAAGTCTAACACCCCTTCCTAAATACAGTACTCCTGGTACCCGAAGTAGAAGTCAATGGCCCACCGTCCTGGAGTCCTAGTCTGTTCTGATGAACAGGCCTAAATTTTTGTTGATGCAGTCGAAGCTATTGTTGATGTTGTGGTCCCCGGTAAGGAGTCTTCTGTTGTGGCAAGGGTCGTCGAGGTGTAGTGAAAGTGGATCCTCTCTAGAAGCCACAATATCTTAGCGTATGTCTAGTTGTTGTTTGATTTTGTTGCGCATCAGATGACACCTACCCTACGGGTCTCATTGGAGTCCTTCTCTGACCCCAGCTGATAATTGTTGGGTATGTGTTATATTATTTGCATGTGTGTGTGTGTGTGGGTGCACTACAACAACTGTGTGTGTGTGGGCGGTTATTTGCTATTTTTAGCGGATTTTGCTATTTTTAGCTGATTTGTAAATTAATCCCGGATTAAGGGATTAGGGTTTTGGTATCTACNTATTCTGTGTATGAGCCATTGATTAATTTCTGTATTGCTTAAGAATATATATGCATTGCTTTACTTCGCAGGTTTAAAACTTACAATAATCTCCTCCTCTTCTATGAGGGCCTTGTGGACGATATCATGCAAGGTCTGAGGCATCAAAATCCTAACCTTTACATGTATGCTGACATTAGGGCCGAACAAGAACCGGTTGACCTTAATTTTCTTAGTATTAAAGTGAGGAGAATATCAGAGCAACTCCATAAAATGAGCCTCGTACTCAGGCACCATACAACTGCCCTCTCGTAAGGATTTGAAATGATTGAGCTGACGCTCAATGAATTCCTCTAATAGGTACCTCTCTCGGAACTATTCCTTGAATAGTTCCCATGAAAATTCTTCGACGACCATGTTCAATAGTGGCAGGAGAGTATTCCACCATAGAAGAAAACTCCCCTTCAATTGAAATACCTCCATGCAGACCTTCATCTTGGAGGTATAGTTGTGAAGTGAAAATAACATCATCATATTCTCCAACCATGCCTCGATGACTGTGCCATCCGAGGCACCAAAGGAATCGAGAGATTTTACCTTCTCGAGTTCGCGGTGAATGCTACGAGTACCAACCAGAGCGTGCAGTGGATCCTCAAGGGGTGCTAGCGCCCTGGCCTCATTTATGTCTAAATGGATGATCAGTGCCTCAAACATGCACTGAGAGGGCCTTGTCAGCCTAACCATATCACCCAAATCTATCTGCTCTTACCTGACTACCTATTTGTCTCCCTGGGATTTAGACCCCTTAGGCATGGATGCTACTGGAGGCATCATTCCTCCTCCCCTAGCACCCCATCGTCTACCTCCACGACGTCCTCTAACCATGATTACCTACACGAATACAAGTCAACTTAATTAGCAACATTATAATCAAATATCATGTTAACAAAAGTCGAAGTGTTCCCAAGTCACAGTTTGAACCTACTCTCATACCTTATGTAAAGACCCCAATCGTTACGACTACAAGTGAGAAAAAAGTGAATTTTCTTTTTTCTTTTTAGGTAGGAATGAAACGACGACAACATTTGAACCACACAACTGATGACGAACACAAGCACGCAGTTCAGGTAGCGGACAACTATGACTCAACCTACCAACACAATGAGAATATGAGCGAGACATGTAATCAAGAATATAGAAACGACCTCATGCCCAACACAAACATGACAACTCCCACAAGCTAAGGACGACACCCACCATCCTGACACAATGGTCTTGACGAACAATAACTAGAACCTCTATGGCGCACAACAAAATGCTTGAAATCATTACAAACCCAAGTGCCAACACGAACTTACAACAACCAACAAAACCCACCACTCGAAGCCCCGACTCTGACCAAGTGATCATTCGCCTCTATACGATAGGGCACGCCATGATACCCTCATAAGGATTCATGTCGTCCCTAGGCAATAGATGCAACGATAACCTTGGCACATCATAACCTATCTGGACAAAGGTTTCAAAATAAATTTGATGCACTAAGGGCATGAAGACATCACTCAACAAATGCGCAATACATTAAATGACTCAATGGTAGCCAAGAATCCCTAAAAGTTAAGCATGAAGTCTAGGAGCAAAGGGTAAACTATTGTGATGTTACTAATGACATAAATGCTATCAAGAGTGAACTAATACAGATCTCAACAAATCAACACGCTTGTCAACAAGGTACATGTCTATTAAAGTAAGTACACTACTCATCATTTAAAAGTGATGTTACGCTGCTTCATTATCTAATCGACAATGCTGTCTAATTTGACAAGTCCTAATTAATCAATAAACACAAATCTAATTTAACAATTTAACAATACATAACGATATTAAGTATATCAATATATATCGTTATTAATGTAACATTATTAATCAACCTCCTTATATATCATAGGTTATAACACTATCAACAATGTTAATTACAACATGTTGTCCATCATAAATAAAATTTATTGGTGATTAAATTGCAATTGTTGTCTAAATTATATAAGTGGTTGTTGTCAATAAATGAGTGCCATTTCAATGCAAATTTTAATGCCATTTTAATGTTGTTATGCGGTTATAAATAAAATTGATTTCTACCCTATTCAATGCAATTTTAATGCTATCTTGTTGTTTATAATTAAACGTAAGGTCCAGCTATTAAATGTGAATTTGATGTTATTATGCTCCTTATAAATAATTGCCACCTTGATGCTATTCAATGAAATTTAATGCTATCTGTTGGTTCATAATTAAATTTCATTTCAGAGCCAATCAATGCATTTTTTATGCTATTATTAAACACTATCTAACAACAATAATTATTATTGCCAAATAATAACATAGGACGTTGTCTAGAAACAATAATGCCAATTAATATCGTCAGCACATAAATGTAAAAAAAATGCATGGTTATTAACGTTGTCAGAAACATAGATATAAAATCCATGTGCACGGTAACTTACATCTATGAGTCGTTGAGATAAAAATGTAGGCTTATTAATTTATGTTATAAAAAGGAAAATGCATAAATATAAACTCGCTATCAACTAGTAACCTGAGAGTTTTGTCCATTATTGATTGTTATTGTTGTCCATTATTTTAAATCACAGTCTTCAAAATGGTAAAAATCGCCCTGTAGTAAAGGTAACAAATTGCATCTTTTAAAGGATAAATCGGTAGGAAAAAAAATGGGTAACGATTTGCAATCTTAAAGGTGGAATCATTATGTATAACAGGTGACCATGTACAACATATAAAGGGTAAAATCGTGATGAAAATAAGGGGAATGGTTGTAGTCTTAAACAAACCGTAGGCACACTGAAACATCGCAAAACTTAAGCCATCACAAAAACCTAGGGAACGGTCGGGTAACAATTGAAGTGGTTGGGTAAAAGTTAAATGTAAAAATTTCAATGTTACTTCCCCAAGGAAATCGAGTTGGATGTCGGGTAAAAACCCAAAAAAATGAAATTAAAGTTGGTTGATTTTTATCATAAACAAATCGTTGAGTTTTATATCTAGTTCATTGTGTTCATAAAAAAAAAATGTTGAGTTTTGCATACGAAATGGCAGTCAATATAAGGTGAAGGAAACATTGTCATTTAAAGAATCAATGTAAAATGCAGAGAAAATAATATAGACATAGTCAGTAAGCAGTAACACTGCCGAGTAAAACTCGCCTTCAACCGTAATAAATATCCTAGGAAATTCTATGGCAAAGGTATCAAAACGAGGAGTAAAATCGCCTTCAATGGACTAAATGGAAGAGAAAAAAAAATCGTAGGCCAAAAGTAGTGAAAACACAGAGAAAAGGAAAGTCTTAAATCATAGAGGATATTTTCCATCAGATCTAATAAAACGCAGATGAAACATTTTGAGGTTTAGTGCATCTAAAACTCAGAGTAAATTTCCATCAAAAATAATAAATCATAGAGTAAACTATGGATTAAAGATGTAGATCTATTCTCCATCAAACTGTAAACAATTGTAGAGAAAAACATTTTGTGGTTGAATACTTGCAGTGGGAAAATATGAGCAATACAGAGAGGTATTCAATCACAAGAAAGCACAAGACAATCAATCAAGCAAGAACAATCAACAAGGGTAGACGACTAGGCAACATCCTTCACTCATCATCCACACATAGAAAAGCAAGGCATTAGGATCTATAGGTCTATTAACACCGAAGTGACGATCATCGTTCCAGCTCTTGGATGACTTCATAGGCATGGAATGATGAACTATGGATGAGGATGAAGTAAAAATAACAACTCCTCACAACAAATCAGTAAAACCAATAGGACAATCACAACATTCAGGGATCGAATGCCAAGGTAATCAAGTCAAGTAGCAAGCTTAAGGCTATGGGAAATTTAAGTTCTCGATTAAACTTCTAAGTAAAACACCGTATTTACAGAGTTAAAAATTAAAAAAATGAAAGTGTAAGGTCAATAGTAATCTACCATGTAGAATAAAAACATATTTACCATAGCCCAAGTCTCCCTCTCTGAGTCATTGTCTCGAGCGCTCCATACAGCTCCCGCTTGTCGATTGTTGTGACTTCATCGGTACCTCCCAGCTAATCATAGGGGTACTATTCTTCCCCCTTAGCCCCCCGAGCCACAAATGGGCCACACACACTAAACCAAAGAACAACTAACTCCCAGCTCCCCTTGCAAGGCTGAGCTACCACTCCTCACCAAGATGGGTATCCCAACCCCCATAAGGTAAGTCAGTCAAGGCAAAAAATATGCAGGGTAATGTTACACATAACATAAGAGATCCATCCTTCTCCTCCTCCCTCCTTTATATAGAGTTTCTAAATCATTTTCTTTCCCAATTTCCCATTTAATTTATTGTTCAAAAATTTAATTCAGAAAAATCATGCCCATACATGTGTCACCCATCCCCTTTGTTGCACCAGAAATTAATTTCATTAATTATTTAATTACTCCTATTTTCCTCACCCACATAAAAGAATTCCTAGAATCGCTCATAGGTGTCCTTATATTCCCTTACACATTTTAATGACTTATCCCCTTACTAATTATTAGTTGAGTTCAATTTAGAAATTTCTTAATGGCAAGATACCTTACTAAGTTAGTCATTCTATTTTTTCTTAAGTTTCCCTTTCTCTTTATGTTTCCCCCTTTTTCCCTTAGTTTCCTAATTCTTATAAATTTCCCTCTTTCCCTTTTTATCTAAAACTCAAATTAGCAAGTGTAGGAAATTACCCTTTTCCCCTTTTCTTTTTAATTAATAATTTTGTAATTAGAAAAAGTAACAAAACAATCAATCCCCCCCTTTTTAAAAATTTAATCCCCCAAAGTGATTTGATTTTATTAATTTAATCGAGTTTTTTACCCCCTTTTTGTCACATGTTTAAGGATGATTATTATTATTTTTATTTTTTACCACAAGTATTATTTTAGACCTAGATTTTAATTTATGATGCTAGGCAACATTTCTATTAGGGAAAATTTGTTTTTAAAACTTTCTCATCAAATAATTCATTCTAAGGCCATGTAAATTTATTCATTTTTTATTTAGCAATGCGATGTGCCCTTCATGACACACTAGGTGCTCCAAGGGTGCCACTTGCCTCATTCTCTTTCTATTGCGTGACATGCCCTTCAGGGTGCACTACGTGCTCCAAGGTTGATACTCGCCTCATTTTGTTTCCCTTGTGTGGCATTCCCTTCAGGATGAACTACGAGCTCCAAGGGTGACACTTGCCTCATTTTGTTTCCCTTGTGTGATGTGCCCTCCAGGACACCCTACGTGCTCCAATGGTGCCACTTGTCTCTTGAGTGACTTGGTAGACATAAAAAAAACCTGGAGTCAATACTCCATCAGGTTATATTGTGGGAGACTAAGTTCATCTAAGGAATAAGGCCCCTGCCTTATTGTGCTCCCTTAGAATCATCGTGCGCGATTGTCACAATTTTCCCTCACGACATTGTGGGTATTCACGACCTAGGTAGTCGTTAACCTACATTTAGAGCCATGGTGGGAGTTCTATTAGGTTGTGGCAGGGCTGTTGTCCACACCTCTCCCTCAACGTCTTTGGTAGTCATGCATGACCCCTCTACTCCACATGTGAGTCTGATCGACAAGCTATCACCAACCTACATCATCAACGAATCATGTCAGAATAAAATCCATAATCATAACATCTAATTAGACGCACATAGGTCATATATTGTAACATCCAACTCTGGTGCACTTAGAAAACTTATTCTTTGAGGACACTTGCTCGCAAGTGATCTGGATTTTTATGATGATAAAACATTTATCCTTGATGATGATGCATTATGATAGATGACATGATGTTTTACTTCTTTGACATAAACATCTGCTATTGAATCATTTTATTTGAGTGTGCGGGGTTTTTGATCTGGAGGATGCAGAGGCATCGACGAAACCCTTGGACTCTGGATTGAGTCAGGGAGTGTGCTATTTGAGTTGATTTATTTACCATGATATTTATTGATTTGATGATATGTTGTTGACATGTTCTGACATGATGGTTGATGATGCAGGATGATGATAGCTTTTCGACCAGACTCACATATGGAGTAAAGGGGCCACACATGATTTCCAGAGAGGTTGAGGGAGAGGTGTGGACAGCAGCCCTGCCACAGCGTACTATCACCCTCACCGTGGCTCGAACTGTAGGTTAACGATTACCTAGTTCGAGAGGATCCACGATGCCGTGAGGGAAGACTGCGACGGGCGCTCACGATGATTCTAAGGGGCACACAATAAGGCGGGGGCCTTATTACTTAGAGCCCTTAGTCTCCCACAAGTTCACCTGGCAGAGTGTTGACTCCAGGGGTTATAGATGTCTACCAATCAGTCAATTCGGCGAGTGGCACCCTTGGAGCACGTGGTGCATCCTGAAGGGCACGTCGCGCAAAAGAAACACAAGTTGGCGAGTGGCACCCTTGGAGCACGTGGTGCATCTTGAAGGGCACGTCGCGCAACAGAAACAAACGAGGCGAGTGGCACCCTTGGAACACGTAGTGCATCCTGAAGAGCACGTCGCATTGATGATGATGATGAGACAAACCTAGACGACCCTAAGACCTTAACGCCTTAAGAAATTCTCAAAATGACTCCCGTAATTAATTGTCGCCCTATTCAAATCTAAACCTAAATTTAAAACATCTCTAAGATAAAATTTTGATTAGCCTTAAGAAAAGACCCTACAAAAATAAAGAAAGGGTGTAAACTAAAGACATCCTAAGTGTTAGTTAAAGTCTTCTTAAATTTAAAGGGGGTAAAGTGAAGAGAGGGATAAATTAATTAAAATCCGTGGTTTTAATTGTAAAAGGAATAAAAATTAAATAACGTGTCAGAGTATAAAAGCTATGAATTTAAAAATATAATGAAAGGATTAATTAGTGCATCTATCTTTTTGGTTTAAAAAAAAAGAAAAAGAAAGGAATAAATAATAGAAATAGGGAAACTTGTAATAAAGGAAACATAATAAAGGAAAGTAGGGGACATAGGGTAAAAAACAAAAAGGAATCAACAATTAAGGACTTTCTAAAATGAACTAAATTTAGCAACTTCATTTTAGGGAAAGTTATTAAAAGCATGTAAGGGGATCTAGGAACACCTAGGAGTAATTTTAGGAGTGACTCTAGGTGGGTGAGGGAAATGAGTCTTTTAATTTTTAAAAAGAAAATAATTTTGGAGAAACGTGGGGGATGAGTGACACTTGGACGGCAGAGAATTTTTAGAGGATTGTCTTTAAAACTTAAATTAATAGTGATTTAGGGAAAGGAGGTGGGTCTCAAATTTCTATAAAATAAGGGGAAGATGAGGAAGAAGGGGATGAACGGTTAGTGTAACATTACGCTGCCGGATTGTGGCTTGACTGATTGCTTGTGAGGAGTTGGGGATTTTCTCAGCTGTATTAGAGTGGTAGCTCAGCCTTGGAGGTGAGCTGGGAAGCAAGGTATACCTTCTAGATTTGTGTGGCCCCTTTGCGACTCGGGGGGCTAAGGGGGAAGCAGACTACCCCTAGCGATTGGCTGGGAGGTACCGGTGTAGTCTCCACGGTCGGCGAGCGGGAGCGGCGCGGAGAAGGAGCAACACAGAGCGCGGGATCATCGTTTGAGGCAGGTGAAGAGGCAAAGGTATGGTCGTTTATTGGTAGAATAGAAATCACTAGGATTGATGTAGATCTGTCTATTTATTGAAAAAGTGTACTGGCCTTACAATGTTATATAATAGTTTGTTGCATCAGCCGTTTTCCTTGACGATTCGCATAGAATAGATTTTTACCATGCCTATGGAACCTCCTGATTTTATCCAACGATTGATGTGTGATAATTTTTATAATTAACTGTGAAATTAACCCTGTCGTCAAATTTGTTTCTGTCGGATTCATCCCCGGATAATGGTCATGAATCTCTGCATTTTTGTGAATATACTTCTCTGCGTTCAGTTTTATTTTTTTGATAATCCTTGTGTTATAACTTGCTGAAGGTTACCCCATGGATTCGTTCCCTTGAACTCTGCATTTTCTTCTATGTTTTGTTGTTCCCCTCAGCATGGCGATTTCCCAAAACTCCTCTGTGATTTAGTATTTCTTGATCTCTGCGTTTGTTTTAATTAATTGTGGACTGATTTAGTTTAGGGTCTGTAACATGCCCTTTTATTTATTTATTTCTTTAAGCACACCGGAGGTGTTCCTTGGGTTGGCGACAGAAACCTTAGCATTTGGATTTAGCGATCTGGAGTCGATTGGGGACTGTGTAGAGTTGACTTATTGGTTTTATCTGGAGTATTTTACATTCTATGGGCGTCTCCATCTCTCAGTGGGCGTTTAAATTTCTCTAAGGGCGCATTCATCCTCAGTGGGCGAATTCATACCCATGGGCGTTTTTCCCTTGCCAGTGGGCGTCTTGTTTAGTGATGGTGTTCAGTAGATCACCGTGAGCATTCGTTTTATCCCTGAGTTTATGAGTTTCTGTAAATTCGTTTTAAATTTGCTGTCATTCGTTTTGTGATTCACCGTCATTTCATTGTACATTTCTGGTAAGTCGTTGGGGCGTTTCGTTCTTTAAATTCAGCGTGCATGTTTATGTATAACCGTGTTCATTTTATCCTTACAGAGTGTGCGTTCTATCCTTACAGAGTGTGCGTTTTATCTTTACCAAGTGGGAGTTTTTATCGTTTTATCTATAACCGTGTGTGTTTTATCTCGGTGTGCGGGTTTATGTGTTACCATGTGCGTTTTTATTTATGAGTGGGTCAACCCACACCACCAGCATTTTATTTTGTTGCGATTGTGGTCTGTTAAGAGACAGACGACCCGTGTATCACGACTTGGTGTGTCTCTAATAAAACCCTTACCCTGTCAGACTGTAGATGCCATGGATTAATGATTCACTGACCAACAAGTTTATTTTGCATTTAAGTTTGTTCGGAATGTATCAAAATTGTTAGCGCTGGATTGAATGTTAATTAATTGCAATATGATTAACCTAGAGTGCAATAATATCATGATTCTTGTAACATCCCGCTCTGGCGCACTGAGACCACTTATTCCTTGAGGACACTTGCTTGCAAGTGATCTGGACCCTTTTGGATATTGGACCTTATATATTTGATTATGATGTGATTGACAGATGATATGATGCGTTACTATTCATGTATACGGGTGCTATTGACTCAGTTGATTGAGTGTGCAGGTTTGTGACCTTGAGGATGCGGAGGCATCGATAGACCCCCTTGGACTCCGGACTGAGTCAGGGAGTGTGCTTTTGGATTGATTGTTTATTATGATGTTGATTTGATGTGATGATTTGATGATGATATTCTGACATGATTATTGGTGATGCAGG
>ML783362.1:474702-485372 GCA_009831015.1 Picea engelmannii | reverse complement strand
ATATATATAAACCTAGAAACTATAACATATATCGTAACTAATTACAAATTATATATAATCTATTTTAATACCAATTTTATCCTAAGTACATATATAAAAAAACGCTTATTAATATAAAATGTCAAAGTATTAACAATTTATACACATTATTCACAAAGAAATAAACCTTATGTTATAATCCATCTAAACTAAATAAAACTTAAAATTACTAATTAATATTAACATTATTGCAAAACTAAAGTAAGATCTAAACCTAATCAAAACTTAAACTTAATATTAAAGCTATACTAAAGATATCAAATCTAGACTAAGAAAGAAAAAAAAAGTAAACTAATATAAAGTTAAAAGTACCTATTCTAATCAAAATTTTCAATTTTAATCTATGTTACAAGAGAACCTATAAATGTTTCTATTTGTAGCATTGTGAAATGTATCAATTGTTTTTATAATGACATAGTATATAAGCTTTGGAATTCAAAAGTTTAGACAATGATCCAAAATTGTCTTCCAATTATAATTTATGAACTTCGACTTTAAATCACTATGGAAGATGGGTTATGAGTTTAATTGGATGATCTTAGTAAAACCCTGAATTAAAATATAGCTTGCATTTGGGAGCCAAGGATTTGTATGGGTATTAAAGAGGGGAAAGACTCACATATTTTATAACATACAATCCAAATAAAATAGATATCCTCAACCTTGGGGAAACCTAACCAAAAACAAAACAAAAAAAAAAAAAATACTATGCTAAGCTTAAACTTTCTAGAATAAATTGTATAAGAAGTTTTTAAAAATACTCTTGATAATATTTTCATAATAGGGAAATTTACTACGAACATAACAAATGCATATTATCATAAGGTTTCTATTGGTCCTCAATAGAGGAGAATACCATTAACAATGAGATAAAATAAATTACCCATCATGCTATGGACAAGACATCCTAAGAACACTAAAAAAAATAAAAAAATGAATTAGTGCTAAATTCTACATGGTAACAATTCAAAACTGAAAAATCCACATATTTGAAAAAGAATGAATCATCCTCCATCAAAACTAAAAGAACTTGAGTATTTTGTTGAAGAGAGAGAGGGGATATGTCTCTATGTATAAGATCAATTGTTTGAGAGAGGGAGGTAGACACGAGAAACTATCTATCCGTTGAAGGGAGGTGGAAGAGGAGCTATATATATCAAGCCTAACCTTGTTTGAAATAGTTTCTTTCTACTTGTGGTAGACTATAGCTAAGGGAGGAGGCTGAAAAACTCTTCAAAGAGATGCAAGTGCCTTGTTGAAAATTAGATAGGTAAGCTTATTATTATAGTGAAGGAAGACAAACATGCAATTGATCATAATAAAAAATAAAATTAAAATTAAAACTTATTTTAAAAAAAATAAAAAAAATCTCTTCTAGTTTTTTGGTTTAAATTTTTTCTTTTGTTAGAGCTTTATTAGATTAATTATGCTATCTTACTTCCCAAGAGCACTAAATTTGGCTTTTTTTAGAGCTCTATTAGATTGATTATGATACCTTATTTCCCAACAACAATGCATGCAACATATGATAATTTGGATGAAAAAGTTAAAAAGCAAGCTAAATATTAGACAAAATACTAAATAAGGAAGTGGACGGCATATTCGGTGCAACATGTGATAATTTTGATGGAGAATTTTAAAAGGGAGATAAATACTAGAGAAAATACTAAATAACAAAGCGAAGGGCATATTTTAGATGATTATTTGGGACAACTTCAACAACTTAGAAAATTTTTCCTTTATTGAAACAAATCATTGGGGAATATATGTCCCATCATAGGGATTGACTTATATTGGAGGTGTGCACAAGTTTCACAACAGATTCCATGGAAATATACTGTTAATAGTTGCAGGCCTCCTAAAATATCAGTTGTATTTAATTTTGTCCAACAACCTTTTAAGTGCCCTCTACATAAAACAGATTCACAACATGACCTTAGGAAAATATATATGTTGCTAACAATATTTAAATAATTATGAATCCAGACACACTTGAAAGATGAAAAAAAGTACAATATCTCAATTTATCTTGAAATTCACTTTATGATCCACTCCAAATCACATAGAAACTGCAACAACTTAAAATCTGCTTCTTTTGCACAAAAAATATTTGGTTGGATAGGTTCCAACTAAAATTGGTAATATGATTCACATTAGGTAGTTATGTCCATACATGAATAGTTCAAACAGATCTAATCCAATGTAGTACTTACTAGAAAAACTTGAAGGTTAGGAGCCTTGGGATAATAATGAAGAAATTCAGGGTATGTGGTGGGATGGGAAAATCCATTATATTAGGTACTTATGTAAATACATGAATAGTTCAAATGGATCTACTTCAATGCAGTACTTACAAGAAAAACCTCAAGGTTAGGAGCCTTGGGAAAATAATGAAGAAATTCAGGGTATGTTGTGGGATGGGAAAATCCATTATTGGATTCTAGGGCCCCTTTGGTATCGATTGATGCAACATGGTTTTTTTCTTCTTCCTAAATATTACTATTCTACCCTCCTCCTTGAATGCAACCTCCTCCTTCACCACTATATTCAATGATTAGATTTAGAGAAACCTTCAATGTTTCCTCTAATTTGAAGTCATCTACAAAGGAATTGTCCCTAGATTTGGGTGTGTTATTGTTGGGAAAACAATGGGGTTATTGTTGTTTTTAGGAAAAAAATAATTCAATATTAGCAAAATCATTGGAGGCCAATAATTACTAGCTAATGACATTAGAATTCTAGTGGGGACACTCTATTGTTCGAAGTTGAGCTATCACTAAGTATGCTTCTATCAATGTATGCCTTAGGATTCTACATCCATAAGACTTGATATTCTTAATATGTTACTTAATTATACTTCAATTACTTAACAATAATATGCTCCCTTGCTGCATTAACAGTCATGCATTTACTCTCTATTTACTCTCTTTATGAACATAAATTTAGTAGGGGTACTTTATTGTTCCAAGTTGAGCTATGACTAAGTATGCTTATAGTAATGTATTCTTTATTTGAGGAGTCTATATATATAAGCCTTTTTATGCCTAATATGTTACTTAGCTCTTCTTCAATTCCTCAACAACAATATGCTCCCTTGGTGTATAAACAATTATACATTTATTCCTTATATAAACTATTTGACAGAGAATAGGATTGTGGTACAATCTTCTTTATGAAGATTACTTTTCCCTTGGATGAGCTTTCCGGATTGGGGTAAATATCCTACTATGAGATATAGAAATGGAATTTTATGGTATTTATCTTCTCTCGCTAATTAAGATATTGTAATATGTGGATGATTCAATGTGAAAATGAGTAGAGGAAACTATCTTCTTACTATATATTGTGTGACAAACTAAGAGACCCGAGTTGCTTTCCTTGAGCTCTCAACCTTGAATAAAATTAATATTTAGTAGTATATGTGAAACCTTACTCAATTGGTCAATATTCCAATAAAAATATAAGTTCTTTGTATACAACCTCTTGAAATATACCCCTGGTCACAATAATGGCATAATATATAAGCTTTGAAAATTAAAACTGAAGACAATGATCTGAGGTTGACTTCCAATTACAATTTATGAACCTATACTTTAACTCACTCGGGAAGATGGATTTTGCAAGTATCATTGAATTATCTCAATAAAAACCTATATTAAAATATATCTTGCATTTAAGAGGTAGGTATTTATATGGGTCTAGGTATAAACCCTAACCCTAATTTAGAAATAAAATACCAAAGAGGGAAATATTTTCATGATAGAGAGTTTTATAATGAACATACCCAATTCCTATTATCGTTGTTGGTGGACTATTCTCCACAATATCCATTACACACAACCATTGTTGTGTATGCAAAGATGCAGAGACACTTAATAATCACCATACAAACCATATATATATATATATATGTATATGTATATGTATATGTATATGTATATGTATATGTACGTATGTATGTATGTATGTATATAAGTCTAGTGAGCTAGTTAGAGTGGTTGAGTGTTTAATTGCAATATACTCCACTAGTTTACAAAGAGTTATTCATTTACTATAATAAGTCCTAGTAAAATTCTTGAAAGAGAGTATATTTGTGGTAGGAATTGTTTTATTAATATTTCTCCCTTGGATGATGTTTCCAAGTTGGGGTAAATACCATGCTATGAGATATAGAAATGGAATTTTATAGTATTTCTCATTTCTCCCCATTTAAGATATTAAAAGATGTGGATGACTCAATGTCAACTTAGTAAGGAAAACATATAAGATATTCCTACAATATATTGTGTAACAAAAGAAAACAATTCAAGATACTAACAACTTGATTTCCCAACACTCTAAACCTTTAAAGGCTAGTGAAAGTTATCAATCATCTTAATAATGACATAGTATATGAGCTTGTAAATTCAAAAGTGAAGACAATGATATGAGATTGACTTCGGATTACAATTTATGACCATTGGCTTTAACTCACTATGGGAGATGGATTGTGCAAGTTTCATTGAATGATATTAGCAAAACTCTTAGTTAAAATATTTCTTTCATTTGGGAGGCATGGATTTGTATGGGTATTAAATAGAAAAAAATTCACCAACCTTGAGGAACTTGAAAAAAAAAAAAATACTATGCTAAGATTAAACTTTATTTATACTTGTTGAAATAAACTATTTAAGAAGTTTTGATATTATCCTCCTATCAAAAAGGGAATATTTTTGTGATAATTTTTTTTACAACAACCATATCCAATGTTTGTTATCATAATGTTATGAATGGTCCTCAATAAAGAATACTATCATTAACAATAAAATAACTCACCCAAAGTATTGCAAACACACCATGGACAACGCTTCCTAGTAGTCTTGAAGATAGATTGTGCAAGTTTCATTGAATGATCTTAGTAAAACCCTTAATTAAAATATTGCTTTCATTTGGGAGGCATGGATTTGTATGGGTATTAAATATAAATTTTTTTTACCAACCTTAAAAGAGCCCTAATAAAAAAATTTAAAATAGTTAATAGTATGCTAAGCTTATACTTTCTTTATACTTTTTGAAATAAACTATTTAGGAAGTTTTTGAAACTACCCTCCTATCAACCTTAACGAACCCTAACAAAAAAAAAAAAAATATTCTAAGCTTAAACTTTCTTTATACATTCTAAAATAAAGTATTTAGAAAGTTTTTAAAATTACCCTCTTATCAAAAGGGAAATATTTTTGTGATTAAAAGTTTTACAACAACCTAGGTGTTGGAAATTGTAATTACAAGTCAATGATATCTTCATGTAACCGTCGATTTGTCTATCAGTCGAAATCTATCAGTAGTCAAAATGTCCATGAGACTGTCTGACAAGTCTCCAAGTGCAAATTCACATACTTACTCAAAAGTCAGTCGGCAAGCAGGAGAACTATAAATGAAGTTGAATTCTATCTTCTCGAATTAAACTAAGTAGTTGAAGAGTCACTTGTATTTATGGTTGAGTTAAATGTTGAGTCGGTCTTAGATTCTGAAGGAATTTTATATAAGTCTGATTTTCTTAGTTAGAAATGATCGATAGATAAAGACATAGAGAAAAGGAGAGAGGGATGTAGAGAAGCCATTCAATAACCATCAAGAATTGAGGAGATGACAGAAGAAGTATCAGAAGCAAAGCTCATTTTTTCACCTTATTTTAAATCTGGGCGCACTGTGTCAAAGTTCATTAATATCAAGTATTTTGTATTTCTGACAAGTTTCTGTGTTATTTATCTATTATATTCCACATTCATAAATCATTCTATTTAGTGTGTGTGTTCACAACGCATAACAATCTGGCAGTCTGTGCACTACGCAGTGATCTTGAGAACTATGTGGTGTAGCATGTTTGGTGTGCAATATTTTAAACTGCATTGCACATAGTAGATTGCGTCCATCCCCCCTTTACCCTTAAATTTTGTATCAAAGAGGGTTCTACCACAATGAGTTTGTCAGAGCAGAAACTATGTTGAAAGTAAAAAAAAAAAATGGCTTCTACCTCAAATCTGCAACCTCCCACTTTTATAGGAAAGAACTATGAGATGTGGTCCTTGCATGAAGGCTTTGTTCTGAGGTCAATATGTATGGGAGATAGTAAAAAATGGTTATGTTGAACCGACAGATCAGGCAACTTATAATTCCCTCACACAAGCTGAGAAATATGTCTTTAAAGAACAAAGAAAGAAGGATGGAAAGGCGTTTTTTTATATACATCAAGCCGTGCATGAGAGCATACTTCCAAGAGTTGCATCAGAAAAGAAAGACAAGGAAGCATGGGATATATTAAAAACCACTTATCAAGGTATGGATAAAGTAAAAGCTGCAAAACTTCAGATTCTTAGAAGAGATTTTGAAACTATGTCAATAAAGGATTCAAACATGGTAGATTCTTTCTACACACACGTCATTCGACTGATAAATCAAATTAAGTCTCACAGTGGTATCATAGATGATATAAAATTTGTTGAGAAAATGATTAGAAGTATTCCTCTTAAATTTGATACTCTAGTTGTAACTTTATAAGAAGAAAAATATTTGAGTCAGTTCAGTCTATATGAATTGCAAGCTTCCGTGATCAATCATGAACATATATTGAACAGGTCAAATATGTCATTAGAAAATTCTTTTTCCACACAGTCATCTATAATCCCTGAAAGAGGAAGGGGAAGACATAACTCTAGAGGCAGAGGAAGAAGTTCTGACATAAGTGGATGTAGTAGCAATCCTGGAAATACTGGTGGAAGAGTTCAAAATCCAAGTACGAGCCAGTCAACTTGTCAAAAAAATGACAAATCAAAGATTCAATGCCATTACTGTAAAAAGTGTGGACATTATGCATATGAGTGCAGAAAGAGACAATATAATTAAAACAAGAAAAGTCAAGATCAACCACACAACACAAATAACCAAAATCAACCTATGTTTATGGCGTGTGTTATAGCTATGTCTAGCACAAAATAAATGTCTAATATAGTGTCACCAATTGAATGCAATGTTTCTCAAGCAAGTCCATGTGACATATGGTATTTAGATTTAGGCTACAGTAACCACATGACAAGAAACATATAATTTTTTTCTAGTTTGGATGAGTCAGTCCAGACCAAGGCTACACTTGGAACATATATCCAAGTCATTGTCTTAGGCAAAGGAAGTATAAATATTTTAACCAGTCAAGCAAAAGAGAGAGTTAAGTCTAATCTATATTATGTTTTTGGTCTGAAGCATAATCTGATGAGTACATGACAACTATTACAAAAGGGATACAAAATCTACATGGAAGATAATCACTATGTAATTATGGATAAAAGCCCAAGAAATTTACTTATTGCAAAAAACTAGATGACAAGTAACAGAATGTTCCCATTAACATTAAATCCAATCAAGAAGAAGAACATAATGAAAACTATTGACAAAAGAAAAGGTGCACAGTTAGACACTGCATTTACAGCAGAAAGTACGTACAGTACTAATGAAGAAAATAGTGTGCAGTATCAAGAAAGGAGAAAATGGCACAGAAATGAAGGAAGCATTCCATTCTGAAACATAGGATGACTCCTGGCTATGGAATTTTAGATTTGGACATTTGAACTTTGGAGGTCTAAAACTATTACACACAAAGGATATGGTAAAAGGCTTACCATTGATTGAAAAATTAGAAAGAATATGTGAACATTTCATTTTTGGCAAGCAACATAGAGAATCATTTCTAGTTGGAAAGTCTTACAGATCAAAATCTCCACTGGAAATAATACATTATGATATTTGTGGACCAATGCAAACTTCTTCTATAGGAGGCAATATTTATTTTGTAACATTCATTGATGATTTCTCAAGAAAGACATGGATTTATTTACTGAAGCATAAATCTGATGCATTGGGTTGTTTTAAGCAGTTTAAATCACTTGTGGAGAAACCTAGTGGTTATTACATCAAGTGTCTAAGAACGAATAGAGGAGGAGAATAGATGTCGAAAGAATTTCAGAACTTTTGTAAAGATCATGGCATCTATAGGCAATTTACCACGCGATACACACCACAACATAATTGTGTCGCAGAAAGAAAGAACCATAATGGAAATGGTGTTCAGTAGCAACTCTAGTGTACATCTTGAATAGAAGTCCGACAAAGAGTGTGAAGAATAGAATTCATGAGGGAGCATGGATAGGATCAAAGCATAATGTGGTGCATTTAAGAGTTTTTGGTTGCGTCGCATATGCACATGTTCCATATGAACTGAGAAGGAAGTTGGACAACAAATGACATAAATGTATATTTGTTGGGTATTTTGAAGAAACAAAAGGATACAAGTTGTATGATCCAATCGCCAGAAAATTCATAATCAGCCATGATGTTCAGTTCGTAGAGAATGAAGCATGGGATGGAACCATAGAAAATATAGTAAAGATAATGGACACAATGGATCATAATGATGTAGAGGATGAAGTGTTTCAAACACCATACATAGGACAGTGTGAAACTCCATGTACACCTAACACTACAATGCAAATTACCGCACATAATACTTCGGTAAGAAAAGAAAGTGCGCAGTCCACACCTAGAGTGCAACAAACACCAATAAGCAGTCTGAATATTTCTACTTCTCCAGATCCAACATTAGCAAGTTTGTTACCAAGAAAGAGAAGAAGTCTGCACGACACCTATAATGAAGACACAACAAATTCATTTTTAGTCTTTGCCTTGTTTTCACAAATAGATGATCCATTAACTTTTGAAGAAGTTGTCGAAGAGGAAGTATGGGCACAAGCCATGGATGAAGAAATCAGGTGCATAGAGAATAATCAAACATGGAAATTCGTAGATGTACCTAATGATAAGGATGTCATAAGTGTCAAGGGGATTTATAAAGCCAAGCAAGATGGAGAAGGAAAAGTACATAAGTACAAGGAAAGATTTGTTGCGAGAAGCCTTACACAACAACTTGGAATTGATTACAATGAAACATTTGCACCAGTTGCGTGCATGGACACAGTCAGAACCTTGCTAGCAATTGTGGCGCAGTACAAATGGCCAGTTTATCATATGGATGTAAAGTCAACATTCTTGAATGGAAACTTAGAAGAAGAAGTATATGTGAAACAACCACAAGGTTATGAGGTTCCAGGACAAGAAAACAAAGTATATAGATTAAAGAAAGTGCTATACAGATTAAAGCAACCTCCGAGAGCTTGGTACAGTCACATAGATTCCTATCTTACACATAATGGATTTCAGAGAAGTGAAAATGAGCCAACATTGTACATCAAATCAAATCAGCAAGGTAATGTGTTAAATGTTTGTTTATATGTGGATGATTTGATATTCACAAGTAATTTTGACATAGAAGAGTTCAAGTCAATCATGAAGGATGAATTTGAAACGATTGATTTAGGACTTCTGAGATGTTTTATGGGAATAGAAGTGCACCATTCCAAAACTGGTATATTTATCTCATAGTCCAAGTATGCACATGAAATATTAAAGAGATTCAATATGGTAAACTCAAAAGCATCACCAACACCTGTCATAATAGGATTAAAGCTAAGTAAGGAAGACATAGGGTCCAAAGTGGATCCCACACTATTTAAAAGACCAATAGACAGTCTTATGTATCTAACAACGATAAGTGTAAAGAACCGCCTCGTTACGACAACCATAGTAGTAGTAGGTGCAATTTTTTTTTTTTTGGGTGTGTTAACGGTGTGTGCGCGCGTGTAGAAGTATCAACATACGGAACATCATGATGCCACTCGAATAAAAACAAGACTCAATCACGAAGTTCAACACAAGAAGACTGAGGGCCTCAATAAGAAACTACAACAATACAACCATAGGCAGAGGTGCACAACGCAGACATTTTAGCGACAAGTAAAACTGACGGCTAAATACGACTGACCTCCCGCCCATCCTACCCTGCAAGGTTAGGACCTCCAAGACACATAAGCAACGCTCAAGCCCAGTTTCCCATCGTCTTTAACCATTTAAGGTCTCAGGGCTGGCGACTGTTCTGAGGAACATGGAGGTGTCTACATCCCGCCCGACACAACCGACCAAGCAACAAACTGACCAATATCAAGTACAACATAAATAAGAAGGACAAAATGCGCCCCTTACGGAAGGCGCGCGACATGGACTCTGACAACGAACACCCAAGTTCTACATTAATTAAGAATCAACAACCCTCAATTACCAACTCCGAGTAGTTTATGTTACATAAAACCAGGACCTTCCAACTAAGTATGTCTTATCATTATCAGTAGATTACACAACCTTACATCAAGTTAACCACATCACATCATCCTTAATCATAAAAACGTTAAATAAAATTAAGGACATACATCCAACTCTAATCCTTGCAACTGGTTGTATGGTACAAGCCACACAATCCATATTCGACGATATATTACCATGCGAAACTCCATAACAGTGTTAAACTATTTAACAATATCTAACAGCATTACTATCAACACCATAATAAACCATTATAATATGCCAAATTAAAATGATGTCAACTTTAAATGAGTAATATTATTCAACAAAAATCTCTAGAAATAAATGATGTTAAGTTTCTCTTTTATAAAGTATGACTCTATTTAATGTAACTTATTATTCAAGGTACA
>ML783362.1:426733-439419 GCA_009831015.1 Picea engelmannii | reverse complement strand
TATCAACATAGTAGAAACATCTGTCATATAACGTAACGCATCATAATGAAGGGAAAGTTTTATCATCATAAAATCCAGATCACTTGCGAGCAAGTGTCCTCAAAGAATAAGTTTGGTAAGTGCGCCAGAGCGGGATGTTACAGGGCCGAAATAAATGACAAGAAGACTACACCTACGCCCCCAAGCAATGGGTCGAAAAGATGCATGAAGTCATCGCTCAACAAATGTGCAATCCATTAAATGACTTGACGAAAACCAAGAAGCCCTAAAAGTTAAGCATGAAGTCTAGGTGTGAAGGGTAAACTATTGTAATGTTACTAATGACATAAACGTTATCAAGAGTGAACTAATAAAGAACTCAACAAATCAACATGGTTGTCAGCAAGGTACATGTCTATTAAAGTAAGTGCATTACTCATCATTTAAAAGTGATCTTACCTTGCTTCATTATCTAATAAACAATGTTGTCTAAATTGTCAAGTCCTAATTAATCAATAAACACAAATCTAATTTAACAATTTAACATTACATAACGATATTAACTATATCAATATATATTGTTATTAATGTAACACTATTAATCAACCTCCTTATATATCACAGGCTATAACACTATCCACAATATTAATTACAACATGTTGTCCATCATAAATAAAATCTATTGGCGATTAAATTACAACTGTTGTCTAAATTATATAAGTCGCTGCTGTCAATAAATGAGTGCCATTTCAATGCAAATTTTAATGCCATTTTAATGTTGTTATGCGGTTATATATAAAATCCATTTCTATGCTATTCAGTGCAATTTTAATGCTATCTTGTTGTTTATAATTAAATGACAGGTCCAGCTATCAAATGCAAATTTGATGCTATTATGTTGCTTATAAATAATTTCCACCTCTATGCTATTCAATCAGATTTAATGCTATATGCAGATTCATAATTAAATGTCATTTTAGAGCCAATAAATGGATTTTTTATGCTATTATTAAACGCTATCCAACAACAATAATTATTATTTCCAAATAGTAACATAGAACGTTGTCTAGAAACAATAATGCCAATTAATATCGCTGTCAGGTAAATGTAAAAAAACGCATGGGTATTAACGCTATCAGGTAAATGTGATGTCGTCGCTCCCTCACTGGCACGTCCGCTACCTCAGGATCTTCTTTCGCCCTCGGCCCGAAGAACTCAATGGTTCTTCTATTTCCCTATCGGGAAATCTTCACCCACAGTTCTCTTCGGCGCGATCCTCCCTTCTTTGCTTTCGGAGGATCGGAACTCGCGGCTTCGCGAATTCTTGTTTTCTCGCTTGGCTCTCGAATCCCCGAGACCCGATATGTCAGTCAACGCTGACTTCCTTTCGCCTTATCGGGACTTCAATTTTATCGCGACCTCGCTACTCGCGATGCCAAGATCTCGTTTTTCCAACTCCCAACTCGCGATGTGTTGAAACGCCGATACACACATGCGAGTTGCCTTTCCGACAATCCCTTATCTCGTCGAGACTTCGGACTTCGCAGGATCACGAATCCTAACACAAAATACTCGAGACTTCTTGCGGCGAGATCTCGATGACTTCGTGCCACCTGTACTCCACTCACTCCTGCGGTCCCACATGACTTACGTCACTGGCGGGATATTGCATCTCGCGACTTGGCGACTCTCGTTTCCAAATCTTCGACCCTTTTCTCACAAGATTCCGATAGGCGATCTCGCGAATAATACAACCGACCCTGGCCGACTTCTATCAACACTCTGTCCCTCCTAAGCTTATAACTCCTTGGACTTTTCACATTGTAACCTCCTTGCACCTCCGCAAGACCCAACGGCCCACGAAACTTCGTGAAATCTCCTTAGAGGATTTCGACCGTCCATTCTCTCTTATGCAATCCACGAAATGAAGAATTGTCTCTCCACGGGACTCGTTTGCTCGCTCGCCAACCTGCAACGCTTCCTTCGAGCATTCAACGGTAGCTTCCCTACACTTATCCTTTGATGAGGTTGAAGGCCTACTCCTCCTGAGCTTCCTTTGCAATCCTCAAATCCTTTGAAAGAACTTTGCACGCACTCTTTGCGGCAAATCTTCAACCTTGTCTAAGTGTTGAGGTCTTTCAACCCTGCGCACTCCTGCAGCAGCAGTCCTTCAATGCTTTGCTCAGAATCACAACTCTGAGACTTCTCTTGGCCTGCGCACTCCTTGCACGACACTGTGCCTATCTGCACCCTCAAGGAAATGAGAACAAAAGATATCTCTAAGTGAACTTTTCTGTCAACGCACTCCTTGTGGACAATTCGACTGCACTCCTTGCAGGAATCTTCTGGTTCACTTAGAGAAACAATTGAAACTCATTCACTCACCCTCTCAGACTTCAATTCAACCATGAAATCACATACACAGCATATAAAAGAAAATGTATGACAGGAAGCAAATACTCATGAGCATAACATCAATACACAGAGCATAGACACATAACCATGGATTTGAATCAAATCTTTCTTCTATTAATTAAATATCTGTACATGGATGTTCTTTTCACAATTCTCTGCATGCTCTTCTCTTCTTTCTCCTGAATGCTAATGATACAATGATACAATGAGGGTGTCTATATCTGTTTTCCCTCTTGGACTCTACGCTATCAAATCTAGAATTAAATATTCTATCTACCAGCATTAACTATCTTAAATGCCGACTATCTACTAAAGGATGAGAGCTATCCGCTCAAGGTCCATTACAATGTACAATGTGCGCCTTCATAAATGCCTTCATTAAAGACTTATGCAACATTCCCAAAGTGTTTTCAAAATTTGGTGCTGGCTTATCCAGCTGTCTTCCGCTCCACGCTGACTCGCTTGATGTGTTGGCGATGCTCCTGCACCATACTTCTCGTCTTGAAAAATTTCATGGGCTCTTGTCCATGAGCTCCTGCATGGTCTGTCCATGCTTCTATATTACTGCTTTGCTTTCCCAGCTGGCATATTCCACTGGGTGATTCTTCCACTTGACCAGATACTCATAGTATTCTTTTCCCCTGGTCTTCTTACCCACTCTCTTGTCCAGTATGCACTCCATCTGCGGTTTATTTGTAATCGGCATCTGCTTCGTCCACTCAATCAGTGGTTGCTCAGTTCCAGTCTCTACTTCTCCATCCTTGTACGGGTATAAATATGCAATGTTGAATATCAGATATATTCCGATGCCCTCCGGCAACTCAATCTCATATGCATTTTCTCCAAATTTCTTCAGGACCTTGCATGGCCCGATTTCTTCATTTTCAGCTTATTGTATGTTCCCTTCGGGAATCTTTCTTTCCTCAAGTGTGCCAGAACCAGATCCCCAACTTCAAACTGAAGTTGTCTCTTTCGCTGGTCTTCTCTGCACTTATACTCCTGGCTTGAATCTATCAGTCGCTGCTTCACTCTGCTGTGAAGTTCCTTCATCACCTCAGCGAACTCCTCTGCACTAGCACTGCTAGTCACAGTCTGTTCTGAATTCCTCAGTTCAGAAACTCCTCTCGGCTGCATCCCATATACAACCTGAAATGGACTTTTTCCTGTACTTCGATTCACCGAATCATTGTATGCGAACTCTACTTGTGGCAATATGCTATCCCAACTGCTATGGTGCTCTGTCACCAAAATTCTTAATAAGTCTCACAGACTTCTATTTACCACCTCTGTCTACCCATTCATCTGAGGATGGTAAGCCGAACTAAATGCCAAGTTAGTTCCTAGCTTCTTCCATAGTGTCCTCCAGAAATGCCCTATGAATTTTGTGTCTCTGTCCGAGACTATGCTTTTCGGCAATCCATGAAGTCGAATGACCTCCTTGAAAAATAGATCTGCGATGTGTGTCGCATTGTTGGTCTTATGGCATGGAATGAAGTGTGCCATCTTAGAAAACCTATCCACCACCACAAATATGGAATCAACACCTCTCTGCATCCTCGGAAAACCGAATACAAAATCCATGCTGATCGCCTCCCATGGTCTCTTTGGTATGGGCAATGGCTGATAAAAACCTGCATTCTTCTTTCTCCCCTTTGAATGCTGGCAAATCCTACATCTGTCAACAAATCTCTTAACTTCTGCTCCCATTCTTGGCCAAAAATATGATTCTCTCAACTTCGTGAATGTTTTGTCATGGCCAAAATGTCCTGCTAATCCACCACTGTGCTTCTCTTTCAACAAGTTCTCCCTCATGGAGCAATTTGGAATACACAGTTGATTGCCTCTGAACAACAATCCCTCATGGATCATATAATCTATCCATGGGCTTCTATCTCCGAGAACTGGATTCTCAGCTGCTTCATATGCCTCTCCAAAATCTACATCTCCTGCGTACATGTCCCTGAGGTTTTCAAAACCCAATGTTTTGACTCAAAATTCCTGCAGCAAAAAACACTTCTTTCTCAAAGCATCAACCACCTTGTTCGCAGTACCTGAAATATGCTTAATCACAAACATGAAATTTTGCATATACTCTACCCATTTTGCATGTTTTTGATTCAACTTCTCTTGTTGAGTCACAAACTGCAATGCATGATTATCACTGTACAATACAAATTCTTTTGGGATCAAGTAATGCCTCCACTTCTTCAATTCCTGTATGATAGCATAAAATTCCTTATCATACGTGGAGTACTTCAGCTTTGCTTCATCCATATTCTCACTGAAATATGCAACTGGTCTGTCCTCCTGACTCAAGAATGCTCCTATGGAAAATCCACTTGCATCACATTTCACCTGAAATGTCTTCTGGAAATCCGGCAACACCAACACTGGTTGTTCCGTTATCTTCCCCTTCAACAGATTGAAGCTCTTCTCAGCCTCTGCTATCCAATGAAAAGACTTATGTCACTTCTTTACTGTGTCCATCATCGCTGCGCTAATTCCACTGAAATTCCTGATGAACTTTCGGTAGAAACTAGCCAAACCATGAAAACTTCTCAACTCAAAAATATTTCTCAGTGATGGCCAATTCTTAATCACTTCCACCTTGTCTGGATCCATCTTCAACTCATTCGCTGAAATAACAAAACCCAAGTAAATGAGCTCTGTCTTCATAAATGAGTACTTTTTCATATTAATCAACAGCTTCTCATGTTGTAGTTTTCTCATCACAATGGCCAAATGCTTCAGATGTTCAGCCTCCGTTTTACTGTAAATCAGTATGTCATCCAGATACACAATGACGAACTTTTCGATGAATTCCCTCAAGACTTCATTCATCAGCCTCATGAATGTGTTGGGTGCATTTGTCAAACCAAATGGCATGACTAGCCATTCATACAGTCCTTCGTTGGTTTTGAAGGTTGTCTTCCACTCATCGCCTTCTCTCATGCAAATCTGGTGATATCCGCTTTTCAAATCTATCTTTGAAAAATACTTTGCCCCGCTCAGAAAATCCATCAGATCATCCATTCTTGGCAATGGAAACCTGTACCTGATGGTTATTTTGTTGATCGCTCTTGAATCAATGCACATTCTCCAACCTCCATCTTTCTTCGGACTAAGCATTGTCGGAACAACACATGGACTCAGGCTTTCTCTGACCAATCCTTTGTCCAACAACTCCTAGATCTGCTTCTTGACCTCCTCATTTTCTTGCGGCGTCAATCTGTACATAGATTTGTTCGGCAAACTAGCTCCTTGTATGAGGTCTATATGGTGACTCACACTCCTCATCGGTGGAAACGAATGAGGTAATTCGTCCACGATGATGTCAACGAACTCTCCCAGCAGTTCTTGAATCTCATCTGGTAAATCATCCAATCTTGTGCTAGTCAGGGCAATCCTCGGCTTTCTGACCACAAAGAATTGTGGATCTTCCTTCTTCTCCATCTCTGTAAGAAGCTCCTTCCCACTCATGGGAAGTATTGTGTTACTTACTTCCGTCTTCATTTCCTTATCTTTTATCGGAAGCAACCTGTGTGTCCTCCCATCCTTCTCTAATGTATATGTGTTCATTCTCCCATCATGAACCACATTTAGGTCATATTGCCATGGTCTACCCAGCAATAAATGACATACATCCATGGGAATAACATCACAGAGTACTTTATCATTATATCCTCCTATCTTAAATTCAACTAAACATTGTTTAGTGACACTCACCTGATGTCCCTTCTGTAGCCATGAAACTTTGTATGAACTCGGGTGATCAATTGTCTCCAGCTCCAACTTCTCTACCATCTCGATCGAAACGAGATTATCTGTGCTACCACTATCAACAATAACCTTGCATACCCAGTCCTTGGTTTTGCAAGATGTCCTAAACAGTCTGGTCCTTTGAGCTGAGACATCCACCTCCTTTCTGGGTGTCAAAAGGGCTTTACGCATCATCAACGACCTTCCACCTTTTGTGTCTTCACTCTCAACATCACGCCTCTGTGCTTCAGTTATGTGAGCTTCTCCACTATCCTTCTTTTTCTCTGGACACTCGAATGACTTGTGCCCATTCTTTCCACATGTGAAGCATGTGATTACTCCACCTCGGCCTCTTCCCCTACCTCTGGTATGAGGAAAAGTGTTTGCGTCAGCATAATCTTCCTTTTTCTCTGTATGTTTTCCTCTCTGTTCAAAATATTGTTGTCCTCGCTATGAGGTTCCGCCTCTCTCAATATTACCTTGAGGTTTCTTCCATTCCTCCTTGGGCTTCTGGTATTTCTCCTGGGCAATTGCCTTACCTCTGGGCTGACTTCTGCCTCACCCTCTCTGAATTTTCTTATGGCTCAGCTTTTCTTCGGCTTTCAGAGCCATCTAATAAGCATCCTCCACCATCCTGATGGTAACCATGCTTAATTCATCCTGAATGTCATATCTCGGACCATTCAGATATCTAGCAACCTTCTCATCATCACTCTCCCAATGACCTGCTCTGATGTTCATTCGATAGAATTCTTCAGTGTATTCTTTCACTGTCATCAGCTTCTGTCTCAGGTTCTGCATCCTCCGGAACAAAGAAATTTGATAGTCCCTTGGGATGAACTTCACCTTCATCTTCACAATCATTCGATCCCAGCTCTTAATATTTTGTTTTCCTTTGCAATGTCTATCAGCTTGTAGCTCATCCCACCACAATGCTGCATGTCCTTTCAAGCATGTGACAGCATGCCTGACCTTCTTATCCTCTTCGATATCCTCATAATTGAAGTAGGTGTCAAGAGCTCTAATCCAATCTAGTAGCTCCTCTGCATCCAGATTCCCCTCATAGACTGGAATTTCCATCTTCTCCTTCACACCCATCCTAGAAATATATTTAATCAGTCGTTCATTTGCTGCATCCTCGACTGCAACTTCTTCGTGTTGTTAAGCTTCAACTTCACCTTTGGAGTCACGTAAATCTCTCGCACTGGCTGTGCATCTCTGCGCTGCCTCCATATCTTCTAGTCTTGCTCGAAGATCTCGCATTTGCCTCTCCATTTCTAGATTTCCTACCAGCCTGCCTCTTCTTCTCACCTCCCTATCTTCTGGGTCAGGTGACTGTCTCTCTCTTCTGGGTGGCATGGCAAATTCTCTTCTCTGCTACTGAAAGAAAAGAAATATTCCCGCTCTGATACCACTTGATGTGTGTATCAGAGTGCTCTTTATCTCCTGCCTCTCTTGCCTGAAGTATATAGACAAGAATTCCCGCTCTGATACCACTTGATGTCGTCGCTCCCTCACTAGCACGTCTGCTACCTCAGGATCTTCTTTCTCCCTCGGCCCGAAGAACTCAACGGTTCTTCTATTTCCCTATCGGGAAATCTGCACCCACGGTTCTCTTCGGCGCGATCCTCCCTTCTTTGCTTTCAGAGGATCGGAACTCGCGGCTTCACGAAATCTTGTTTTCTTGCTTGGATCTCGAATCCCCGAGACCCGATATGTCAGTCAACGCTGACTTCCTTTCGCCTTATCGGGACTTCAATTTTATCATGATCTCGCTACCCGCGATGCCAAGCTCTCAGTTTTCCAACTCCCGACTCGCGATTTGCCGAAATGCTGATACATGCATGCGAATTTCCTTTCCGACGATCCCTTATCTCATCGGGACTTCGAACTTCGCGGGATCATGAATCCTAACACCAAATACTCTAGACTTCTCACGGCGAGATCCTGATGACTTCGTTCCATCTGTACTCCACTCACTCCTGCGGTCCCACACGACTTACGTCACTGGCGGGATATCGCATCTTGCGACTTCGCGACTCCCGTTGCCAAATCTTCGACCCTTTTCTCACGAGATTTCGATAGGCGATCTCGCGAATAATACAACCGACCTTGGCTGACTTGTATCAACACTCTGTCCCTCCTGAGCTTAGAACTCCTTGGACTTTTCATGTTGTAACCTCCTTGCACCTCCTCAAGACCCAACGGCTCACGGAACTTCGTGAAATCTCCTTACAGGATTTCGACCATTTGTTCTCTCTTATGCAATCCACGAAATGAAGAATTGTCTCTCCACGGGACTCGTTCGCTCACTCGCCAACCTGCGACGCTTCCTTTGAGCATTCAACGGCAGCTTCCCTGCACTTATCCTTCGATGAGGTCGAAGGCCTACTCCTCTTGAGCTTCCTTTGCAATCCTCAAATCCTTTGAAAGAACTTTGCACGCACTCTTTGTAGAAAATCTTCAACATTGTCTAAGTGTCTATGTCTTTCAACCCTGCGCACTCCTGCAACAACAGTCCTTCAATACTTTTCTCAGAATCACAACTCTGAGACTTCGCTTAGCCTGCACACTCCTTGCACGACATTGTTCCTATGTGCACCCTCGAGGAAATGAGAACAAAAGCTATCTCTAAGTGAACCTTTTTGTCAACGCACTCCTTGTGGACAATTCGACTGCACTCCTTGCAGGAATCTTCTGGATCACTTAGAGAAACAATTGAAACTCATTCACTCACCCTCTCAGACTTCAATTCAACCATGAAATCACATATACATCATATAAAAGCAAATGTATGACAGGAAGCAAATATTCATGAGCATAACATCAATACACAGAGCATAGACACATAACCATGGATTTGAATCAAAGCTTTCTTCTATTAATTCAATATCTGCACATGGATGTTCTTTTCACAATTCTCTGCATGCTCTTCTCTTCTTGCTCCTGAATGCTAATGATACAATGAGACAATGAGGGTGTCTATATCCATTTTCCCTCTTGGACTCTACGCTATCAAATCTAGAATTAAATATTCTATCTACCAAAATTAACTATCTTAAATGCGGACTATCTACTAAAGGACGAGAGCTATCCGCTCAAGGTCCATTACAATGTACAAAGTGTGCCTTCATAAATGCCTTCATTAAATACTTGTGCAACATTCCCAAAGTGTTTTCAAAATTTGGTGTTGGCTTATCCATCTATCTTCCGCTCCACGCTGGCTCGCTTGATGTGTTGGCGATGCTCCTGCATCAAAATGTAAAAACACATGGGTAATATGGCTGTCACAAACGTAGATATAAAATCCATGTGCACAGTAACTCAGATATATGAGTCTCTGAGATAAGAACGCATGCTTACTCATTTCTGTTATAAAAAGGAAAACGCGGAAATATCAACTCACTATCAGCTAGTAACATGATAGATATTTCTATTACTGATTGATATCAATATCCAGTATTTTAAATCCCAGTATTCCGAATGGTAAAAATCGCCATACACTAAAGGTAACAAATTGCAGTTTTTAAAGGCAAAATCACTAGGCAAAAAAAAAGGGTAACGAATTGCAATCATAAAGGTGGAATCATTGTGTATAATAGGTGACCATGTACAGTCTATAAAGTGTAAAATCATGATGAAAATAAGGGGAATGGTTGCAGACTTAAACCAACCGTAGGCACACCAGAGCATCGCAAAAGTTAATCCATCACAAAAACCCAGGGAACGACCAGGTAACGATTGAAGTGGTTGGGTAAAAGTTAAATGTAAAAATTTCAATGTTAACTTGCCAAGGAGATTGAGTTGGATGCTAGGTAAATGCCCATAAAAATGAAATGAAAGTTAGTTGAGTTTTATCATAAAAAAATCATTGAGTTTGATATCAAGTTCCTTGGGTTCTTAAAAAAAAAATGTTGAGTTTTTCATACGAACTGGAAGTCAATTCAAGGTGAAGGAAACAATTTCATTTAAACACTCAATGTAAAACACAGAGAAAAGAATATAGGCGCAGTCAATAAGTAGTAACACCACCGAGTAAAATTCACCTTCAATCGTAATAAATCTCCTAGGAAATTCGTTGGCAGAGGTATCAAAACGAGGAGTAAATTTGCCTTCAATGGAATAAATGGTGGAGGAAAAAATTTCATAGGCCAAAAGTAGTGAAAATGCGGAGCAAAGGAAAGTGTTGAATCACAAAGCATATTTTCCATCAGATCTAATAAAACACAGATGAAAAATTTTGAGGTTTAGTGCATCGAAAACTCGGAGTAAATTTCCATGAGAAATAATAAATCGTAGAGTAAACTATGGATTAAAGACGCAGAGCTATTAACCATCGAACTGTAAACAATTGTAGAGAAAAACATTTTGTGGTTCAATACTTGTAGTGGGAAAAGATGAGCAATACGGGGAGGTATTCAATTGCAAGAAAGCACAAGACAATCATTCAACCAAGAACAATCAACATGGGTAGATGGTTGGGCAACATCCTTCGCTCAACATCCGTGCACCTAAAAGTAGGGAATTAGGGTCTATAGGTCTATTAACACTGAAGTGACAACCATCAATCCGGCTCCTGGCCAACTACTCAGGCATGGACTGATGAACCAGGGATGAGGACAAAGTAAAAATCACAACTCCTCACAAAAAATCAGTAAAACCAATAGGACAGTCGCAACATTCACATATCGAATGCCAAGGGAATCAAGTCAAGAAGCGAGCTTAAGGCTATGGGAAATTTGAGTTCTCGATTAAACTGCTAACTCAAACACCTTCTTTACACAATACATAAATGAAAGTTTAAGGTCAATAGTAATATACCATGAAAATTAAAAACATGTGTATCGTAGCCCAAGTGGCCCGCTCTCAGTCATTGTCCTTGGCGCTCCGTGCAACTCCCGCTTGTTGAATGCTCTAACTTCACCGGTATCTCCCAGCCAATTCTTGGGGTAATATTCTTGCCCCTTAACTCCCCGAGCCACAAAGAGGCCACACACACTAAACTAGAGAACAACTAGCTCCTAGCTCGCCTCGCAAGGTCAAGCTACCACTCCTCACTGAGCTGGGTATCCCAAGTCAGTCATGTCAAAACTTTTGCAGCGTAACATTACGCATAACATAAGAGATCCATCCTCCTCCTCCTCCCTCCTTTATATAGAGTTTCTAAGTCATTTTCTTTCCCAATTTCCCATTTAATTTATTGTTCAAAAATTTAATTGAGAAAAATCCTCCCCGTACATGTGCCACCCATCCCCTTCGTTGCACTAGAAATTAATTTCATTAATTATTTAATCACTCTTATCTCCCTCATCCACCTAAAAGCTTTCTTAGAATCACTCCTAGGTGTCCTTATATTCCCTTACACATTTTAATCACTTACCCCCTTACTAATTACTAGTTGAGTTCAATTTAGAAAGTTCTTAATGGAAATATACCTTACTAAGCTAGTCATTATGATTTTTCCTTAAGTTTCCATTTCTCTTTATGTTTCCCCCTTTTTCCCTTAGTTTCCTAATTCTTTTAAATTTCCCTCTTTCCCTTTTCATCTAAAACTCAAATTAGCAAGTGTAGGAAATTACCCTTTTCCCCTTTTCTTTTTAATTAATATTTTTTTAATTAGAATAAGTAACAAAACAATCAATCCCCCCCTTTTTAAAAATTTAATCCCCCAAAGTAATTTGATTTTAATAATTTAATCGAGTTTCTTACCCCCTTTTTGTCACATGTTTAAACATTATTATTATTATTATTATTTACCACAAGTATTATTTTAGACTTAGATTTTAATTTCCGAGGCTAGGGGACATTTCAATTAGGGATTTTTTTTTTTTTTAACTTTCTCATCACATCATTCATTCTAAGGAAATCTATATTTATTCATTTTTTATTTAACAACGCAACATGCGCTTCAGGATGCACTAGGTTCTCCAAGGGTGCCACTGGCCTCATTCTGTTTACCTTGCGCGGTGTGCCCTTCAAGACGCACTACCTGCTCCAAGCATGACACTTGCCTCATTTTGTTTCCATTGTGCGACGTGCCCTTCAGAACACACTAAGTTCTCCAAGGGTACCACTCACCTCATTCTTCTTCCCTTTCGCGACGTGCCCTTCAGGACACACTATGTGCTCCAAGGGTGTCACTCGCCTCTTGACTAACTTGGTAGACATCAAAAACCCTTGGAGTCAATATTCCATATAGTGATCTTGTTGGAGACTAAAGGCCTCTAAGGAATAAGGGCCATGCCTTATTGCACTCCCCTTAGAATCATCGTGAGTGATTGTCGCAGTCTTCCCTCATGACATCGTGGGTCTTCTCTAATTAGGTAGTCATTAACCTACAGTTCGAGCCAGGATGGGAGTGCGAGTAGGATGTGGCGGGGCTGTTGTCCACACCTCTCCCTCAACGTCTCAAGTATTCATGCGTGACCCCTATACTCCACATGTGATTCTGGTCAGAAAGCTATCATCAGCCTGCATAATCCACGAATCATTTCAGAATAAAATCCATTGTAATATACCTCAAAAACTGTCTC
>ML783362.1:401552-426692 GCA_009831015.1 Picea engelmannii | reverse complement strand
CAAGTATCCTTGAATAGTACAATATTCAAGCAAGTAAGTTTTTTGTTATATGGCTTGAGTCTGAAAGTTTGTAAGAGTCCTTACTGTCATCGACGGTCATTATCATTCAACTTAAATTTTTTTGATCCACGATAAGTGTTTACTCCTCATTCAATGTTTATTTAAATTACTATAATTATAATTACTTTCCTATTTGTTTGTACCTATCACCATTACCACAGTCTTACCAACACAAATGACTTTGGTGGTTGATGGCCTAGGCCTCATGCGTTAGTCCATACACATAATCACATGATGAAAATAACCAAACAGACTTAGGTAAAAGTAGAGTATTAGTCTATAATCCTCTGCAAAAGAAATTAAATATAAATAGACCCCTATAGTTTTCTTTTTAAAATAACTGGATATAGGATAGTTGTTAGGTAAGGCCTTCCGGTTAAACTCAGAGTACAAATATTTCATAATCCTCCGACCATAATCAAATTCACCTGCACCGTTGGATTACAAGTACTGGGTCTCATGCTTACTCCATATGACCACTGGCTGTGAGCACGGGCCTAATCAAAATGTCTTTGACGTTTCAACATTTCAGCAAGTCGCAATCCCCGAAATGGAGCCAGATCAACAGTCCACAAAACTTTATAATTTGATCCCTTATTTTCTTAATCGAACGACTGACAAGATTTCAACGTTTTTCCCTTCAAGTCATCATGACTCCAACATTATAAAATTCATCATCAAAAAATCTCCGAAGTGATCGGACGGTTCACATAACCCAATGAGATGGACATTAGATGGGATTTCGAAGCTTTTCCTTTTGGGTTTTCGAGACTCACAACAATCCCTTTCGGCATTTCAGAGTCCTTGACATGCTTTGATCTTTCACATTTCATGACTTCATCATTCTTGTCGTGAGTGTCCTTGACACCTCCAACACATGGTATCTGAAACTCCAAAATGGAGATTAAGTCATGGTTTTGGTACCATTGATTAAGGGTAACCCGTTTTGTGACGGAAAATTCTATCGTTGGAAGTAAAACACCGTATGGGATGATCATTTGTTTCAATTCCGAACAAGATATGTAAAGCTATTTTTAAAAGAATTACAGGGTTTCCCTTCTGCCTACCTGTAATGGAATATTGGTTATTCTATTGGTTTAATATACTAGCGCCATATTGACTACTTCCTCGAACGGAATTTGAAAAAGGAAAAATACTCAGCTATTGTCGACTTAATGTGTATCTTGTTTATAGTTGAATCCAGATCGCATGATGGTATATGAATTCAATTTTCACTTATTGTACTTGTGTTAAAGACTTTCCTTTTGAACTTTTAGATGATTGAGTTGTTATTTAGACAGTTAGGAATTTACTTAGGGGTATGTTTTCTGTTTCAGTATGTCCCTATAAATACTTGAATCATATTGTAATCCACATATAGAGGGTGAGACAAGAGCTTGGAAGCATTTTTTTTTTGAATTGAACTTGCCACTCTGTGCTCTGTTCATGTTTTCATTTTTGGCATTCGGAGTTTATTTGTTCAATTTGCGTGCAGTTATCTTATTCTTGCAAACACCGAAACCCGAAGTGGCCCCAAAACCTAATGGAATTCGTGGTCCGTTGATTACCTTTGTATGTTGTTCATGCATCAAGCATTACCAAATGTCCAAACCCGATATTGGTTGGGCCCCACACCTTTTTCATGATTTCGCGATTCGGCGTTTGATGTTGTGCGGTGTTTTGCATCGAAAGTTTGTAAACCCTGAAACCTGAAAAGGACCAGGCCCACACTCCATTTGTTTCTTTGTGAATCAATAATTGTTGTTTGTGGCATTAGGTATTCGTAAACCCCAAAATTCTTAACCCCGAAACCCCAAAGTACTAGGCCCATATTCCATTTGCATTTTCGTGATTCGAGAGTTGTTGTGTGTTGGTGTTTGGCATTTGTAATTGCCAAACCCCGAATCCTAAAAACCCAAAGTGTTGGGCCCAAAACCTTTTCGCATTTTATGATTTGGAAAACAACATGGTCTTTTGTTTTTTGTATTTGTCGTCTGTAATCACCGAAACCCGATTGACCTTCGTTTTTCACACTTTAACTATACCTATACATATCTATACACTATGAAGTTTTCCATTTGCATTCAATATGTAGGTAAACTCAAATCTGCATCACAATTTACTTGTGGGGTTTTCAACTACGACGCTTTATCTTACTACAGTAGTAATCCAAACCACAGTACAAATCCTCTTTAAGAATTGACTAGTCATATCCTTCCAGCTAGTATACTTTCGGGATCTAGTATTCATAATAGTAATGAGATGCAGCAAAGATAATCCATTCCGAACTAGTAGAGAGACATTCATAAAATGGTACAATAGAACAACAATTTTTTGTATAAAGTAATTTATATTATATTCACTTAGAGTCTCTTTTAATCAATGTATTAGACACCAACAGTACTAGATCTATGCATCATAAATATAAATTTAACTTCCATAAGAGTTTGGTAATTATATACCGATGTTCCATGGGATCTATGTTTGGTTTCCTGGGATTTTGACTATAGAAAGGATTTTCCCCATTGACGTTAATCTCCCGCTTTTCTTATTTACTTATATAAATATAATTATAGGTGCTTCCGTCTAGCATTTTTCTTACATGAGGGACAATTCTAGAGTTGGGATGTCTTTTTCAAATTTTGCAACAACAGACAGATTATATCCACAAAAGTATTTTATCTTCCATAATCAAATATATATTTCAGTAGTCAGATGTGAACATTCCAACAGATGTATTATAAATGTATATATACAAATTTCCTTGACATATATTCCTCACAACGAACATATATGATCAGTCAAATAGTTTGCATTACTACAATTAGATATAATCACCCAAAAGATACATTACATCAATCATACATAGCCATTCAAAAACAGAGAGGTGTATATCAACATATCTGAATCCAATCTGCAGGAAGACAAAGGGAACAACCACATTCCTCCCAACTGTAGAATAGGGCAGCCAAAATCACTTTCCCGATTCACCCCCTAGCCTGACCATGAATCGATGAGGGAAAACTTGGAAAACTCCTCCTCCATAACATCCTTCAACTTCAGTTGATTCCTCTTGCCTCACACTTACTCAGTAGTGTTCATAACGACAATAAAATCGATAGTCTCTTTTCCCAACATACTTGGCAATGTCCGACCTCCTCTCATATGCTATTTATCATTTGCCCAGGTCTTTTCCCTCCCTTAGGAGATTTTGCAGCTTTCTAAATCCCTGATTTTTAGGGGCTTCCAATGGCCAAATCATTGATTTGACACTTGTAATAATCAGCCCAGAGGTAGTTCCAACATGCTCCCCACTCATGGAATCATGGTCAACTAAATTTAACATGGTTCTTCCATTTTTCCTCCTGCAATCAATATAAAATATTGTGTTTCCATACAAGTGTCATAGTAAAATAGTTAGTTGGGTCAAAATAATTAATTACAATTACCAAATTTGGAATTTGGAATTGCCATAAATGGCAAAAAAATTCCAAATTCGAATTTACTAAAAACAAAATAAATTTCCAGCAATTTTAAATTTCAAAAATATTTTTTTGGGGGGGATGTCACATCATTTCCCCCTTCAGTAAAAAATTGTCCTCAGTGATCGTTCCTTTCCTGGAAAAGGATTGTATGAGATTTCCACAAATATCCCTCCAACTCCCAAGTGGCCTCCTCAGGTCGAAAGAGCTTCCATTGCAGCTTTACCTGAACGATGGCTTTGTTCCGAAGTGTTATTTCTCTCTGGTCCAGAATGCGCAGGGGTTCCACCTAGAACTCGCCTTCGGGTTCCACCTGCACCAAGTTCTAATCAATCCTATGAGTAGGGTCATGAATATACTTTTTCAACAATGAAACATGAAATACATTATGAATTCTTAGATTATTTGGAAGTGCAAGTTGATATTCTACAGGTCCAATTCGAGATAGTATCTTGAAGGGCCCACAAAAACTGGGTGCCATCTTGGCACAATTCCCTAACCTCAATGAGCTCTTTCAGGCCTTGACCTTCAAATAAACATGGTCTCCTACTTGAAAATTCAAGTGTCTTCTTTTCTGATCTGCATAGCTCTTCTGTCGGTCCTGTGCTTCTTTCAAGTTTTGTTGTACCTTTCTTACCATCTTTTCCATTTCTTGGAGAATCTCTGGTCCAACCATGAGTCTGTCAGCTGGGTTATCCCAGCTAATTGGAGTCGTACACTTTCTTCCATACAGTATTTCGAAAGGGCTCAACTTAGTCGAAGTTTGGTACCCATTGTTATATGCAAACTCTACCAAGTGCACGTAGTCTTCCCACTTGCTTGGTTTTGTTCTTACGTACTTGCAAAGCATATCCTCTATGATTTGGTTTGTCCTTTCGGTATGAACATATGACAACTTGTATTGAAATTCAAGTTAGTGTTTATCCCTACAAACAATTCCTTCCAAAAAGTGGATGTAAATTTTACGTCTCTATCTGAAATCATCATTTTAGGAATACCATGTTGTCTAATAGTTTCTTTCATGAATATTTCAGCAATGCTTATAGCTTTAAAATTAGACTTTATAGGAATAAAGTGTGCAGACTTACTGAGTTTATTGATTACAACCATGATAGAATCATTTTTTTTTTGAGTTTTAGGCAAACCTATTATAAAGTCCAGTGATATTATCTCCCATTTACATTCTGGTATTGGTAATGGCTGTAATAGGTCGGTTGGATGTTGGTGCTCGGCCTTAACTTGCTGACAATATTGGCACCTAGCCAAGTATTCTACTGTTTCTCCCTTCATACTAGGCCACACAAATAGTTTCCTAAGTGTTGTTATTGTTTTCTAGTAACCTGGATGGCCAAAATATGGTTTCTTATGCACTTCATCCAAAATTGTTGATTTCAATTCTGCTGAATCTAGTATGTAAAGTCTATTTTTAAGTCGTACTAGTCCTTTCTTGTTGATGCTTAGATCTGGTTTGTCAGAGTTGGCGATATTGTTTTGTAATTCTGTCATTATCTTAGTGTAATTTCTGTCATTAATACCTGCCATCCTTATTCTTTGTTCCAGATCACTTTCTTCCCTGCTGATGTTTATCTCAAATAACCCATGGACTCTTCTCCTTAAAGAGTCTGCTACTTTATTTTCCTTACCCTTGATATGTCTGACCTCGAAGTCGAATTCACTCAAGAAGGCTAGCTACCTTTCTTGTCTTGCATTAAGATATGGTTGGTTAAACAAATATTTCACCTCGCTATTATCCGTCAATAGTAGGAATTTTTTGCCCATTATATAGTGTCGCCACATTTTTAAGGCATGTATTACTGCTGCCAATTCTAAGTCACGAGTGACATAATTTCACTCGTGTTCTTTTAATTTTCGGGACTCGTAAAAAATCACGTGCCCTTCCTGAGTTAGGACACCACCTAGTCCTTCTTTACTTGCGTCAACACATACGGTGAAGTCTTTATCTGGGTCTGCTACCTTCAATATGGGTGCAGTTTTCAATAATCCCTTCAGTTTGTTAAAATTGTCTTGACACTTCTCTGACCAGTTAAACTTGGTTCCTTTCTTTTGTAATGACTTGATAGGGTAGGCTATCTTGGAAAACCCTTCTATAAACCTGCAGTAATATCCGGTGATTCCCATGAATGATCGTATATCCACTAAATCCTTAGGTACCGGCCATTCCATAATGGATTTTGTCTTTTCTGGGTCTACGACAATGCCTTCTGCTGAAATTACATGTCCTAGATATTGTATTTCTTTCTGATAAAAGTCACACTTGTCAAATTTGGCGTACAGTTTGTGTTTCCTCAATGTTTGCAGAATTATCCTTAAGTGTTCATTATGTTCTTCTTCCATTCTTGAATATACCAGAATGTCGTTGATAAATACTGTGACATTCCCCAAAAATAAAATATTTTTTTATGTGCTGGAAATTTATTTCCATTTTTGGCAAATTTGAATCTGGAAACTTTTTGCCATTTATGGCAATTCTGAATTTTGAATTTAGTAGTTGTATTTATTTATTGTGACTGTTGGGCAGAGATTTGTTTGGACTCAAATAACTATTTGACTATGACACTTGTATCACAAAAAAATATTTATATTAACTGTAGGAGGACAAATGGAACAACCATGTTAAAAATCAGTTGAGCATGACTCCATGAGTGGGGAACAAGTTGGAACTGCCTCCGGGATGATTATTACAAGTGGAAAATCAGATTTTTGGCCACTGGAAGCCCCTAAGAATTAGGGATTAAGAAATCTGTGAAAATCCCCAAAGGAGGGAAAAAGACCTGGGCAAAAATTGATAAATAACATATGTGAGGAGGCAGGACGCTTCTAAGTATGCTGGGAAAAGATTATGAGTTCTCTTGTTGTTATAAACACTGTGGATTGAGTGTGAGGCAAGAGGAGCTTGCTGAAATAGAATGGTCTTGTTGTTATGAGCATTTTTGAGTAAGTGTGAGGCAATAGGATAATTGTTGGAATTGAAGGACATTGTTGAGGAGGAGTTTCCAAGTTCGCCCTCATGGATTCATGGTCAAGCTAGGGGGTGAATCGGGAAAGTGACTTTGGCTGCCCTGTTCTATGGTTGGGAGGAACGTGGTTGTTCCCTTTGTCTTCCCGCAGATTGGATTCAGATATGTTGATCTACCCCTCTCGATTATGAATGGCTATGTTTTTATTTCGATGTCATATTAAATCCAAACTGGAATGATGTCCATTATTTGTCTAAATGATTTTTATGATGCATTATATTGATTAAATCAGAACTGTAATGTTTTCCATTTTTGTTTGTTGTGGGGAATATATGTGAAGGAAATCTGTAATTATATTTCTATAAGTAAGTAAGGAAAGGAGGAGATTATCGATAATAAGGCAAATCCTCTCTGTAGATAAATCCCCAGGAAAACAAACTTAGATCTCGTGGAGCATCATTTATAATGATCAATCTATGATGGAATGATATTCTTAATGATGTATTTACATAGATTCACAGATCTAGTACTGTTGACATTTAATGCATTGATTAAAAGAGGCTCTAAGTGAATATTATAGAATTAACCTTATACAGAAAATTTTATCCTTTGTGCCCTTCTGTGCGTGTAAAATTCCCAAGTCCTTAGGCTTTCGAAATTCTGTGATGTAAAGGTACATCATATCCTTCTACACCTTCAGTCTCCCAGAAATGAAAGTAAGAGTTCTCCCAGAAAATGAAAATCAAGAGTACCCGCAAAGGATAAAGAGCAGGGACTGATGAAAATAGTGTGAAGAGTTATAGTAGAAGAAGAGTACTCTCTTCCTTTGTCTTTTGATTGAATTATTACCTTAATTCTTTTTCAACAGGAAAACTTAGTCCAAATTTCTTTTCTCCTTTCATAGGTTCGTGTATATTGATGTATGGATTCTGAACTCGTGAAGTTTTGAACCCAGAAACCCTGAAGCTTCCACTTTTTTCATTTAGGAAGTTGGTTACATAAGAGGCTTGGGGCAGTTGAACTCACAAAGTTCTGAACCCCGAAACCCCGAAATGCGGGTCCCACCTTCTATTTTTTTGCATTTTTTTTTGGAATTTTGTTTATGTTGGATGTTTTCCATTTGAAACCCCGAAACCCCGAATCCCAAAATGATGCAGGAGCATCGTCAACATCAAGCGAGCATGGGGCAAGCGCAACACATTTTGAGCACATGATAAATTGTTTGAAAACTTTTGAAGATTGGATGCGCCAAAATTAAATGTGATAGTTAAGAAGAGGCATACTTTTACATTGTAAAGGACCTTGAGCGATCCGCTCTCGACAATAGTAGGTAGAAGGCATTTATGTTAGTAGGTAGCTTTGAATATAAAATTAGACAATTTTATAAGGAGTGGAGGGAAAACAGATATAGACACCCTCACTTGTATGATTGTAAAATTTAACAGAGAAGAGAACATAGAGGAGAAGCAGAGAGCTATGTAGCAGACTCCATGTACAAAAGTTTTGAATTAATACAAAGAAGCTGTGATTCAGACTCATGGTGTTCATATATTCTCTATGTATGCATTTTTAAATGTTATGCTCTTGAATGTTTTACTCTTTCTATCATGCAATTTATTTTTTGCTATGTATGAATGATTTATTGTTGAATGTTTGAAATCTGAGAGAGGAAGAGTAAGGAGAATGAGTTTCAATTGTTTCTCTATCTGAGCAAGATCCCTGCAAAGAGTGAAGTTGAGTTGTCCGCAAGGAGTGCGTCGACAAGGAGTTCAGAGGATTGTCTCTGAAAGATCAGGAGAGATAGATTTTTTTCTCATTTCCTCATAGTGTAGTTGGGCACAGGATCCATGCAAAGTGTAAACAAGCCGAGGAAAGTCTCAGGGTTGCGAACATGAGCAAAGTATTGAGAGACTACTACTGCAGGTGTGCACAGAGTCGAAAGATTTTAGAACATTTGGAAGTGTCTGAAGGTTGCCGCAAGGAGTGCGCACAAGAGTCTTCTCTAAGACAGAAAGTTGTGAAAATGCTCAGGAAGGATAAGGCCTTCTAAACTATTGAAGGGCAGCGTAGGGAAGTTGCGACTGGAAGTATTAAGAAAGCATCATAAGTTTGCGCCGCATACGGACAAGTGTGTGGAGGAACACTCAATTCATTCACAGGAATTGTCAAGGGGAAGAAATAGATGGATAGAATAGTCTGTAGAGGATTAGCAAAATCCCATCAGCCATCCAATATGACAAAGGAGTGAGGAAGTTACAACCAGATTTCCAAGGTGAAAGCTTAGGGGATTGAGGACCATCATATCTCACTCAAATACCCGTCAGTCCTTGGATCAGCTGGGAGTTGCATGAGGTTTAAGTTTCGTGAACATGAGGAGGAAAGTCTGGACGAGAGGCATGTCCATCGAGATTCTGGCATTCATGAAATCAAGAGTCACGAGGACGAGAGATCGGAATTTTCATAGGGAAAATCCTGGAATAAATCTGAGTCGTCCATCTTGAAGAGACACGTGGTAGAAATCGAGAACCCATCGGTATTTCGGCGACTGGGGTTTTAATTGGACAGAGAAATTGTGTCATCAAGGCATCAAAAGTCTCGAAATCCTGAGACTGAATCAGGACCCTCCATCAGTTGGGACACGTGGTGGAGATCAGGAGTCCAACGACATTCCTGGGATTAAGAGGACAATATGCCGGGACATTTTGACATTTAAATCCGAGAAATTGCGAGAAGTGATCAGGACCGTCCATCTCGAGGGGATGCATGGCAGAGATCGAAGTAATTGGGAAAAATCCCGAAAGGAAAGTCACTTATCGGGAGATCGAGAATCGGGAAATCGGGGATCCTGAGGACAAGAGGTCCAATACATTTCGACAATCGAAACCCCGAATCCCAATAAGAGATAGGACTGTGCTCATATAAGGCAGGGTCGTGTGGACCATGAGCCTAGCCCAGGGGGCTAACCAAAGTTGAAGTATCATAGTAAATCGGAGATCGACAATTCAAGAAAGTAAATATTTGTGACATCAAGGATTGGAAAACCCCAAAACCCGATTGTTACTTTTCTATTGTGAATGGAGAAGTGATTGAGCCTAAAGGATGTAAGGAGCAGGAAGACCTATAGGTCGATTTTAATAGAGATTCCAGTGGGGAACTGAGGGAGCCACTTCGGCTCGAAGGTGGAATTTGAACAATCCTTAAGACCGGGAGGTCAAGGGCGGGACCTGCTGAGGTAGGTGCCTGGGTGGAAGCCATCAAGTGGTATCAGAGCACAGAAAAGTTTCTTTGCTTTCTGTAGCAAGGAAAAAGAGAATTCACCATGCCGCTGAGGAGAAGAGATAGACAATCACTCGATCTGGAAGAGGAGAGGGAAATGACAAGGAGAAGGGGTAGGCAGATGCAAAATCCAGATATGGAAAGAGAGATGCGTGATCTTCATGCCAGAATGGAGGACATGGAGATGACACAGAGGTGAAAAGTTGGTGCTGGGGATCTTAGTGAGTCCGAAAGCAAAATTGAAGTAGATCATGAAGAAGAAGTTGCATCCAAGGATGTAACAAATGAATGTTTTATTAGAGCTATTGCAATAATGGGTTCAAAAGAGAAAATGGACATCCCAGTTTATGAGGGAAACTTGGATGCAGAAGAGCTTCGAGACTGTTTTAGAGCTCTAGACACATACTTTGACTTTGAAGATGTCGAGGAAGACAAGAAGGTCAAGAATGCTATCACGAGATTAAAGGGGCATGCAACATTGTGGTGGGATGAACTACAAGCTAACAGACACTGCAAAGGCAAGCAAAAAATCAAGAGTTGGGATAGGATGATTGCGAAGATGAAGGCAAAATTCATCCCCAGGGATTTCCATATTACTTTGTTTAGGAGAATGCAGAACCTAAGGCAGAAGCTGATGATAGTGAAGGAATATACTGAAGAATTCTATAGGCTAAACATCAAGGCAGTTCATCGGGAAAGTGATGATGAAAAGGTTGCCAGGTACATGAATGGCTTGAGATATGACATTCAGGATGAGATGAGCATGGTAACCATCAGAATGGTGGAAGACGCTTATCAAATGGCTCTAAAGGCTGAAGAGAAGATGAGCCGAAAGCAGGGTCAAAGAGGCCGAGGAAGAAGTCAGGCCAGGGGAAAATCAGTTGTCCAAGATAAAAACCAGAAGCCCAAGGAGGACTGGAAGAAACCTCAGACTCAAACTGGGAGAGGTGGAAGCTCACAGTGAGGGAAATATGCTGAACAGAGAGGAAAGCATACTGAGCAGAGAGGAGAGCATGTTGATAATAATATGTTTCCTCATACCAGAGGTAGGTTAAGAGGAAGAGGTGGAGTAATAACATGCTTCACATGTGGAAAGAATGGGCATAAGTCTTACGAGTGTCCAGACAAAAAGAAGGAGAGTGGAGAAACTCACATCGCCAAAGCACAAAGGCGAGATGTTGAAGCAGAAGATGTTGAAGCAGAAGATGCTGAAGGCAGGAGATCGTTGATAATGTGAAAAGTTCTTTTGGCACTAGAGAAGGAAGTGAAGAGTTCAGTCCAGAGAAACAGACTTTTTCGGACTGCTTGCAAAACCAAGGACAGGGTATGCAAGGTCATTGTGGATAGTGGAAGCACAGATAATCTCGTTTCAACCAAGATGGTAGAAAAGCTGGAGCTGGAGACGATTGAACATCCAAGTCCATATAAAGTTTCGTGGCTACAAAAGGGACATCAAGTAAATGTCACTAAACAATGTTTAGTTGAATTTAAGGTAGGGGGATATAATGATAAGATACTCTATGATGTTATTCCTATGGATGTTTGTCATCTATTGCTGGGTAGACCATGGAAATATGACAGGAATGTGATTCACTATGGGAGGATGAACACATACACTTTAGAAAAGAATGGGAGAACTCATATGTTGCTTCCGACCAAGGATAAGGAGGTGAAACCGGAAGTAAGTAACACTATACTTCTCATGAGTGGGAAGGAACTTCTTACAGAGATTAAAAAGAAGGAGGAACTGTAATTCATTGTGGTCAGAAAACCGAGGATTGTTTTGACCAGCACAAGAGTAGATGATTTACCAGAAGAGGTTTAGGAACTGTTGGAAGAGTTCGCTGACATAGTAGTGGACGAACTACCTTGTTCGTTGCCACCAATCAGAAGTGTGATTCATCACATTGATCTCATACCAGGAGCCAATTTTCCAAACAAAGAAGCATACATATTAACACCGCAGGAGAATGAAGAGGTCAAGAGACAATTCCAGGAGTTGTTGGACAAAGGTTTGGTCAGAGAAAGATTGAGTCCATGTGCTATTCCGACAGTACTCAGTCCAAAGAAATACGGAGGCTAGAGGATGTGTACTGATTCGAGATCCATTAACAAGATAACCATCAGGTATAGATTTCCATTGCCAAGGATGGATGATTTGATGGATTGCTTAAGTGGACCAAAATATTTTTCAAAGATTGATTTGAAAAGTGGTTATCATCAGATTTGTATGAGAGAGGGTGATGAATGGAAAATAGCCTTCAAGACTAATGAAGGGTTTTATGAATGGCTTGTTATGCTGTTTGGATTAACAAATGCGCCAAGTACCTTTATGAGGTTGATGAACGAAGTCCTGAAATAATTCATCAGGAAATTTGTCATTGTGTATCTGGATGACATACTGATTTTTAGTAAAATGGAGGCAGAGCATCTGAAAGACTTGGCTATTGTGATGAAGAGATTACAGGAAGAGAAGTTGTTGATAAATATGAAAAAAACCTCATTCATGAAGACAGAGCTCATTTATTTGGGATTTGTTATTTCTGCAGACAAGTTGAGGATGGATCCAGATAAGGTGGAGGTGATCAAGAATTGGCCATCACCGAAAAACATATTTGAGGTGAGAAGTTTTCACGGATTGGCTAGTTTCTACCAGAAGTTCATCAGGAATTTCAGTGTAATTAGTGCAGCGATAATGGATACAGTGAAGAAAAGACATAAATCTTTTCACTAGATAGAAGAGGCTGAGAAGAGTTTCAATTTGTTGAAAAAGAAAATCATGGAACAACCAATTCTGGTGTTGCCGGATTTCCAAAAGACATTTCAAGTGAAATGCGATGCAAGTGGATTTGCAATAGGGGCACTCTTGAGTCAAGAAGACATGCCAATAACGTACTTCAGCGAGAAGCTGAATGAAGCGAAAGTGAAATACTCCACTTATGATAAGGAGTTTTATGCTATTATACATGCATTGAAGAAATGGAGGCACTATTTGATTCCTAAAGAGTTTGTCTTATACAGTGACAATCATGCACTGCAGTTTGTGACTCAATAGGAAAAGTTGAATCAGAGACATGTAAAATGGGTTGAATATATGAAAAATTTCACTTTTGTGATTAAACATATTTCTTGTACTGCTAACAAAGTTATTGATGCTTTGAGCAGGAAGTGTTTGCTGTTGCAGGAGTTCAAAGTCAAAACAATGGGTTTTGATGATCTCAGGGACATGTACAGAGATGACCCATATTTTAAGGATGTGTATGAAGCAGCTGAGAATCCAGTTCTTAGAGATAGGAGAAAATGGGCAGAATACATGATGCATGAGGGATTACTATTCAAAGGTAATCAACTATGTATTCTGAAATGCTCCATGAGGGAGAATTTGCTAAAGGAAAAACATAGCGGAGGATTGGCCGAACACTTCGTTCATGACAAGACATTCACAAAATTGAATGAATCATACTTTTGGCTAGGAATGCGAGTAGAAGTTAAAATATCTATGGAAAGATGCAAAATTTTCCAGCATTCGAAGGGAAGGAGACATAATGCAGGGTTTTATCAACCATTTCCCATACCTGAGAGGCCGTGGGATGCAGTCAGCATGGATTTTATATTGGGGTTGCCAAAAACACAAAGAGGGTTTGAAACAATCTTTTTGGTGGTGGATAGATTTTCCAAAATGGCACACTTTATCCCATGTCAGAAAACTAGTGATGCAACTCACATTGTGAACCTGTTTTTCAAAGAAGTCAATCGACTTCACAGCTTAGCAAGGAGCATAGTTTCGGATCGAGACACTAAGTTTGTAGGACACTTTTGGAGGACCTTATGGAAGAAGCTGGGAACTAACTTGTTATTTAATTTAGCTTATCATCCTTAGACAGATGGACAGACAAAAGTGGTAAACAAAAGCCTAGGAGATTTGTTGAGAAGCCTGGTGGCATAACACCACAGCCAGTGGGACAACATATTACCACAGGCAGAGTTTGCATATAACGACTCAATTAACAGAAGCACAGGGAAGATTCCATTTCAGATTGTTTATGGCATACAGTCGAGAGGGATTTCTGAGTTGAGGGATATGGAACTGAATGTGACTAGGAGCGCTAGTGCAGAACATTGTGCAGAGGCGATGAAGGAACTTCACAGCCAGGTGAAGGAGTGATTGCAGAATTCAAGCCAGGAGTATAAACGTAGGGTAGATCAGCACAAGAGACAACTTCAATTTGAAGTTGGTGACTTGATTCTAGCACATATGAGAAAGGAAAGGTTCCTGAGAGGTACATATAATAAACTGAAGATGAAGAAGATCGGACCATGGAAGGTCTTGAAGAAATTTGGGGAAAATGCTAATGAGATTGAATTACCGGATGGGATTGGAATTTCTCCGATATTCAATGTCTCAGATTTATACCCATACAAAATTAAGGAAGTAGGAACAAGTGATGAACAACCAGAGGTTCAGTGGCAAAAGCATATGCCAATTGCAGAGACGCCACAGATGGAAAGCATACGAGACAAACAAATTAGCAATAAGACCAGGCGAAAGCAATACTTTGAATATTTGGTCAAGTGGAAAGGACATCCAGTTGAAGATGCCAGCTGCGAGAATGAAGCAGAGATTCAGAAGCATGGACAGACCATGCAAGAGCTCATGGACAGGATCCCATGAAAATTTTCAAGCGAGGGAGTATGATGCAAGAGCATCGTTAACATCAAGTGAGTGTGGGGCAAGTGCAACACATTTTGAGCACATGATAATTTGTTTGAAAAATTTTGAAGATTGGATGCGTCAAACTTAAATTTGATAGTTAAGAAGAGGCATACTTTTATATTGTAAAGGACCTTGAGTGATCCTCTCTTGTCCATAGTAGGTAGAAGGCATTTATGTTAGTAGGTAGCATTGAATATTAGATTAAATAGTTTTAGAAGGAGTGGAGGGAAAATGGATATAGACACCCTCACTTGTATGATTGTAAAATTTAACAGAGAAGAGAGCATAGAGGAGAAGAAGAGAGCTATGTAGCAGACTCCATGTACAAAAGTTCTGAATTAATACAAAGAAGCCGTGATTCAGACTCATGGTCTTCATATATTCTCTATATATGCATTTTTAAATGTCATGCTCTTGAATGTTTTACTCTTTCTATCATGCAATTGATTTTATGCTATGTATGAATGATTTCTTGTTGAATGTTTGAAATCTGAGAGAGGAAGAGTAAGAAGAATTAGTTTCAATTGTTTCTCTATCTGAGCAAGATCCCTGCAAAGAGTGCAGTTGAATTGTCCACAAGGAGTGTGTCAACAAGGAGTTTAGAGGATTGTCTTTGAAATCTTAGGAAAGATAGATTTTGTTCTCATTTCCTTAGAGTGCAGTTGGGCATAGGAGCCGTGCAAGGTGTGCACAGGCCGAGGAAAGTCTCAGGGTTGCGAACCTGAGCAAAGTATTGAGAGACTGTTTTTGCAGGTGTGCACAGAGTTGAAATATTTCAGAACATTTGGAAGTGTCTAAAGGTTGCCACAATGAGTGCGCGCAAGAGTCTTCTCTAAGACTCAGAGTTGTGAAAAAGCTCAGGAAGGATAAGGCCTTCTAAACCGTTTAAGGGCAGTGTAGGGAAGTTGCGACTGGAAGTATGAAGAAGGCATCGTAAGTTTGCGTCATAGATGGACAAGTGTGTGGAGGAACACTCAGTTCATTCGCAGGAATTGTCAAGGGGAAGAAATAGACAGTAAGAATCCTCTGTAGAGGATTAGCAAAATCCCGTCAACCATCCGATATGATGAAAGAGCGAGGAAGTTACAACTGGATTTCCAAGGTGCAAGCTCAGGGGATTGAGGACTATTAGATCTCACTCAAATACCCATCAGCCGTTGGATCGACTGGGAGTTTCACGAGGTTTAATTTTCGTGAAAGGGAGTAGGAAAGTCCCGACGAGAGGCGTGTCCATTGAGATTCTGACATTCGTGAAGTTGGGAGTCACGCGGATGAGAGATCGAGAATTTTCACAGTGAAAATCCCCTAATAAATCTGAGTTGTCCATCTTAAGGAGACATGTGGCAGAAATCGAGAACCCGTCAATATTTCGGTGACTGGGGTTTTAAGTGGACAGGGAAATTGTGTCATCGAGGCATCGAAAGTCTCGAAATCACGAGACTGAATCATGACCCTCCATCAATTGAGACATGTGGTTGAGATTAGGAGTCCATCGACATTCCGAGGATTAAGTGGACTAGATGTCAGGACATATTGAAATTTAAATCCGAGAAATCATGAGAAGTGATCAGGACCATCCATCTCGAGGGGACGCATGGCGGAGATCAAAGTAATCGGGAAAAATCCTGAAAGGAAAGTCACTTATCGGGAGATCAAGAATGGGGAAATTGGGGATCCTAAGGACAAGAGCTCCAATACATTTCGACAGTCGAAACCCTGAATCCAAATAAGAGATAGGATTGTGGTGATATAAGGAAGGGTCACGTGGACCACGAGCCTAGCCCAAGGGGTTAACCAAAGTTGAAGTATCACGGGATATCGGAGATCGAGAATTTGAGAAAGCAAAGGTTTGTGACATCGGGGATTGGAAAACCCTGAAACTCGATTCTTACTTTTCTGTTGTGAACGAAGAAGTGATTGGGCCTAAAGGATGTAAGGGGTAGGAATACCTGTGGGTCGATTTTAATGGAGATTCCAGTGGAGAATTGAGGGAGCCACTTTGTCTTGAAGGCGGAATTTGAACGATCCTTAAGACCGGGAGGTCAGGCACGGGACCTGCTAAGGTAGGTGCCTGGGTGGAAGCCATCAAGTGGTATCAGAGCACAGAAAAGTTTCTTTGCTTTCTATAGCAGGAAAAAGGAGAATTCGCCATGCCTTTGAGGAGAAGAGATAGACAATCACCTAATCTAGAAGAGGAGAGGGAAATGCCAAAGAGAAGGGGTAGGCAGATGCAAAATCTAGAGATGGTAAGAGAGATGCGTGATCTTCGTGCCAGAATGGAGGACATGGAGATGACACAGAGGCACACAGTTGGTGCTGGGGATCTTAGTGATTTTGAAAGAGAAATTGAAGTAGATCATGAAGAATAAGTTGCAGCTGAGGATGCAGCAAATGAACGTTTGATTAGAGATATTGCAAGAATGGGTGCAAAAGCGAAAATGGACATCCCAGTTTATGAGGGAAACTTGGATGCAGAAGAGCTTCTAGACTGGATTAGAGCTCTAGACACATACTTTGACTATGAATATGTCGAGGAAGACAAGAAGGTAAAGCATGCTGTCACAAGATTAAAGGGATATGCAACATTGTTGTGGGATGAACTACAAGTTGATAGACACTGCAAAGGCAAGCAAAAAATCAAGAGTTGGGATAGGATGATTGCAAAGATGAAGGAAAAATTCATCCCCATGGATTTCCAGATTACTCTATTCAGGAGAATGCAGAACCTAAGACAGAAGATGATGACAGTGAAAGAATATACTAAAGAATTCTACAGGCTAAACATCAGGGCAGGTCATCGGGAAAGAGACGATGAAAAGGTTTCCAGGTACATGAATGGCCTGAGATATGACATTCAGGATGAGATGAGCATGATAACCATCTGAACGGTGGAAGATGCTTATCAAATGGCTCTAAAGGCTGAAGAGAAGCTAAGACAAATGCTGGGTCAAAGAGGCCAAGGAAGAAGTCAGGCCAGGGGCAAATCAGTTGTCCAAGATAAAAACCAGAAGCCCAAGGAGGACTGGAAGAAACCTCATACTCGAACTGAGAGAGGTGGAAGCTCACAGTGAGGGCAATATGTTGAACAGAGAGGACAACATACTGAGCAGAAAGGAGGGTATGATGATAATAATATGTTTCCTCATACTAGAGGTAGGGGAAGAGGAAGAGGTGGAGTAATAACATGCTTCACATGTGGAAAGAATCGGACCCACCTTTCCTTTTACGCATTTAAAGGTTTGTATATGTTGTTGTTTGGGCACTTGCACTCGCAAAATCCCGAACTCTAAATTCCTGAAGTAATGATTACCTTTCGCAATTTCGAGAGTTGTTGAGTGTTGATGATCGAATTTTGTATTCAGAAAATCCCAAACCCTGAAACCCCGAAGTGCTCAACATCTTTTCACAATTTTGGAAAATGTTGTGTGTTGATGTCCGACTCTTGTACTCATGAAACCCCGAATCACGAAAACCCTAAATGTTGGCCCACAGTCGTTCCATATTTTGGATTTTGGAAAACAATATGGTACTTTGTTTTATTCAGCACTTATGATCACTGAAACCCGATTGACCTCTATTTCTTCCCAAAGCTGTAGGAACATAGTAGGAATTTTTGTTATAGGAACAACTCAAATACTGTAATGAATGGACTAGTAGAAAACATTGGAGGATCTTCATATGGGATAGGATTATAATAATAACAGTTCATATTACAGGTCACTATTGTACAGGACATGACAATTACCTAAATTATTGTATGGAGAAGATATAGGTATGTACTTACTTGTAGGTGGAAATTAAGTATAGATGTTAATAGAGAGTTAAAGTGAATTTTTCTACAATAAAAATGATAATATTCGCCTTTACACGTGCACATAGCAGACAATCAAGTTACCTACTGTTCTAGCAGTCATGAAGATCCAGAATTGCAATCCAAAGCATAATGAAATGTGCAGAACTCAATTACTTTGACAACTTTATGTTCAAAGAAAAGTAGACCGGTGTAATGATGTCTTGATGGATCGAATTGAATCTTACCTTCTCCTAAAACTCTAATCTTAAACGAAGTTGAATTATGTCATAGAATTTTTTTTTTATGGTAAATTTGAGGCTCATTACAAATACTACCACAAACTTGTCTGAGTATTGACTAAAAATACTATTCATCAGGCACATAAACGTGGCTGGTGCATTAGTGAGTCCGAAAGGTATGACTATGAATTCGTAGTGTCCATATCTTGTCTGAAAAGTTGTTTTTCTTATGTCCTTGTCCTTTATCCTAACTTGATGATAACCAGATCGTAAATCCAACTTTGAAAAGATATTGGCCCCACCTGCTTGATCAAACAGGTCATTTATCATTGGTAATGGGTATTTGTTTTTAATAGTCAGTTTGTTTAGTTGTATATAATCGATACATAGTCTTAGAGTACTGTCTTTCTTTTTCACAAAGAGGACTAGTGCTCCCCATGGTGAGACACTCGGTCTGATATACTCTTTGTCCAACAATTCTTGTAATTGTATTTTTTAATTCCATCAGTTTTGGTAGACTCATTCGGTAAGGTGATTTTGAGATAGGGGTTGAACCGGGTAGTAGTTCTATGGAGAAGTCTATTTTCCTTCTAGGAGGTAATTTTGGTATCTCATCCACAAACATGTCTCTAAATTCACGTAGGACAACAAAGTCTTCTAACTTGAGCTTATCTCTTTTTTCTAATAGATTCGTCACTTGGATGGCATGAACTTGACATCCCTTTCTAATACATTTCTTGAGTTGCATCACTGAAACTTGTCTAACTGATATAGGTTTTCATATGCCTTGGGTTGTTCTAACAGTACCAAAATCATCTCTATAGCTAAGTATCTTTGTATAACAGTCTAGTGTTTCTTTGTGTTGTTCCAACCAATCCATCCCGATAATCATATCATAAGATCCTAGTGGTAGGATGTTCAGATTGGTCCTTGTCTTTTGACCATCTAAGTTGAACTCAAAATCAGAAATAAAGTCAACTACTTTCCTTTTAGTCCCCATTTCTAGTTGTACAAGCCATGATTTTGAATTCTTTAGTTTCTTAAGTTTATTCGACTCTACTACATCAGGCGTAATATAACTTAATGTAGCTCCAGGGTCAATTAAAATAGAAATTCATGTGTCATTGATTTTACCTTCGATTTCCACCACTAAGGATAGGTGCTCAACTTGTCGACCATCTATGGCTGCATTTATCTGATCCAGGATTCTTCACATGTCTCCCACTATTGAGGCTTCCTACAAATTGTGAACATCAGTTCTATTTGCTAAAATTAAATGTGGATAGTTCCTCCTTAGATGAGACTCTCCACATTCCCAACACTTTAATGGCTCGTTGTAGTTGTCCCCAAACTTCTTCATTCCTAGGTTTACCGGTTTCCCTCTACCTTGGGCATTCAGATGATTGGAGTGAAAATCCTTCCTTGGGAAACCTTTTGTTGTATTCCGATAAAGAGCTAGTTGATATCCCTTCTTCCACTGGTTCATTTGATCTTGCTTCTTATCCTTCCAGGCGTTGGGAAACTCTACCCATTGTTTATACTAGTCATAACACATTCATGCTTTCCTGAATACCTCACTCAAGGATTTGGGGTTTTCAAAATCAATTCTGTCCCTGTAGGCCTATGGTAAACAACTTAAGAATCACTGGATTTTTACCTTATCCTCCTGAATGTATGGTACGAAACTTAGTAGTTCTAGAAATTTATTTATAAGGTCCTCCATCATCATTTTTCCGAGTCGTAACTCATAAAATTCTTTCATCTTCCTTTCATAATATCTTTCAGAAAGGTATTGTTTCTTAAAATACTTCTTAAAGTCATACCATTCCAACTGTTTCTCCTTTAGGCCCTTGGCCAATTTTTGGTCCTACCACCAAATGTTTCCCTTCCCCTTCAAATTGTAGATGGCCATTCTGACCTTCATGTTGCTGGAATAGTTGTAGATTTGTAAGTATTTTTTTGATGTCCAACAACCATGCCTTAGTTTCTTCTCCTGTCCTGGATTCTTCATCAAAGGTAGCTGGTTTAATCTATTTAAATTCTCCTTCAAGGTGGTCTACTTGTTTTCTTTTTCTGTCCGGTATAGTTTTGTCTTCAGCTGAAGGTGTCCCTTTAGACCAACTGTCTCCTTTTTCTATTTCCAATCTAGAATTCTTGGAGAGCCTTTTGCTGACTTCTTCATCATGGTTATTTTCTTTTGGGATTTTCTTGGTTACTATACTACGCAGTGGTTCTCCATTTATCTCTTGTTGTTCCTTCTATGTTTTCTTCAATTTTTCATTGTCGGCCTTAAAAACCTACAGTTCAACAATAAGATTCCTCATTGTTTCCAACACCTCCTTGGGTGATCTTCCATCATTGTTTTGTCTTGGATCTCCAGGAGGTCCTTGCTGTGGATTTCCTTCCATCTTCATTCCTGCACCCTCCTGAGCTGCCATAATTTACAAAAACAGAAAGGGCTTTATGTTTGTAACCATAATATTTAGTAGTTTTACATAAATCGAAATAAATACTAAGCAGCTAATGTGGCCTTGTTCAGGCCCAGTGTTGTAGCTTTTTCTCTGATACAATATCTAATGTACCTCAAAAAGTGTCTGATTTTATTTTGTATAAGTATCCTTGAATAGTACAAGATTCAAGCAAGTAATATTTTTGTTATACGGCTTGAGTCTGAAAGTTTGTAAGAGTCCTTACTGTCGTAGACTGTCATTATCATTCAACTTAAATTTTATTGATCGACGATAAGTGTTTACTCCTCATTCAATGTTTATTTCAATTCCTATAATTATAATTACATTCCTATCTGTTTGTACCTATGACCATTACCACAGTCTTAACAACACAAACGACTTTGGGGATTGATGGCCTAGGCCTCATGCGTTAGTCCATACACATAATCACATGATGAAAATGACCAAACGGACTTAGGTAAAAGTAGAGTATTATTCTATACTCCTCTACGAAAAAGTTTAAATATAAATAAACCCCTATAGTTTTCTTTTTAAAATAATCAGATACAAGATAGTGGTTAGGTAAGGCCTTCCAGTTAAACTTAGAGTACGAATATTTCATAATCCTCCGATCATAATCAAATTCACCTACACCATTGGATTACAAGTACTGGGTCTCACGTTTATTCCATATGCCCACTGGTTGTGACCATGGGCCTAATCAAAATGTCTTTCACATTTTGGCATTTCAGCATTTCGGCAAGTCGCAATCCCCAAAATGGAGCCAGATCAACGGTCCACAAAACTTCATAATCTGATCCCTTCTTTTATTAATTGAATGACTGACGTGATTTATATGTTTTTCCCTTCCATTCATCATTACTCCAACATTATAAAATTCATGATCACAAAATCTCTGAAGTGATCGGATGGTTCACATAACCCAATGAGATGGACGATTGATGGGATTTTGGAGTTTTTCCTTTTCGGTTTTCGAGACTCACAATAGTCCCTTTCGGCATTTTGGAGTCCTTGACATGCTCTGATCTTTCTAATTTCACGACTTCATCATTCCTGTCTTGAGTGTCCTTGACACCTTCAACACCCAGTATCTGAAACTCTGAAATGGAGATTAAGTCGTGGTTTCGGTACCATTGATTAAGCGTAACCTGTTTTGTGATGGAAAATTCTATCGTTGGAAGTAAAACATCGTATGGGATGATCATTTGTTTCAATTCTGAACGAGATATGTAATACTATTTTTAAAACAATTGCAGGGTTTCCCTTCCGCCTACTTGTATTAACATACTGGTTATTCTATTGGTTTAATAGACTAGCACCATATTGACTACTTCCTCGAAAGGATTTTCAAAAAGGAAAAATACTCGACTATTGTCGACTATATGTGTATTTTTTTTATAGTTGACTCTAGATCACATGATGGTATATGAATTCAATTTGCACTTACTGCACTTGTGTTAAAGACTTTCTTTTTGAACTTTTAGGTGATTGATTTGTTATTTACACAGTTAGGAATTTACTCAGGGGTATGTTTTAAGTTTCGGGATGTCCCTATAAATAATTGAATCATATTGTAATCCACATATAGAGGGTGAGACAAGAGCTTGAAAGAATTTTTTTTTTGAATTGAACTTGTCACTCTGTGCTCTGTTCATGTTTTCATTTTTCGGCATTCATAGTTTATTGGTTCAATTTGCATGGAGTTCTCTTGTTCTTGAAAACTCCGAAACTTGAAGTGGCCCCACAACCTAATCGAACTTGTGGTTCGGCAATTACCGTTGTATGTTGTTCATGCATCAAGCATTACCAAATGCCAAAACCCGATATTGGCTGGGCCCCACATTTTTTGTGTGATTTCGCGATTCGGTGTTTGACGTTGTGCAGTGTTTTGCATCAGGAGTTTATAAACCCCGAAACCCAAAAAGGACAGTGCCCACAATCTGTTTGTTTCTTTGTTATTCAAGAATTGTTGTTTGTGGAATTGGGTATTCGTAAACACTAAAATCCTGAAGTACTGGACCCATATTCCATTCGTATTTTTGTGATTTGGGAGTTGTTGTGTGTTGGTGTTTGGAATTTGTAATCTCCAAACCCCGAATCCCAAAAACCCAAAGTCTTGGGCCCACAACCTTTTCGCATTTCGAGATTCGGCAAACAGGGTGGTCTTTTGGTTTTTGTATTCAACATTTGTAATCGTTGAAACCCGATTGACCTTCGTTTTTCACACTTTAACTATACCTATACATATCTATACACTATGTAGTTTTCCATTTGATTTCAATATGTAGGTAAAATTAAATCTTCATCACAATTTACTTGTGGGGTTTTCAACTAGGATGCTACAATTGTAATCCAAACCATAGTAAAAATCCTCTTTAAGAGTTGAACAGTCATATCCTTCCAGCTAGTATACTTTAGGGAACTAGTATTCATAACAGTAATGAGATACAACAAACATAATCCATTCCGAACTAGTAGAGAGACATTCATAAATGCATACAATAGGACACCAATTTTTTGTATAAAGTAAATTCTATTATATTCACTTAGAGTCTCTTTTAATCAATCTATTAGACACCAACAGTACTAGATCTATGCATCATAAATATAAATTTCACTGCCATAAGAGTTTGGTAATTATATACCAATTTTCCGTGGGATCTATGTTTGGTTTCCTGGGATTTTGACTATAGAAAGGATTTTCCCCATTGACGTTAATCTCCCCCTTTTCTTATTTATTTATATAAATATAATTATAGGTGTTTCTGTCTAGCATTTTTCTTACAAGAGGTACAATTCTAGAGTTGGGATGTCTATTTCGAGCTTTGCGACAACAGACAAATTATATCCATGAAAGTATTTTATCTTCTGTAATCAAATATATATTTCAGCAGTTAGATGTGAACATTCCAACAGACGTATTATAAATATATATATTTGGATTTCCTTGACATATATTCCTGACAACGAAAATATATGATCATTCAAATAGTTTACATTATTGCAATTACAAATAATCACCCAACATATACATTACATCAATCAGACATAGACATTCAAAAACAGAGAGGTGTAGATCAACATATCTGAATCCAGCCCGCGGGAAGACAAAGGGAACAACCATGTTCCTCCCAACCGTAGAATAGGGCAGCCAAAATCACTTTCCCGATTCACCCCCTAGCCTGACCATGAATCCATGTGGGTGAACATGGAAAATGCCTCCTCTGTAGCATCCTTCAACTTCATCTAATTCCTCTTGCCTCACACTTACTCAGTAGTGTTCATAACAATAATAAAACCAATAGTCTCTTTTCCTAGCATACTTGGCAGCGTCCTACCTCGTCTCATATGCTATTTATCATTTGCCCAGGTCTTTTCCCTCTGGAATTTTCGTAGCTTTATAAATCCTTGATTTTTGAGGGCTGCCAATGGCCAAATCACTGATTTTCCACTTGTAATAAAGAGCCCATAGGTAGTTCCAACATCTTCCCCACTGATGGAGTCATAGTCAACTAAATTTAACATGGTTGTTCCATTTGTCCTGCTGTAATCAATATAAAATATTTTGTTTCAATACAATTGTCATAGTCAAATAGTTAGTTGGGTCGAATCAAGTCTCTGCCCAACAGTCAAAATAATTAATTACAATTACCAAATTTGAAATTCAGAATTGGTATAAATGGCAAAAATTTTCAAAATTCGGATTTACTAAAAACAGAATAAATTTCCAGCAATTTTTAATTTCAAAAATATTATATTTTTTTGGGGATGTCACATCCATAATAATAACATCTAATCAGATGCACATAGGCCATATATACAACAATCAAACCCCAATTGTCCACTCCCTTCCTCGGTCCAGAGTCCAAGGGGTTTCGTCGATGCCTCTGTATCCTCAAGGTCCAAAATCCTTCACACTCAAGAAAACCGAGTCAATAGCACATTTCTATGTCAATACAACAAAATAACATGTCATCAATCCATAACACCTCATAAACATAATTCAAATGCCCAATAGTATAATAATCCATATCACTTGCAAGCAAGTGTCCTCAAAGAATAAGTTCACTCAGTGCATGCAAGAGTGGGATGTTAAATACACCCCCTCTTGGTATAAACTTTGTCCT
>ML783362.1:374323-401452 GCA_009831015.1 Picea engelmannii | reverse complement strand
GTCTGCTACTTTATTTTCCTTACCCTTGATATGTCTGACCTCGAAGTCGAATTCACTCAAGAAGGCTAGCTACCTTTCTTGTCTTGCATTAAGATATGGTTGGTTAAACAAATATTTCACCTCGCTATTATCCGTCAATAGTAGGAATTTTTTGCCCATTATATAGTGTCGCCACATTTTTAAGGCATGTATTACTGCTGCCAATTCTAAGTCACGAGTGACATAATTTCACTCGTGTTCTTTTAATTTTCGGGACTCGTAAAAAATCACGTGCCCTTCCTGAGTTAGGACACCACCTAGTCCTTCTTTACTTGCGTCAACACATACGGTGAAGTCTTTATCTGGGTCTGCTACCTTCAATATGGGTGCAGTTTTCAATAATCCCTTCAGTTTGTTAAAATTGTCTTGACACTTCTCTGACCAGTTAAACTTGGTTCCTTTCTTTTGTAATGACTTGATAGGGTAGGCTATCTTGGAAAACCCTTCTATAAACCTGCAGTAATATCCGGTGATTCCCATGAATGATCGTATATCCACTAAATCCTTAGGTACCGGCCATTCCATAATGGATTTTGTCTTTTCTGGGTCTACGACAATGCCTTCTGCTGAAATTACATGTCCTAGATATTGTATTTCTTTCTGATAAAAGTCACACTTGTCAAATTTGGCGTACAGTTTGTGTTTCCTCAATGTTTGCAGAATTATCCTTAAGTGTTCATTATGTTCTTCTTCCATTCTTGAATATACCAGAATGTCGTTGATAAATACTGTGACATTCCCCAAAAATAAAATATTTTTTTATGTGCTGGAAATTTATTTCCATTTTTGGCAAATTTGAATCTGGAAACTTTTTGCCATTTATGGCAATTCTGAATTTTGAATTTAGTAGTTGTATTTATTTATTGTGACTGTTGGGCAGAGATTTGTTTGGACTCAAATAACTATTTGACTATGACACTTGTATCACAAAAAAATATTTATATTAACTGTAGGAGGACAAATGGAACAACCATGTTAAAAATCAGTTGAGCATGACTCCATGAGTGGGGAACAAGTTGGAACTGCCTCCGGGATGATTATTACAAGTGGAAAATCAGATTTTTGGCCACTGGAAGCCCCTAAGAATTAGGGATTAAGAAATCTGTGAAAATCCCCAAAGGAGGGAAAAAGACCTGGGCAAAAATTGATAAATAACATATGTGAGGAGGCAGGACGCTTCTAAGTATGCTGGGAAAAGATTATGAGTTCTCTTGTTGTTATAAACACTGTGGATTGAGTGTGAGGCAAGAGGAGCTTGCTGAAATAGAATGGTCTTGTTGTTATGAGCATTTTTGAGTAAGTGTGAGGCAATAGGATAATTGTTGGAATTGAAGGACATTGTTGAGGAGGAGTTTCCAAGTTCGCCCTCATGGATTCATGGTCAAGCTAGGGGGTGAATCGGGAAAGTGACTTTGGCTGCCCTGTTCTATGGTTGGGAGGAACGTGGTTGTTCCCTTTGTCTTCCCGCAGATTGGATTCAGATATGTTGATCTACCCCTCTCGATTATGAATGGCTATGTTTTTATTTCGATGTCATATTAAATCCAAACTGGAATGATGTCCATTATTTGTCTAAATGATTTTTATGATGCATTATATTGATTAAATCAGAACTGTAATGTTTTCCATTTTTGTTTGTTGTGGGGAATATATGTGAAGGAAATCTGTAATTATATTTCTATAAGTAAGTAAGGAAAGGAGGAGATTATCGATAATAAGGCAAATCCTCTCTGTAGATAAATCCCCAGGAAAACAAACTTAGATCTCGTGGAGCATCATTTATAATGATCAATCTATGATGGAATGATATTCTTAATGATGTATTTACATAGATTCACAGATCTAGTACTGTTGACATTTAATGCATTGATTAAAAGAGGCTCTAAGTGAATATTATAGAATTAACCTTATACAGAAAATTTTATCCTTTGTGCCCTTCTGTGCGTGTAAAATTCCCAAGTCCTTAGGCTTTCGAAATTCTGTGATGTAAAGGTACATCATATCCTTCTACACCTTCAGTCTCCCAGAAATGAAAGTAAGAGTTCTCCCAGAAAATGAAAATCAAGAGTACCCGCAAAGGATAAAGAGCAGGGACTGATGAAAATAGTGTGAAGAGTTATAGTAGAAGAAGAGTACTCTCTTCCTTTGTCTTTTGATTGAATTATTACCTTAATTCTTTTTCAACAGGAAAACTTAGTCCAAATTTCTTTTCTCCTTTCATAGGTTCGTGTATATTGATGTATGGATTCTGAACTCGTGAAGTTTTGAACCCAGAAACCCTGAAGCTTCCACTTTTTTCATTTAGGAAGTTGGTTACATAAGAGGCTTGGGGCAGTTGAACTCACAAAGTTCTGAACCCCGAAACCCCGAAATGCGGGTCCCACCTTCTATTTTTTTGCATTTTTTTTTGGAATTTTGTTTATGTTGGATGTTTTCCATTTGAAACCCCGAAACCCCGAATCCCAAAATGATGCAGGAGCATCGTCAACATCAAGCGAGCATGGGGCAAGCGCAACACATTTTGAGCACATGATAAATTGTTTGAAAACTTTTGAAGATTGGATGCGCCAAAATTAAATGTGATAGTTAAGAAGAGGCATACTTTTACATTGTAAAGGACCTTGAGCGATCCGCTCTCGACAATAGTAGGTAGAAGGCATTTATGTTAGTAGGTAGCTTTGAATATAAAATTAGACAATTTTATAAGGAGTGGAGGGAAAACAGATATAGACACCCTCACTTGTATGATTGTAAAATTTAACAGAGAAGAGAACATAGAGGAGAAGCAGAGAGCTATGTAGCAGACTCCATGTACAAAAGTTTTGAATTAATACAAAGAAGCTGTGATTCAGACTCATGGTGTTCATATATTCTCTATGTATGCATTTTTAAATGTTATGCTCTTGAATGTTTTACTCTTTCTATCATGCAATTTATTTTTTGCTATGTATGAATGATTTATTGTTGAATGTTTGAAATCTGAGAGAGGAAGAGTAAGGAGAATGAGTTTCAATTGTTTCTCTATCTGAGCAAGATCCCTGCAAAGAGTGAAGTTGAGTTGTCCGCAAGGAGTGCGTCGACAAGGAGTTCAGAGGATTGTCTCTGAAAGATCAGGAGAGATAGATTTTTTTCTCATTTCCTCATAGTGTAGTTGGGCACAGGATCCATGCAAAGTGTAAACAAGCCGAGGAAAGTCTCAGGGTTGCGAACATGAGCAAAGTATTGAGAGACTACTACTGCAGGTGTGCACAGAGTCGAAAGATTTTAGAACATTTGGAAGTGTCTGAAGGTTGCCGCAAGGAGTGCGCACAAGAGTCTTCTCTAAGACAGAAAGTTGTGAAAATGCTCAGGAAGGATAAGGCCTTCTAAACTATTGAAGGGCAGCGTAGGGAAGTTGCGACTGGAAGTATTAAGAAAGCATCATAAGTTTGCGCCGCATACGGACAAGTGTGTGGAGGAACACTCAATTCATTCACAGGAATTGTCAAGGGGAAGAAATAGATGGATAGAATAGTCTGTAGAGGATTAGCAAAATCCCATCAGCCATCCAATATGACAAAGGAGTGAGGAAGTTACAACCAGATTTCCAAGGTGAAAGCTTAGGGGATTGAGGACCATCATATCTCACTCAAATACCCGTCAGTCCTTGGATCAGCTGGGAGTTGCATGAGGTTTAAGTTTCGTGAACATGAGGAGGAAAGTCTGGACGAGAGGCATGTCCATCGAGATTCTGGCATTCATGAAATCAAGAGTCACGAGGACGAGAGATCGGAATTTTCATAGGGAAAATCCTGGAATAAATCTGAGTCGTCCATCTTGAAGAGACACGTGGTAGAAATCGAGAACCCATCGGTATTTCGGCGACTGGGGTTTTAATTGGACAGAGAAATTGTGTCATCAAGGCATCAAAAGTCTCGAAATCCTGAGACTGAATCAGGACCCTCCATCAGTTGGGACACGTGGTGGAGATCAGGAGTCCAACGACATTCCTGGGATTAAGAGGACAATATGCCGGGACATTTTGACATTTAAATCCGAGAAATTGCGAGAAGTGATCAGGACCGTCCATCTCGAGGGGATGCATGGCAGAGATCGAAGTAATTGGGAAAAATCCCGAAAGGAAAGTCACTTATCGGGAGATCGAGAATCGGGAAATCGGGGATCCTGAGGACAAGAGGTCCAATACATTTCGACAATCGAAACCCCGAATCCCAATAAGAGATAGGACTGTGCTCATATAAGGCAGGGTCGTGTGGACCATGAGCCTAGCCCAGGGGGCTAACCAAAGTTGAAGTATCATAGTAAATCGGAGATCGACAATTCAAGAAAGTAAATATTTGTGACATCAAGGATTGGAAAACCCCAAAACCCGATTGTTACTTTTCTATTGTGAATGGAGAAGTGATTGAGCCTAAAGGATGTAAGGAGCAGGAAGACCTATAGGTCGATTTTAATAGAGATTCCAGTGGGGAACTGAGGGAGCCACTTCGGCTCGAAGGTGGAATTTGAACAATCCTTAAGACCGGGAGGTCAAGGGCGGGACCTGCTGAGGTAGGTGCCTGGGTGGAAGCCATCAAGTGGTATCAGAGCACAGAAAAGTTTCTTTGCTTTCTGTAGCAAGGAAAAAGAGAATTCACCATGCCGCTGAGGAGAAGAGATAGACAATCACTCGATCTGGAAGAGGAGAGGGAAATGACAAGGAGAAGGGGTAGGCAGATGCAAAATCCAGATATGGAAAGAGAGATGCGTGATCTTCATGCCAGAATGGAGGACATGGAGATGACACAGAGGTGAAAAGTTGGTGCTGGGGATCTTAGTGAGTCCGAAAGCAAAATTGAAGTAGATCATGAAGAAGAAGTTGCATCCAAGGATGTAACAAATGAATGTTTTATTAGAGCTATTGCAATAATGGGTTCAAAAGAGAAAATGGACATCCCAGTTTATGAGGGAAACTTGGATGCAGAAGAGCTTCGAGACTGTTTTAGAGCTCTAGACACATACTTTGACTTTGAAGATGTCGAGGAAGACAAGAAGGTCAAGAATGCTATCACGAGATTAAAGGGGCATGCAACATTGTGGTGGGATGAACTACAAGCTAACAGACACTGCAAAGGCAAGCAAAAAATCAAGAGTTGGGATAGGATGATTGCGAAGATGAAGGCAAAATTCATCCCCAGGGATTTCCATATTACTTTGTTTAGGAGAATGCAGAACCTAAGGCAGAAGCTGATGATAGTGAAGGAATATACTGAAGAATTCTATAGGCTAAACATCAAGGCAGTTCATCGGGAAAGTGATGATGAAAAGGTTGCCAGGTACATGAATGGCTTGAGATATGACATTCAGGATGAGATGAGCATGGTAACCATCAGAATGGTGGAAGACGCTTATCAAATGGCTCTAAAGGCTGAAGAGAAGATGAGCCGAAAGCAGGGTCAAAGAGGCCGAGGAAGAAGTCAGGCCAGGGGAAAATCAGTTGTCCAAGATAAAAACCAGAAGCCCAAGGAGGACTGGAAGAAACCTCAGACTCAAACTGGGAGAGGTGGAAGCTCACAGTGAGGGAAATATGCTGAACAGAGAGGAAAGCATACTGAGCAGAGAGGAGAGCATGTTGATAATAATATGTTTCCTCATACCAGAGGTAGGTTAAGAGGAAGAGGTGGAGTAATAACATGCTTCACATGTGGAAAGAATGGGCATAAGTCTTACGAGTGTCCAGACAAAAAGAAGGAGAGTGGAGAAACTCACATCGCCAAAGCACAAAGGCGAGATGTTGAAGCAGAAGATGTTGAAGCAGAAGATGCTGAAGGCAGGAGATCGTTGATAATGTGAAAAGTTCTTTTGGCACTAGAGAAGGAAGTGAAGAGTTCAGTCCAGAGAAACAGACTTTTTCGGACTGCTTGCAAAACCAAGGACAGGGTATGCAAGGTCATTGTGGATAGTGGAAGCACAGATAATCTCGTTTCAACCAAGATGGTAGAAAAGCTGGAGCTGGAGACGATTGAACATCCAAGTCCATATAAAGTTTCGTGGCTACAAAAGGGACATCAAGTAAATGTCACTAAACAATGTTTAGTTGAATTTAAGGTAGGGGGATATAATGATAAGATACTCTATGATGTTATTCCTATGGATGTTTGTCATCTATTGCTGGGTAGACCATGGAAATATGACAGGAATGTGATTCACTATGGGAGGATGAACACATACACTTTAGAAAAGAATGGGAGAACTCATATGTTGCTTCCGACCAAGGATAAGGAGGTGAAACCGGAAGTAAGTAACACTATACTTCTCATGAGTGGGAAGGAACTTCTTACAGAGATTAAAAAGAAGGAGGAACTGTAATTCATTGTGGTCAGAAAACCGAGGATTGTTTTGACCAGCACAAGAGTAGATGATTTACCAGAAGAGGTTTAGGAACTGTTGGAAGAGTTCGCTGACATAGTAGTGGACGAACTACCTTGTTCGTTGCCACCAATCAGAAGTGTGATTCATCACATTGATCTCATACCAGGAGCCAATTTTCCAAACAAAGAAGCATACATATTAACACCGCAGGAGAATGAAGAGGTCAAGAGACAATTCCAGGAGTTGTTGGACAAAGGTTTGGTCAGAGAAAGATTGAGTCCATGTGCTATTCCGACAGTACTCAGTCCAAAGAAATACGGAGGCTAGAGGATGTGTACTGATTCGAGATCCATTAACAAGATAACCATCAGGTATAGATTTCCATTGCCAAGGATGGATGATTTGATGGATTGCTTAAGTGGACCAAAATATTTTTCAAAGATTGATTTGAAAAGTGGTTATCATCAGATTTGTATGAGAGAGGGTGATGAATGGAAAATAGCCTTCAAGACTAATGAAGGGTTTTATGAATGGCTTGTTATGCTGTTTGGATTAACAAATGCGCCAAGTACCTTTATGAGGTTGATGAACGAAGTCCTGAAATAATTCATCAGGAAATTTGTCATTGTGTATCTGGATGACATACTGATTTTTAGTAAAATGGAGGCAGAGCATCTGAAAGACTTGGCTATTGTGATGAAGAGATTACAGGAAGAGAAGTTGTTGATAAATATGAAAAAAACCTCATTCATGAAGACAGAGCTCATTTATTTGGGATTTGTTATTTCTGCAGACAAGTTGAGGATGGATCCAGATAAGGTGGAGGTGATCAAGAATTGGCCATCACCGAAAAACATATTTGAGGTGAGAAGTTTTCACGGATTGGCTAGTTTCTACCAGAAGTTCATCAGGAATTTCAGTGTAATTAGTGCAGCGATAATGGATACAGTGAAGAAAAGACATAAATCTTTTCACTAGATAGAAGAGGCTGAGAAGAGTTTCAATTTGTTGAAAAAGAAAATCATGGAACAACCAATTCTGGTGTTGCCGGATTTCCAAAAGACATTTCAAGTGAAATGCGATGCAAGTGGATTTGCAATAGGGGCACTCTTGAGTCAAGAAGACATGCCAATAACGTACTTCAGCGAGAAGCTGAATGAAGCGAAAGTGAAATACTCCACTTATGATAAGGAGTTTTATGCTATTATACATGCATTGAAGAAATGGAGGCACTATTTGATTCCTAAAGAGTTTGTCTTATACAGTGACAATCATGCACTGCAGTTTGTGACTCAATAGGAAAAGTTGAATCAGAGACATGTAAAATGGGTTGAATATATGAAAAATTTCACTTTTGTGATTAAACATATTTCTTGTACTGCTAACAAAGTTATTGATGCTTTGAGCAGGAAGTGTTTGCTGTTGCAGGAGTTCAAAGTCAAAACAATGGGTTTTGATGATCTCAGGGACATGTACAGAGATGACCCATATTTTAAGGATGTGTATGAAGCAGCTGAGAATCCAGTTCTTAGAGATAGGAGAAAATGGGCAGAATACATGATGCATGAGGGATTACTATTCAAAGGTAATCAACTATGTATTCTGAAATGCTCCATGAGGGAGAATTTGCTAAAGGAAAAACATAGCGGAGGATTGGCCGAACACTTCGTTCATGACAAGACATTCACAAAATTGAATGAATCATACTTTTGGCTAGGAATGCGAGTAGAAGTTAAAATATCTATGGAAAGATGCAAAATTTTCCAGCATTCGAAGGGAAGGAGACATAATGCAGGGTTTTATCAACCATTTCCCATACCTGAGAGGCCGTGGGATGCAGTCAGCATGGATTTTATATTGGGGTTGCCAAAAACACAAAGAGGGTTTGAAACAATCTTTTTGGTGGTGGATAGATTTTCCAAAATGGCACACTTTATCCCATGTCAGAAAACTAGTGATGCAACTCACATTGTGAACCTGTTTTTCAAAGAAGTCAATCGACTTCACAGCTTAGCAAGGAGCATAGTTTCGGATCGAGACACTAAGTTTGTAGGACACTTTTGGAGGACCTTATGGAAGAAGCTGGGAACTAACTTGTTATTTAATTTAGCTTATCATCCTTAGACAGATGGACAGACAAAAGTGGTAAACAAAAGCCTAGGAGATTTGTTGAGAAGCCTGGTGGCATAACACCACAGCCAGTGGGACAACATATTACCACAGGCAGAGTTTGCATATAACGACTCAATTAACAGAAGCACAGGGAAGATTCCATTTCAGATTGTTTATGGCATACAGTCGAGAGGGATTTCTGAGTTGAGGGATATGGAACTGAATGTGACTAGGAGCGCTAGTGCAGAACATTGTGCAGAGGCGATGAAGGAACTTCACAGCCAGGTGAAGGAGTGATTGCAGAATTCAAGCCAGGAGTATAAACGTAGGGTAGATCAGCACAAGAGACAACTTCAATTTGAAGTTGGTGACTTGATTCTAGCACATATGAGAAAGGAAAGGTTCCTGAGAGGTACATATAATAAACTGAAGATGAAGAAGATCGGACCATGGAAGGTCTTGAAGAAATTTGGGGAAAATGCTAATGAGATTGAATTACCGGATGGGATTGGAATTTCTCCGATATTCAATGTCTCAGATTTATACCCATACAAAATTAAGGAAGTAGGAACAAGTGATGAACAACCAGAGGTTCAGTGGCAAAAGCATATGCCAATTGCAGAGACGCCACAGATGGAAAGCATACGAGACAAACAAATTAGCAATAAGACCAGGCGAAAGCAATACTTTGAATATTTGGTCAAGTGGAAAGGACATCCAGTTGAAGATGCCAGCTGCGAGAATGAAGCAGAGATTCAGAAGCATGGACAGACCATGCAAGAGCTCATGGACAGGATCCCATGAAAATTTTCAAGCGAGGGAGTATGATGCAAGAGCATCGTTAACATCAAGTGAGTGTGGGGCAAGTGCAACACATTTTGAGCACATGATAATTTGTTTGAAAAATTTTGAAGATTGGATGCGTCAAACTTAAATTTGATAGTTAAGAAGAGGCATACTTTTATATTGTAAAGGACCTTGAGTGATCCTCTCTTGTCCATAGTAGGTAGAAGGCATTTATGTTAGTAGGTAGCATTGAATATTAGATTAAATAGTTTTAGAAGGAGTGGAGGGAAAATGGATATAGACACCCTCACTTGTATGATTGTAAAATTTAACAGAGAAGAGAGCATAGAGGAGAAGAAGAGAGCTATGTAGCAGACTCCATGTACAAAAGTTCTGAATTAATACAAAGAAGCCGTGATTCAGACTCATGGTCTTCATATATTCTCTATATATGCATTTTTAAATGTCATGCTCTTGAATGTTTTACTCTTTCTATCATGCAATTGATTTTATGCTATGTATGAATGATTTCTTGTTGAATGTTTGAAATCTGAGAGAGGAAGAGTAAGAAGAATTAGTTTCAATTGTTTCTCTATCTGAGCAAGATCCCTGCAAAGAGTGCAGTTGAATTGTCCACAAGGAGTGTGTCAACAAGGAGTTTAGAGGATTGTCTTTGAAATCTTAGGAAAGATAGATTTTGTTCTCATTTCCTTAGAGTGCAGTTGGGCATAGGAGCCGTGCAAGGTGTGCACAGGCCGAGGAAAGTCTCAGGGTTGCGAACCTGAGCAAAGTATTGAGAGACTGTTTTTGCAGGTGTGCACAGAGTTGAAATATTTCAGAACATTTGGAAGTGTCTAAAGGTTGCCACAATGAGTGCGCGCAAGAGTCTTCTCTAAGACTCAGAGTTGTGAAAAAGCTCAGGAAGGATAAGGCCTTCTAAACCGTTTAAGGGCAGTGTAGGGAAGTTGCGACTGGAAGTATGAAGAAGGCATCGTAAGTTTGCGTCATAGATGGACAAGTGTGTGGAGGAACACTCAGTTCATTCGCAGGAATTGTCAAGGGGAAGAAATAGACAGTAAGAATCCTCTGTAGAGGATTAGCAAAATCCCGTCAACCATCCGATATGATGAAAGAGCGAGGAAGTTACAACTGGATTTCCAAGGTGCAAGCTCAGGGGATTGAGGACTATTAGATCTCACTCAAATACCCATCAGCCGTTGGATCGACTGGGAGTTTCACGAGGTTTAATTTTCGTGAAAGGGAGTAGGAAAGTCCCGACGAGAGGCGTGTCCATTGAGATTCTGACATTCGTGAAGTTGGGAGTCACGCGGATGAGAGATCGAGAATTTTCACAGTGAAAATCCCCTAATAAATCTGAGTTGTCCATCTTAAGGAGACATGTGGCAGAAATCGAGAACCCGTCAATATTTCGGTGACTGGGGTTTTAAGTGGACAGGGAAATTGTGTCATCGAGGCATCGAAAGTCTCGAAATCACGAGACTGAATCATGACCCTCCATCAATTGAGACATGTGGTTGAGATTAGGAGTCCATCGACATTCCGAGGATTAAGTGGACTAGATGTCAGGACATATTGAAATTTAAATCCGAGAAATCATGAGAAGTGATCAGGACCATCCATCTCGAGGGGACGCATGGCGGAGATCAAAGTAATCGGGAAAAATCCTGAAAGGAAAGTCACTTATCGGGAGATCAAGAATGGGGAAATTGGGGATCCTAAGGACAAGAGCTCCAATACATTTCGACAGTCGAAACCCTGAATCCAAATAAGAGATAGGATTGTGGTGATATAAGGAAGGGTCACGTGGACCACGAGCCTAGCCCAAGGGGTTAACCAAAGTTGAAGTATCACGGGATATCGGAGATCGAGAATTTGAGAAAGCAAAGGTTTGTGACATCGGGGATTGGAAAACCCTGAAACTCGATTCTTACTTTTCTGTTGTGAACGAAGAAGTGATTGGGCCTAAAGGATGTAAGGGGTAGGAATACCTGTGGGTCGATTTTAATGGAGATTCCAGTGGAGAATTGAGGGAGCCACTTTGTCTTGAAGGCGGAATTTGAACGATCCTTAAGACCGGGAGGTCAGGCACGGGACCTGCTAAGGTAGGTGCCTGGGTGGAAGCCATCAAGTGGTATCAGAGCACAGAAAAGTTTCTTTGCTTTCTATAGCAGGAAAAAGGAGAATTCGCCATGCCTTTGAGGAGAAGAGATAGACAATCACCTAATCTAGAAGAGGAGAGGGAAATGCCAAAGAGAAGGGGTAGGCAGATGCAAAATCTAGAGATGGTAAGAGAGATGCGTGATCTTCGTGCCAGAATGGAGGACATGGAGATGACACAGAGGCACACAGTTGGTGCTGGGGATCTTAGTGATTTTGAAAGAGAAATTGAAGTAGATCATGAAGAATAAGTTGCAGCTGAGGATGCAGCAAATGAACGTTTGATTAGAGATATTGCAAGAATGGGTGCAAAAGCGAAAATGGACATCCCAGTTTATGAGGGAAACTTGGATGCAGAAGAGCTTCTAGACTGGATTAGAGCTCTAGACACATACTTTGACTATGAATATGTCGAGGAAGACAAGAAGGTAAAGCATGCTGTCACAAGATTAAAGGGATATGCAACATTGTTGTGGGATGAACTACAAGTTGATAGACACTGCAAAGGCAAGCAAAAAATCAAGAGTTGGGATAGGATGATTGCAAAGATGAAGGAAAAATTCATCCCCATGGATTTCCAGATTACTCTATTCAGGAGAATGCAGAACCTAAGACAGAAGATGATGACAGTGAAAGAATATACTAAAGAATTCTACAGGCTAAACATCAGGGCAGGTCATCGGGAAAGAGACGATGAAAAGGTTTCCAGGTACATGAATGGCCTGAGATATGACATTCAGGATGAGATGAGCATGATAACCATCTGAACGGTGGAAGATGCTTATCAAATGGCTCTAAAGGCTGAAGAGAAGCTAAGACAAATGCTGGGTCAAAGAGGCCAAGGAAGAAGTCAGGCCAGGGGCAAATCAGTTGTCCAAGATAAAAACCAGAAGCCCAAGGAGGACTGGAAGAAACCTCATACTCGAACTGAGAGAGGTGGAAGCTCACAGTGAGGGCAATATGTTGAACAGAGAGGACAACATACTGAGCAGAAAGGAGGGTATGATGATAATAATATGTTTCCTCATACTAGAGGTAGGGGAAGAGGAAGAGGTGGAGTAATAACATGCTTCACATGTGGAAAGAATCGGACCCACCTTTCCTTTTACGCATTTAAAGGTTTGTATATGTTGTTGTTTGGGCACTTGCACTCGCAAAATCCCGAACTCTAAATTCCTGAAGTAATGATTACCTTTCGCAATTTCGAGAGTTGTTGAGTGTTGATGATCGAATTTTGTATTCAGAAAATCCCAAACCCTGAAACCCCGAAGTGCTCAACATCTTTTCACAATTTTGGAAAATGTTGTGTGTTGATGTCCGACTCTTGTACTCATGAAACCCCGAATCACGAAAACCCTAAATGTTGGCCCACAGTCGTTCCATATTTTGGATTTTGGAAAACAATATGGTACTTTGTTTTATTCAGCACTTATGATCACTGAAACCCGATTGACCTCTATTTCTTCCCAAAGCTGTAGGAACATAGTAGGAATTTTTGTTATAGGAACAACTCAAATACTGTAATGAATGGACTAGTAGAAAACATTGGAGGATCTTCATATGGGATAGGATTATAATAATAACAGTTCATATTACAGGTCACTATTGTACAGGACATGACAATTACCTAAATTATTGTATGGAGAAGATATAGGTATGTACTTACTTGTAGGTGGAAATTAAGTATAGATGTTAATAGAGAGTTAAAGTGAATTTTTCTACAATAAAAATGATAATATTCGCCTTTACACGTGCACATAGCAGACAATCAAGTTACCTACTGTTCTAGCAGTCATGAAGATCCAGAATTGCAATCCAAAGCATAATGAAATGTGCAGAACTCAATTACTTTGACAACTTTATGTTCAAAGAAAAGTAGACCGGTGTAATGATGTCTTGATGGATCGAATTGAATCTTACCTTCTCCTAAAACTCTAATCTTAAACGAAGTTGAATTATGTCATAGAATTTTTTTTTTATGGTAAATTTGAGGCTCATTACAAATACTACCACAAACTTGTCTGAGTATTGACTAAAAATACTATTCATCAGGCACATAAACGTGGCTGGTGCATTAGTGAGTCCGAAAGGTATGACTATGAATTCGTAGTGTCCATATCTTGTCTGAAAAGTTGTTTTTCTTATGTCCTTGTCCTTTATCCTAACTTGATGATAACCAGATCGTAAATCCAACTTTGAAAAGATATTGGCCCCACCTGCTTGATCAAACAGGTCATTTATCATTGGTAATGGGTATTTGTTTTTAATAGTCAGTTTGTTTAGTTGTATATAATCGATACATAGTCTTAGAGTACTGTCTTTCTTTTTCACAAAGAGGACTAGTGCTCCCCATGGTGAGACACTCGGTCTGATATACTCTTTGTCCAACAATTCTTGTAATTGTATTTTTTAATTCCATCAGTTTTGGTAGACTCATTCGGTAAGGTGATTTTGAGATAGGGGTTGAACCGGGTAGTAGTTCTATGGAGAAGTCTATTTTCCTTCTAGGAGGTAATTTTGGTATCTCATCCACAAACATGTCTCTAAATTCACGTAGGACAACAAAGTCTTCTAACTTGAGCTTATCTCTTTTTTCTAATAGATTCGTCACTTGGATGGCATGAACTTGACATCCCTTTCTAATACATTTCTTGAGTTGCATCACTGAAACTTGTCTAACTGATATAGGTTTTCATATGCCTTGGGTTGTTCTAACAGTACCAAAATCATCTCTATAGCTAAGTATCTTTGTATAACAGTCTAGTGTTTCTTTGTGTTGTTCCAACCAATCCATCCCGATAATCATATCATAAGATCCTAGTGGTAGGATGTTCAGATTGGTCCTTGTCTTTTGACCATCTAAGTTGAACTCAAAATCAGAAATAAAGTCAACTACTTTCCTTTTAGTCCCCATTTCTAGTTGTACAAGCCATGATTTTGAATTCTTTAGTTTCTTAAGTTTATTCGACTCTACTACATCAGGCGTAATATAACTTAATGTAGCTCCAGGGTCAATTAAAATAGAAATTCATGTGTCATTGATTTTACCTTCGATTTCCACCACTAAGGATAGGTGCTCAACTTGTCGACCATCTATGGCTGCATTTATCTGATCCAGGATTCTTCACATGTCTCCCACTATTGAGGCTTCCTACAAATTGTGAACATCAGTTCTATTTGCTAAAATTAAATGTGGATAGTTCCTCCTTAGATGAGACTCTCCACATTCCCAACACTTTAATGGCTCGTTGTAGTTGTCCCCAAACTTCTTCATTCCTAGGTTTACCGGTTTCCCTCTACCTTGGGCATTCAGATGATTGGAGTGAAAATCCTTCCTTGGGAAACCTTTTGTTGTATTCCGATAAAGAGCTAGTTGATATCCCTTCTTCCACTGGTTCATTTGATCTTGCTTCTTATCCTTCCAGGCGTTGGGAAACTCTACCCATTGTTTATACTAGTCATAACACATTCATGCTTTCCTGAATACCTCACTCAAGGATTTGGGGTTTTCAAAATCAATTCTGTCCCTGTAGGCCTATGGTAAACAACTTAAGAATCACTGGATTTTTACCTTATCCTCCTGAATGTATGGTACGAAACTTAGTAGTTCTAGAAATTTATTTATAAGGTCCTCCATCATCATTTTTCCGAGTCGTAACTCATAAAATTCTTTCATCTTCCTTTCATAATATCTTTCAGAAAGGTATTGTTTCTTAAAATACTTCTTAAAGTCATACCATTCCAACTGTTTCTCCTTTAGGCCCTTGGCCAATTTTTGGTCCTACCACCAAATGTTTCCCTTCCCCTTCAAATTGTAGATGGCCATTCTGACCTTCATGTTGCTGGAATAGTTGTAGATTTGTAAGTATTTTTTTGATGTCCAACAACCATGCCTTAGTTTCTTCTCCTGTCCTGGATTCTTCATCAAAGGTAGCTGGTTTAATCTATTTAAATTCTCCTTCAAGGTGGTCTACTTGTTTTCTTTTTCTGTCCGGTATAGTTTTGTCTTCAGCTGAAGGTGTCCCTTTAGACCAACTGTCTCCTTTTTCTATTTCCAATCTAGAATTCTTGGAGAGCCTTTTGCTGACTTCTTCATCATGGTTATTTTCTTTTGGGATTTTCTTGGTTACTATACTACGCAGTGGTTCTCCATTTATCTCTTGTTGTTCCTTCTATGTTTTCTTCAATTTTTCATTGTCGGCCTTAAAAACCTACAGTTCAACAATAAGATTCCTCATTGTTTCCAACACCTCCTTGGGTGATCTTCCATCATTGTTTTGTCTTGGATCTCCAGGAGGTCCTTGCTGTGGATTTCCTTCCATCTTCATTCCTGCACCCTCCTGAGCTGCCATAATTTACAAAAACAGAAAGGGCTTTATGTTTGTAACCATAATATTTAGTAGTTTTACATAAATCGAAATAAATACTAAGCAGCTAATGTGGCCTTGTTCAGGCCCAGTGTTGTAGCTTTTTCTCTGATACAATATCTAATGTACCTCAAAAAGTGTCTGATTTTATTTTGTATAAGTATCCTTGAATAGTACAAGATTCAAGCAAGTAATATTTTTGTTATACGGCTTGAGTCTGAAAGTTTGTAAGAGTCCTTACTGTCGTAGACTGTCATTATCATTCAACTTAAATTTTATTGATCGACGATAAGTGTTTACTCCTCATTCAATGTTTATTTCAATTCCTATAATTATAATTACATTCCTATCTGTTTGTACCTATGACCATTACCACAGTCTTAACAACACAAACGACTTTGGGGATTGATGGCCTAGGCCTCATGCGTTAGTCCATACACATAATCACATGATGAAAATGACCAAACGGACTTAGGTAAAAGTAGAGTATTATTCTATACTCCTCTACGAAAAAGTTTAAATATAAATAAACCCCTATAGTTTTCTTTTTAAAATAATCAGATACAAGATAGTGGTTAGGTAAGGCCTTCCAGTTAAACTTAGAGTACGAATATTTCATAATCCTCCGATCATAATCAAATTCACCTACACCATTGGATTACAAGTACTGGGTCTCACGTTTATTCCATATGCCCACTGGTTGTGACCATGGGCCTAATCAAAATGTCTTTCACATTTTGGCATTTCAGCATTTCGGCAAGTCGCAATCCCCAAAATGGAGCCAGATCAACGGTCCACAAAACTTCATAATCTGATCCCTTCTTTTATTAATTGAATGACTGACGTGATTTATATGTTTTTCCCTTCCATTCATCATTACTCCAACATTATAAAATTCATGATCACAAAATCTCTGAAGTGATCGGATGGTTCACATAACCCAATGAGATGGACGATTGATGGGATTTTGGAGTTTTTCCTTTTCGGTTTTCGAGACTCACAATAGTCCCTTTCGGCATTTTGGAGTCCTTGACATGCTCTGATCTTTCTAATTTCACGACTTCATCATTCCTGTCTTGAGTGTCCTTGACACCTTCAACACCCAGTATCTGAAACTCTGAAATGGAGATTAAGTCGTGGTTTCGGTACCATTGATTAAGCGTAACCTGTTTTGTGATGGAAAATTCTATCGTTGGAAGTAAAACATCGTATGGGATGATCATTTGTTTCAATTCTGAACGAGATATGTAATACTATTTTTAAAACAATTGCAGGGTTTCCCTTCCGCCTACTTGTATTAACATACTGGTTATTCTATTGGTTTAATAGACTAGCACCATATTGACTACTTCCTCGAAAGGATTTTCAAAAAGGAAAAATACTCGACTATTGTCGACTATATGTGTATTTTTTTTATAGTTGACTCTAGATCACATGATGGTATATGAATTCAATTTGCACTTACTGCACTTGTGTTAAAGACTTTCTTTTTGAACTTTTAGGTGATTGATTTGTTATTTACACAGTTAGGAATTTACTCAGGGGTATGTTTTAAGTTTCGGGATGTCCCTATAAATAATTGAATCATATTGTAATCCACATATAGAGGGTGAGACAAGAGCTTGAAAGAATTTTTTTTTTGAATTGAACTTGTCACTCTGTGCTCTGTTCATGTTTTCATTTTTCGGCATTCATAGTTTATTGGTTCAATTTGCATGGAGTTCTCTTGTTCTTGAAAACTCCGAAACTTGAAGTGGCCCCACAACCTAATCGAACTTGTGGTTCGGCAATTACCGTTGTATGTTGTTCATGCATCAAGCATTACCAAATGCCAAAACCCGATATTGGCTGGGCCCCACATTTTTTGTGTGATTTCGCGATTCGGTGTTTGACGTTGTGCAGTGTTTTGCATCAGGAGTTTATAAACCCCGAAACCCAAAAAGGACAGTGCCCACAATCTGTTTGTTTCTTTGTTATTCAAGAATTGTTGTTTGTGGAATTGGGTATTCGTAAACACTAAAATCCTGAAGTACTGGACCCATATTCCATTCGTATTTTTGTGATTTGGGAGTTGTTGTGTGTTGGTGTTTGGAATTTGTAATCTCCAAACCCCGAATCCCAAAAACCCAAAGTCTTGGGCCCACAACCTTTTCGCATTTCGAGATTCGGCAAACAGGGTGGTCTTTTGGTTTTTGTATTCAACATTTGTAATCGTTGAAACCCGATTGACCTTCGTTTTTCACACTTTAACTATACCTATACATATCTATACACTATGTAGTTTTCCATTTGATTTCAATATGTAGGTAAAATTAAATCTTCATCACAATTTACTTGTGGGGTTTTCAACTAGGATGCTACAATTGTAATCCAAACCATAGTAAAAATCCTCTTTAAGAGTTGAACAGTCATATCCTTCCAGCTAGTATACTTTAGGGAACTAGTATTCATAACAGTAATGAGATACAACAAACATAATCCATTCCGAACTAGTAGAGAGACATTCATAAATGCATACAATAGGACACCAATTTTTTGTATAAAGTAAATTCTATTATATTCACTTAGAGTCTCTTTTAATCAATCTATTAGACACCAACAGTACTAGATCTATGCATCATAAATATAAATTTCACTGCCATAAGAGTTTGGTAATTATATACCAATTTTCCGTGGGATCTATGTTTGGTTTCCTGGGATTTTGACTATAGAAAGGATTTTCCCCATTGACGTTAATCTCCCCCTTTTCTTATTTATTTATATAAATATAATTATAGGTGTTTCTGTCTAGCATTTTTCTTACAAGAGGTACAATTCTAGAGTTGGGATGTCTATTTCGAGCTTTGCGACAACAGACAAATTATATCCATGAAAGTATTTTATCTTCTGTAATCAAATATATATTTCAGCAGTTAGATGTGAACATTCCAACAGACGTATTATAAATATATATATTTGGATTTCCTTGACATATATTCCTGACAACGAAAATATATGATCATTCAAATAGTTTACATTATTGCAATTACAAATAATCACCCAACATATACATTACATCAATCAGACATAGACATTCAAAAACAGAGAGGTGTAGATCAACATATCTGAATCCAGCCCGCGGGAAGACAAAGGGAACAACCATGTTCCTCCCAACCGTAGAATAGGGCAGCCAAAATCACTTTCCCGATTCACCCCCTAGCCTGACCATGAATCCATGTGGGTGAACATGGAAAATGCCTCCTCTGTAGCATCCTTCAACTTCATCTAATTCCTCTTGCCTCACACTTACTCAGTAGTGTTCATAACAATAATAAAACCAATAGTCTCTTTTCCTAGCATACTTGGCAGCGTCCTACCTCGTCTCATATGCTATTTATCATTTGCCCAGGTCTTTTCCCTCTGGAATTTTCGTAGCTTTATAAATCCTTGATTTTTGAGGGCTGCCAATGGCCAAATCACTGATTTTCCACTTGTAATAAAGAGCCCATAGGTAGTTCCAACATCTTCCCCACTGATGGAGTCATAGTCAACTAAATTTAACATGGTTGTTCCATTTGTCCTGCTGTAATCAATATAAAATATTTTGTTTCAATACAATTGTCATAGTCAAATAGTTAGTTGGGTCGAATCAAGTCTCTGCCCAACAGTCAAAATAATTAATTACAATTACCAAATTTGAAATTCAGAATTGGTATAAATGGCAAAAATTTTCAAAATTCGGATTTACTAAAAACAGAATAAATTTCCAGCAATTTTTAATTTCAAAAATATTATATTTTTTTGGGGATGTCACATCCATAATAATAACATCTAATCAGATGCACATAGGCCATATATACAACAATCAAACCCCAATTGTCCACTCCCTTCCTCGGTCCAGAGTCCAAGGGGTTTCGTCGATGCCTCTGTATCCTCAAGGTCCAAAATCCTTCACACTCAAGAAAACCGAGTCAATAGCACATTTCTATGTCAATACAACAAAATAACATGTCATCAATCCATAACACCTCATAAACATAATTCAAATGCCCAATAGTATAATAATCCATATCACTTGCAAGCAAGTGTCCTCAAAGAATAAGTTCACTCAGTGCATGCAAGAGTGGGATGTTAAATACACCCCCTCTTGGTATAAACTTTGTCCTAAAGTTTCATAGTATATAAGTGCTGAAATAAAGTGTATCCCAGTATCATATGTCTATCTATCAAACAAAAATGAAAAATGTTGGCGCATATCATATGTGTCCTCCCAGGTCACCGAGTGTGGACTATAGTCGTCCCACGGGACCTTAACCTAATATACTATTCGACGTCGTAGCTATCGAATGCAATAATCTAGAATGTGGATCGACTTAGCTATGAGCACCCCCTCCTCTGACACCTGCAAGGACCTCATGTCAACAACATGTGTAGGATCACTAATATAATTTCTCAAAACAAATATGTGAAAAACATCGTGCATACCCCTCAAAGAATCAGGCAAATCTAGTCAATAGGCCACGGGTCCCTTCCTCTCCACAATATCGAAAGGTCCCATGAACCTAGGAGAGAGTTTATCTCTCTTTATAAACTTGATATAACTCTTATGCGGTTTTACCCATAACAAGACTTGATCGCCAACTTCATAACTATGGTATACATGGTGCACATCGACATAACTCTTATGTCGATCCTGCGCTTCTTTGATCCTTTATCTTATTGTTTTCATTTGATCTTTCATTTATTGAATCACTTATGGTCCCACCAAGACCCTATCCTCAATCCGATCCCAACTCAAGGGCATCTAACAAGGTCGCCCATATAGGAACTCGAAAGGCGGCATCTTAATGGTGCTTTGGTAACTGTTGTTATAATCAAATTCTACCAGTGGAAAGAATTCTTCCCAATGATTTTATTGGTCCATCATGTACATGCACAACATGTTATCCAATATTTGGTTTATTCATTCAGTCTTCCCGTCAGTCTCTGGGTGATAAACAATACTAAAGTTAAGTTGGGTTCCAAAGGCTTCTTCGAAACTAGTCCAAAATCATCCGGTAAATACCTATCATCCATCGGATATAATCCTCTTAGGCATGCCATGCAGCCTCACAATATCACCGATGAAAACTCTAGCTATGTTAGGTGCTTGATACATTGTATGTACCGGAATAAAATGATCACTCTTCGTAAGAGTGTCGACTACAACAAAAATCAAGTCATGTCTCCTTGTCGTTAGTGGCAATCCAACAATGAAATCCATCGAAATGAACTCCCATTTCGATTTTGGAATAGCGTGTGGTTGTAGTAATCCTGCTAGATGTCTATGTTCAGCCTTTACCTATTGAAATTCTAGACATCTGGCCACATAGTTCACTATGTCTACTGTTACACCTCAAAATTACTCACTTCGATAGTGTCGCAAGTGTCATTATTACGAGTGTTGTAAATGTCGCATCTTGTCCGCAAGTGTCACATATTGACTATAAGTGTTGCAAGTGTCACAAACATCATACTTCCATATTACCTATGTCATGCCTCTAACGATATCACAAAGATAGTTAAGACACCTCAAAGGCTAGTTTGGAAGAAGAGAAATCAGTTGATAGGAAGTACAAACCTTTTTCCATTGAAAGAACCACTAAAAAAAGAATTTTGGAGAGGAGTGCTCCCCTACCCACTGTCAAGGAGTGTTGGCGCTCCATGATCCTCTTTGGGGGAGTGTTTGAGCACCTTGTGCACCCTTTTAGGGGAGCACTACCCTTTTTTGTAATGTTCCCACTTTGGGACATCATCACAGGGTAGAGATTTATGATGACCAGAGTAGCCAGATGGGTGTTAGAGAGAGTACAACGGTATTTGAGAGGCATTGTGGGGTCCAACTTGGATTGATGATCATATTCCATCATTATGAGCCATTCCGCACAGGTTGTATTTGGTTTCATTGCATTCCGACGATTTCCATGATTTTGACTATTTTGAGCTATAAGTCAATGGAATTCAGTTAAGAGGTCATTTTGGGCACATTACTTGGAGGAAACTCTCAGTGTAATAGCTCATTGGAATCAGGAGGAGAAACACTACAGGATGGGATGGCTAGAAGTGACTTTCAGTGGCCAGGGAAGCCATAAGGAGAGATAAGGAGATTTTCAAAGGTAAAAAGATTAACTAATTAATCAAAATGATTTAATTAATTAATTAAATATTAATAAAATGAAAGTCACTTTGGAGGGACAAGGTGAGCCAAAAGTATAAAGGAAAGGCAAGGGCCTCTTCTCATTCATTCATATATATGTTTATCTTTTGATATCTGGCTTCTAGCTAGTAAGCCCAACATTGGGGGTTTTGAGGGTTTTGACTTAACAAACCCTAGAGGACGATTCGGTGGTGAAAGATTTTACCTAGATTGTCCCAAGCTTGGTCTCAGAGTTGAAATACGATCCCACGCCATTCTAGTTCCATATCTATTCAGTTGTAGGAGGATTCCACATCAGTATCTTGTGCAGGTAAAGAGAGGGAGCACCAGTTGAGGGTTTCCAACAAGGGGGGCACACCACCCATTGAGGGGAGTTCATTGAAAATTATTGGCATGGCTTTTGGAGATTCTATCACCTGGGTTCTTCTTGCAGGGTCATCACCATCATTCTTAGTGCTTCCGGAGAGATTTTTATGGCTCATATTATTTCTTAGAGAAGTGGGACGAATTGAAGAGAAGGAGGGCATTTTTTAGATTCAGATCTAGTCAGTTTGGAGAGGTTACACTTCAGATCTGACCCTGATACTTCACCTAGTGACTTGCAGTGGACCGATCTACATTCCTGGGGAGTTTCAGAGCATATGGAGGCCTCCTTCATCAGGGACAAATTATCTAGGGTTACAATCATCTAGTGGGGCACACCATTTAGTAAAGGAGTTCAGATTTACGGGGTTTGAGAGTGGATTTGGAGATTTGGACATCTGGGTTGTCTTTACAGTTGCCCGATCTATCAGTTGGCATATTTTGTGGGGTGATTGGACACCTTTGGCATCAGGGTTGAGTTATTGAGGGATTTAGCATTCTAGCAAAGAGTGGCACTTTCCATCTTGGGGGTTTAGCATCCTTATGGCCCAGATCTATTGTATTCATCTTCATTGTATATCTATCCTTTGGAGGCATATTGGAGCTTCCTATTGGAGCATTTTGTAGAAGCTCTATTGTTTATCTTCTTGGCCATCTGTTGATCTTTCCAGATTGACATCTTCATTGTAGCAGGTTTCTCTATCTTATGAATAAAAGCTATTTGAGATCTTTTGACTTGTCTATCATATTGTATATGGTTGAGGTATATTCCATGGTTGTCTCTTCTTGTTATTTTTAGCATACACACATATAAACACATCAGTAAAACCCTAAGCGTAACTGTAAGCAAAGTGTTTGACGAAATACCACAACCAGAAAAAGTTTTAAAAGGACACCAAACCTGTGATGATCCTTGCATAATGGCTTGGGATCATTACAGTGGTATCAGAGCTTAGACTTCTGCCAACTTGAGGGATATTTCATAAGGGAAGATGGGGTCTACAGATTTTTATGGAATAGCTGTGAGTTGTGAAAAGGAATATCATGCACTTTGTGAGAGACTTGGGCCTCTAATAATGCTCCAAAAGTTTATATCCATGAAAAACCCCAGTTGGAGAGAAGATGAGGTAACATATTGGACCACCATAACAGAGGAAGGCAGAGCCTGAGAAACTAGATGGAGGGAAGCATGGATAAACCCCACACCCATTAGGGGCACACAACATTGCTACAGTTGCAAGGTGCCTTGGGAAATTGATCATAGGTGTAGGGGTAAGGGTAAGAAGCATATTATTGAGTTGCACTATGATAATGAGGATGAGGCTTGTGAGTATGGATCGATTGATGCTTATCTAGAGTAGTCGGATGATGACAGTGACTGTTGCACACAGGTTAGTGATAGTGACTCTACCTCAGAGGATAGTGATGATGACTCTTGCACAGAGGCTAGTGATGCTTGCACGCTTGAGGAGGATGATGATCCTTGTGTAGTGGATAGGCAGCTGGATGGACAGAACAATAGCACCGGTACTTCAACAAACATATCACATGGTATTGGTGACCTTACTCCTCAACAAAGTGGTGATACTAGTGAGGATTCACATGTGTTAGCACCTAGAGATGATGAGCTTCCTATGGGGGCCGTGACACATCTATCACATTTTTAGACACCCATGATAGCTACGTCACATGAGGAGGTCAGTGGCACGTCAGGTATGATGGATGAGCCTAGTGTGAGGGATGCACACCATGGACAGGTAGACCCACAGATCCAGGAGGAGGTACAAGACGTACTGGCAGTTGACCTTACAAATACAGATCAACCCGAGGAGATGGAGTCACAGCTATTGGAGACTCCATTAGTTGAGCAGATTGTAGAGGTTGACAGGTTGATGGAAAACTTATGTCCAGGATCGGTCTGCATTGATGAGGATGCACCTTTTAGTAGTCAGGATGACCATAGCACATGTCTAGATACATCTCTATGGGATCCAGGTGTAGATGATAGTAGTAGGTTGAGTGCATAGGAGGATACAGCCACTCACACTGGATACAGTATGATTCAGAGGGAGCTAGCAGTTGAGAATGATGTGAAGTTACGTATGGATAGACCCAGTAGCACCGTAGACAGTGGACAATTGAACACGTCATCGTATGTAGAAGATGTTTTTGGGGATTCTAGAGCTGGCACTAGTAGGATCGATGCTAGCAGTGAGGGGTCTGAGATGGCACCTCAGTATGACCATGATCAGGAGTCACACCACTTAGAAACATAGTTGAGAGTTAGTGAGACTATGATCAGGACATCCACTAGACATACTGATGATATGCATGCAGTGATGACAGATTACTGTTGGAGAGCATTAGTGGCACATGGTAGTTCAGATGAGGAGATTGCCATGGAGGATTTTCATACTCTCAGGGAGAGAGTATCTGTGATGAGGACCGATCACCAGCAGTTGTTGACTGGCCAAGACTACCTATTGAGGATTAGTGATATGTATCATGAGGCTCTGAGGGAGCAAGAGATGGATATGGACCAACTCACTTAGGAGCTGGAGAGCACTCGAGGATTCTTGAGAGGCACACAGACAACCCTTCAAGAATCAGAGTCTAGATTAGATGAGTCGCTTGAGGAGATTTGAAAGAGACCCACTTCATTTGTCTTAGTGGACCCTCAGATGTATCTTTCAGCCACATTGATAGAGGATGTTGGTGATCTAGCAGAGGAGCACCCGTTGATGGAGGTCACTTCCATTAGTGTTCCAAGAGGGGTTGACCTCCATGTAGAGGTTGATCCAACAGTATGCCTAGGATCTATGATGAAACATGAGTCTACGGGAGTTGACATGAGTATGTCAGAGCATACAGTGATGAGTGATAGCTCACAGGTACATGTCGAGATGTATGGTGGAATTTAGAGGGGTATAGTACCTTGCAGGGAGGAGACACACCTAGGGGAGCATGCAGATTCCATTCCTTTGTAGCAGCACCTAGTTATGAGAGATCACCTTCACCATATCAATAGTTGCATGCGAGATGAGAGACGAAGGTTGGTTGAGAAGAAGTTGGAGGAGTTACTTCCGGTTGTACTGGATGGTTGGGATTCGGTGGTGTCCATAGGAGAGTATTTATCATGGATACCGATGGATGAGCTTCTGGTCGAATCCTTGGGATTGACCCAAGCATGTGACACCTTCCCATCCTATAGTCAGCTGTAGATATGCCTGTTATCCTTTTTTGACACATTTACCATTGACAACAGCATGAAGAGGATAGCAGATGAGCACAGAGGGCTTCTAATAGTGATCAGTCTCACACATGAGCAGTTAGACGAGATTGGAAGTGGTAAACTTCCAAGTTTTCCATGGGATCCGGGAGTTCATTGGGTGGATGTTTCACTTCATGTGGACCCAGGTTTCACCCGAGAGCCACACAATCCACTTTGGTTTGGTTTGGAGTGGATCTGCAGGTACTTGTCCTATGGGGCGAGACCTTTCCTCCCACTTTGTCATCATGACAGGGCATGGAGATGTTTGGACAGGTACTTCTTCTACAGAGGTGTCTATGCCGATACAATTTCTGGGCAGCAGGTTCGGTGGTCACATTTATTTCAGCTTGAGGATCCCAGCGAGGAGGATCCTTTATGTATGCAGGGGACAGACAGTCATGGAAAGAGTAATGCAGTGTTAGTAGGAGAATTGATGACAGAGGTTAGCATGGGACCTAGGGATTGCAGGATTGAGAATTTCATTGACTAACAGGGGAGAGTGGACCATTGCAGGGGTAAGTTATTCTAACTTTCCATTTAGCACAGCGCTTGAGGGTTCCTCATGGAGATCTTGCGGTACCTCATTCTGGGATCATCATGTGCAGTTGATGGAGACCGTGTGGATCTTCGTAGAGATTTGGAGGATGGACTCATTCCGAGATGAGGCCATGGGTCAGGTGCAAGAGGTTCACAGGGTTGATATCTTCCAAGACTGTTCTTCACAGAGTATTGCAGTTCACTTCCTGATATGGGATCCATGGGGTGGAGTGTGCTATTGTTCATCATTGGATAGGTTCTACTATGTATTCCACAGGTGGACATGGGATCCTGGTATTTTACTTCGAGGGATTTGGGTATTTCTTGAGGACAAGCAATTTTCTAGCAGGGAGGACTATAACGTTCCCACTTTGGGACATCATCACAGGGCAGAGATTTATGATGACCAGAGTAGCCAGATGGGTGCTAGAGCGAGTACAGGGGTATTTGAGAGGAATTTTGGGGTCCAACTTGCATTGATGATCATACTCCACCAATATGATCCATTTTGCATAGTTTGTCTTCAGTTTCATTGCATTCCGACGATTTCCATGATTTTGACTATTTTGAGCTATAAGTCAATGGAATTCATTGAAGAGGTCATTTTGGGCACTTTACTTGGAGGAAACTCTCAGTGTAATAGCTCATTGGAATCGAGAGGAGAAAAACTACAGGATGGGATGGCTAGAAGTGAATTTTAGTGGCCAGGGAAGACACAAGGAGAGATAAGGAGCTTTTCAAAGGTAAAAAGATTAATTAATTAATTAAAGTGATTTATTTAATTAATTAAATATTAATAAAATGAAAGTCACTTTGGAGGGACAAGGTGAGCCAAAAGTATAAAGGAAATGCAAGGGCCTCTTCTCATTTATTCATATATCTATTTATCTTTTGATATCTGGCTTCTAGCTAGTAAGCCAAACATTGGGGGTTTTGAGGGTTTTGACTTA
>ML783362.1:349730-367086 GCA_009831015.1 Picea engelmannii | reverse complement strand
CAAAATCACCTTGAACATAATCTAGAAAATGTTTCCTATGGGGTGTGGCATGAAATGAAGCTCCTGAATCTACTATCCAAGACTTAGAAATATTATCTACAGAAAGAATCAAAGCATCTTGTAACACATCACCTGTTACATTTTCTTCCTGATTTATCTCTTGCTGTCCATCTCTTTGTTTCTTTGGAGCTCTGCAGTCTTTCTTCAGATGTCCTTTCTTCCCACAATTATAGCACTCTATATTTCCAAGTTTGGATTTAGATCTTCCCTTCCTAGAATTTCCACGGTTTCTTGAGCCCTTTCCTCTATCCTTTTGTCTTCCCCTGTTCTCCATGTTCAATGCATTTCCTGATGTCTCAAATGTGCTTTTCCGTCGCACTTCCTTAGTAAGGATAACACCAACAACATCATCAAATTTTAAAGTATTTGAACCAGAGATAGAGTTACTTACAACCATGACCAAGCCATTCCAGCTTTCTGGCAATGAGCATAATATTAGAAGAGCCCTAACCTCATCATCAAAGTCCACTTTTATAGAACTTAGTTGATTAGTAACCGTATTAAATTCATTTAACTGATCTGCAACAGACCCACCTTCTGACATCTTCATATTAAATAATATCTTCATTAGAAATACCTTATTTGATGTCGAGGGTTTTTCATACAATTTGGCCAACGCATCCATCAAACCATTCGTTGTATTTTCTTTCGAAATATTGAAAGCCATCGACGTTGCTAGGCTCAGCCATATCGTTCCTAGAGCCTTTTTGTCAAGAATCTCCCATTCTTCGTCCTTCATGGCCGCCGACTTCTTTGGTACTCCACTCAATGGTAGGAATAGATCCTTCTGATATAAATAGTCTTCCATCTACATCTTCCATAACTGGTAGTTTTGGCCGTTAAATTTCTTGACCCTAAACTTTCCATCTTCCGACATTGCTCCCACTCGAACCAGGAACCCTCTTTTCCTGCGAGTTACCTTACACTCTGATACTAGTTGTTAGAAAAATAGGACTGCGGAGAAATAAAATAAAACAAATGTAGAAACAAAACACAGAAGACACACAATACAAGAGAGACATAGATTTATGTGGTTCACCCAGTGTGGGCTACGTCCACTAGAGAAATTTCCTGGTCCTTCCTTTATTATTATCCAGCAAATGAAGGGACACAACCTACAAAAAAACCCACTGTAACTTCCTCTTCTTTCTCTCACAGTCTACTCTGTCAGAATACAATATTCACCATCATACATAGCCATAATTCATTTCCCTCATAAAAGAGGGTTTCCTTCTAAGGAAAAAAACCCTAACATAATCTCTACCGTTAGATTTGCGACCTTATAATGAACGGTCCAGATTTACAATGAAATTACAATATACTTTTACAAGGCAATTTTTGCTTTGGGGGCTTCACCCCCGAACCCCCATCGGGGGACGCTACCCTTGAACCCCCGCTGGGGGCCCGCTTGCCCCCAGACCCCCCAGCTAGGGGGATATCTCCCCCAGACCACGCAGAGGGAGCACTCCCCCTCTGCACTCCCCCGTGTGGAAGAGTGTACATACTTCTGGGGTGTAAATACTTCATGGGGTATAAACACAATTGAAAGCAAGGACCTCTGAATCGGGAAGGTAATCAGGATCTACAACCAACATTGCTCAGGGTCTCATACTCTCAATCCATCTTGGTGTTGGCTTTCAAACACCTTATTTCTGAGAATTCATCCTCTTTTGTTTGGGATTTTGACATTTTCTTTTTTTTCTTTGAAGCCACTCTTTATCTTTGCTGACCTAGAGTTAACTTGTTGTTTTCTTCACCTTTATCTCATCGAGTGAAAAATTTTGTGAGGAAATCCAAAGGTTTGTGAACCTTTCCATTCGATCTTTGAGGTCAGTTTTCCAACATTTCTCTTTTGTTTGAGGTTTTTCTTTGGTTCTTGTTTGCAAATTTGGTTATCTTTGTCCTTCTTGTCTATTTCATGACGATATTGTATTTTTTGTTTTGTGTGAGGTTTGCTCCTAATTGTTTAATCTTGAAGTCTGATTGACATTAGAAGTTTTTCATCTGATTATCATTCACATATAAGCAAAAGGACATATTTTAGTGATTTGTTTGGATATTAGAAGGCATTTATGAAATTTTTAGCATTGCATTGGATTTGATTGAGAAACACTTGTATGAGGACATTGCATATTAGTGTTTGATAGTGAAAACAACTTTTCTCCTTCCCTTAAATAGGAATTCATCAAAAGAAACAATTTCTTATCATATTCTTGTGCATTTGTGGGAATTGAGTTATCATACCATCAGTTTCATTGTCATACACCCTTTGAGTAAAGAATAGATGTAAAATCATCACTAATTAAAATTTATCTATAACATTTTGTTTGTAGGATATTTCACCAACATTAGACTAGGATTAGCACTTTGGATTAGGCTGCGAGGACAACTCTCCAAAGTTTTCAAAGCAAACATTAGCATCCTGAGATAGGAAGAGTCAAATCTAATTGTCGTATAGGCTTTCTGGGATCCCCCTCTCACATATGCGTTATGCACAAGGCCACATTCAGGTGAATTATGGAGATTATCCCTCTGTGGTTTAATTGTTTGTAGTGGTCATATCGTATATTGGTGGTCTCTTGAGGGTATACCTATGACTATGTGTGGGAGCCTCTCAAGTTTATTTCAGACTTGTTATCTTGCCCATACGTTCAGATCAGACTGTCGACTATACCCACCCAGGGGATGACTACGAGTTGGTGTCTTTAGTTGCCATAATACTTATGTACTTACACGAGGTGACAGTGAAGGGAAGTCTCACCGTACCTGGAACAGACATTGGTCTAACTCACTCGAGCTCCTTGGAGGGTAAATCCACAATTACTCCGTGGAAGTTTGCACCAAGGTGAAAGTCCATTAAGCAGGTCTCCATTGTAACTATTCCACCATATCCTAGCCCCTTCTTGACTTGATCACGTGATGTTGGATTTCATCACCAACTAGTATGATCATCGAGAGAAGTCTTGTTTGCTTGGTTTTGATTCCTATATTTTATTAGCGTATGTTGATTCTTTTTGTTAGTTGGCCCTAGATTTTTAATGTATATTGTTATTATCCAAAATTGATCCTATAGATGATAAAGGTCTTTGTCGATAACATAGGATGCAAGGTCTAACTCCGGAAGGATACCAACCCTTACCTCCTAACCCTCCAGAAGATAACTACCATGGAGAGGTAGAAAATCAATCCGACGCTGGGAGTGTTGTTACTCCTTCATTAGACAATCAAGAAGGCGCTTTGGTTACAGTTGAGAATCTCACTCCTCACACTACATTTGTGTCGGTAACCCCTCTTGAACCACTTTTTCTTCATTTAGACTCCCCTGGGAACATTAAAAATGAAGAGGTCCCACAGTTACTGGAGAGAGATTTTACCAAAACATATATGGGATCCACAGAACCAACCTTTGGTGACGAGTATAGGAATATTTTTCATCCTACCACTGCAATATATACAAATCCCACACCTACTCATTTTGTATGGAGGACTTCATCGGGAAGCGATCTCTATGAGAATTTTGAATCCTTTCGACAATCCTTTCATCTTCATGACCCTCCTGGTGAAATAGGACCATCCAGTAAAACTATGAATCACCCTATCGATATGGTCATTAACCCTACTGCTACATCAATACAAGTCCATATTAATGCTAGACTCATCACCTCTACTCATTCCCAAGGCACTTCGATCCCTACCCCCACTTTTACAAACTTTCACTCTACAACTCCACATGTTCCACACGATCTTACTGGGACATATTTGCACCAGAGAATTCAGACCCTTGATAGCCAAATACAATTGACTGGAGGGAAACCACCATCTAGCATACCTATCCCTCCAGGAGGACCACCATTCTATGGTGGGCCTACCCCTCCCGGGGGACAACCCCCTTTTCATGTTCCTCTTGGAGGGCAACCTCCCTTTGCCAATCATACCCCAATCATTAATCCACCGTTGGTAGGGGGGCAACCTTCGTTTGCTAGAAACCCTTCACAATCCTGGGGAGTATCTTGAGGAGGAACTTTTACCCAACCTCACTTTGGGGGGAACTCATATCATAACCCACAAGGAGGAGTATCAAATCCTTTTCCTTCTGGAACATCTTATGTACAACCTTATTCGAGCAGCATCCCAAACACTACCTGGAGTCCTCAAGGACAATAACCTTATCCTCCCCATGGGTCTAATGTGTATCCGCCTCTCGAATCTACTGCTTACCACCCTCAAGGGAAAAATGTTTATCCTCCTTATGGGAAAGAAAATCACCCAGCTTATAACACTCAGAACCCATGGGGTTATCCAAATGTTTCTCAGCCATCATTGATTCCTATTTATCTTGGTCAACAAAAACCGTATGTAGGAGGACCTACTAGTTACAATTATCCACCTAACCCAGTTTATGGTCCTACTGGTGTTTCTATGCCACACCAGTATCATCCACAAATTAACCGACAACTACCTTTCCTTGCGACTCTGGATCTCCCAGACTTGTCTCGGTTAACTAATGATCCTATTTTTCATTCCCCAGGTTGGTCGGTTATTCCAGCTAAAATTCCTTCTGATATTCCAAAATTTGACGGAAAATCTGGAGAAGATCCAAATAACCATGTGATGACTTTCCATTTGTGGTGTTCATCAAACTCCCTCATGGATGATTCTATATGTTTTCATCTTTTCCAGCGAAGACTTATGGGATCAACAACAAAGTGGTATATTGAACTAACACATGCTTCTTTTCATGATTTCAACTCCCTTGCCATGTCTTTCCTCACGCACTTTCAAATACCTATTCTCTACAAGACAGGTACTAAACTCTTGACCTGCCTTCATCAAACTGACTATGTGCATATCTCTGACCATATTCATGAGTGGAGACCACGATGAAGGATGATCAAGGTAATAATTCCTAACATATTATTGGTGGAATGGTTTACTAAATCACTTTTACCCTCGATCGCTCGCGATTTCGCTATGGGTGGTGTAGTCACCAAGGAAGAAACCATTGCTCTAGCCTAGTAATTAGATTTGGTTTAGTCATAATCTGGTACTTTGTATGATTTTCTTCCAAATGCTACTCGAGCTAGTACCGATCCATCTAAGCCGTCATCCCCATCTCATGTAGATGGTTTTATCGGTTCCATCAAAACTCAATCTACTTCCCAGTCAACCACACTCTCCTCTACCTCCACCCAAAATCATATCTCTAAGGTGAATGTAGTTCAATCTGCCCCTTCACAACAATCCGGAGGTAAGAAGAAGGAAAAAAATAAATCAAAAAATACCAATAACAATGAACAACCAAAAAATCAATCTCAAACACCTGCTACCGAAAATCAACCACAACGGAAACTGAAATTCCCATGTATCATTTGTGGTGATGATCAATACACTCGAGAATGTCCACACCATGATGAAGTGGCCAAAATTTTCAAAGGATATTCACAACAGACTGTACTTACTCAGCCTTTTCCATAACAACAATCCATGGTTACTCAAACCCTCTCTTCTGGGGGAAGTTCTAGCCATCCTCATGATGAGGCCTCAACAAGTGCACATATTTATATGTTTAATGGGATTAATTTTACCACTCACTCTAAGACATATGACACAATAGGTAACCCTAACAAAGGAAAAGTCACTAACGGTACTAGTACTTTACCGGATCCATCATCTTCCTCCGTTAGTCCTCCATCGGTTAATTCTCTGTCTGGACCACTTCAAATTGAGAAACCTACATTCGACTCTATCTTACTCCCTCCTAAGAGCACTATTCATAAATCTACCTTTAATACTAGTTCACGTGCCGCCAATAAATACAACATTGTTGAATATTTGGCTCAAGCACCGTGTGCTATGTCTGCCTTAGAAGTTCTACAGCACTGCCCCAGTGAACATAGAATTATTTTCGTTGTTATTGCCGTTGTTGATCCTAAGTCATCCACCCATATCATGTTTAACCTGGAAAATTATACATATTGACTCTCCCACCAACTTTCTTTCTAGGTTGATGTTGTTCACAATCAACAAATCCACCGAACTATTTTGGATGAGGGAGCCTCAACTTGTGTCATGTCTTTAGCATGTTGGAAAATTTTTAAATCACCTACACTTAACAAATCCACGACAATGTTACATGCATTTGATGGGCAAGTTTTTCATCCCCATGGGATTTTACAGTCCTTGCCCATCCAATTGGGTGGAAAAAATGTCACTGTTAATGTTGAGGTGGTCAATTCTCTCCTTGATTACAACTTCTTACTTGGAAGAAGTTGGTTTTATGCTATGACCGCCATTTCTTTGTTAGTATTTCGATGTGTGCAATTTCCCCATCAAGGTAAAATTGTCACTGTCGATCAGTTATATTTCTGCACAATCGATGCTCATGCTCCTACTACCAACAATATTCCTTTCTTGGGAGATCAAAATATCACGTATGAAAGTGTTGATATTGGATTAATGAAAGATTGTAGACTTATGGGTATCTTCCCTACACCACTTCCACTTACTACACATCATATTGCCATTGTCGATATGATTTCAACCATGGCTTATCAATCTTTGGAATCATCTGACCCTTGGATTGTACCTAGTCCATTGGAATTTGATGCACTAGGTGACGTCGTGCCACTTAGTCCATCCAAAACATCATACATTTCTATCGAATCTGCTTCTCCCTCGTCAGATGACCAACATCTATTATCACCCGATAGTTGCTTGATGCCATCACAGTTAAGTTTCTTGTCATCTGTGATTGACTACATTTCCCCAATTTTCTCTCAGTTGAATCTATTATGGAAATGTTGAGCATTGACGAGCTACCTCGGGATGATGATCATCTTTTCTTCCCCCTCATGAAGAAATTTGTGCATATATACAATCTATCTCCCCTCCTCATGTTGATTTTCCATCATCTCTAATGCCTTCACCTTTTAATGATTTGGATCTGGTAGTTGACATGGTGATCTCTTCGGTATATCTATTGGAGCCTGATCGCCTTACCCCTATCGCGACCATTGACATGTATTCCTTCCAGAGTGATTTTCTTCCTTCCAATGAAGATCTATTGGAAGCCATGACCGAGTTTTGTCCCTTGACATGGTGTCCTTCTAGAGCATTATTCTCTTGGAAGCCATGATTAAGGAGAGTCCACAAGCACTGTTTCTCTTCTTTGTGGCAATCTTGTTAAAAAATGAAACAGAGGCCTTAAGCATAGTTTTCTTCTCTATAGCAAGTGCGTTAAATAATGAAACAACAATCTGAGGATTGAACTTGGAACCTTGAGCATAGTTTTTCTTCTGTGTCAAACTCATTAAAAAATGAAATAGTCACCTCTATTGAACCTTATTTTCATCCACTCTTATCCTTTTTCTCCATCTAGTAGAGAAATTGGTGACAACCTCACAGTCAGTGAATGAATTGAAGCTTGGAGGGCATGTCTCCAGCCTTTGATGATCATTCTAGAGTTAAACCACTAGATTTCAAGCTGGGGGCATACTAAGCTTAGTTTTTGTTCTTTCTTGTGCTCGAAAAAACATGAGAATGCAACTGAGTAGAATTTTATCACTTTTTCGAACTCGCATGGATATACGAAAAAGGAACCCGTTGGATTCGTCTTTAAGCTCTTTTTAGACTCTCTAAACATGAAAAGATTGTCGAGTGATCTTGCTTCCTTTCCCACACCTTAAAAGGTTTGAAAGGGTGTCTTTCAAGTGATAATTTATCTCTTTTTCAGCCTCACGAGACTAACATTACGAAAAAGACAACATTTGAGTCATCTTTAAGTTGTTTTCAAACTCTCTAAATATGAAAAACCACCAAGTTTAGCTTCTCTCGACTCGTTAAATGATCATACATTGAAGGGCCCATATGGGACCAACCCCTTACTTCTTCCAGTTCGTTAAACAAAGGAAGAGGGACTTACCAAAGGTGAGTCATATCGAGCATGTGTTACCCTCCTCAAGCTCGTTAAATTAAAAAGAGGTACTCATCTATCTAGATGGGGGAAAAATTGAAACAAGTAAGCCAAGAAGTTTCTGAGAACACTACCAATAACTCTTACGGTCACCCTTGAACAAGACACTTTGTCTTTGCAGGAATTTTAATCTACTGAACCTCTCCACTAATGCAATCCTCTGATTTTATTTCACTCCTTTGGATCACCTGACGAAAGTCTCAGTATCCATTTCATGATCAAGTTTTGGTCCATGTTAAGTTTCTACTGTTGTGCCTCAGTGTTCAAGGGAAGTATCTTCCTCGAGAGTCAGCCATCACAAATTTCTTTTTTCAATACTCGTGTCAGTCCATGTTCATTTGATATACCAATTACATATCTATGTCAGTTTCATGTCGTTGATGGGGGATACATCAAGGCTCTCCTTTGACAAGTCTATTTTTGTCGACTTCAACACATTATCCAGGAACTAGACTTAGAAACCAGTTAGTACCTTGGGACCTGCATGCCTCAATGGCAGGCCTCCTCATTTCCAACAATGGGTTTACATCATTGACCCCTGATCGGGTGATTCCATAGATGTTAGAATTCATCTCATCCATTCACATTCGTTGGAATGTACTAGAGTTCCTTGGGAGTCATTGACATCAATGGTGATCTCTCTCATGCTTGTTAATGGTTTACATCATTGACCAGTAATCAAGTGGTTTCTTCCATGTTCGACATCAGGACATTTATCCACATTGTTATATTCATACTACATCGGGATCGGTAAGAGGACCCTGGGTTGAGTTTTCACTCTTATGTATACTTTTCCCAGGTGACGAAGGAGTTCTTTTGAACTATGACACATATATTGTTACATAGATCCACTTTGTATTTGTCGTGGCTATGTCTTGTCATCTCATAGATACATTGTGTATTCTTCATGGCTACAATCAGTTCAGGTCATAGGAGTATAGATCCACATTGTATCTTCATTGGCTATACATTTTTTCAATATAATTATGGATCTGTAGTGTATTTTATGACGGCCATACCTAAAAAGTATTTATCATTCAATCATAGGTATGCCTACCTTGGGTTTGAAACATGTCATAATATTTGTTTGATGGTTGTGTCCATATTTTTCCAGTCTCTCTACATCCATACCCTTGCTCGAAAAAGTCTACAAATCACTTCAGTCATCATCGTCTTCTAACTTCGTACTTTGGGGACAATCTGTTACACCTCAAAATTAACCACTTCGATAGTGTCTCAAATGTCGTCATTACGAGTGTTGTAAGTGTTGCATCTTGTGTGCAACTATCGCATCTTGAATATAAGTGTTGCAAGTGTCACAAGAATCATACTTCCATCTTGCCTATGCTGTGCCTCTAACGACATCACAAAGACACTTAAGACACCTCAAAGGCTATTTTGGAAGAAGAGAAATCAGTTGACAGGAAGTACAAACCTTTTTCCATTGAAATAACCACTAAAAAGTGAATTTTTGAGAGGATTGCTCCCATTCCCACTTTCATGGAGTGCTAGCACTCCCTAAGCATCTTTGGGGGAGTGTTTGAGCTCCCTGTGCACCCTTTTAGATGAGTGCTACCCTTTTTTGAGCAAGTTTTGGGTTTGTTGAGACAAATCAGGGAATAATCCCTCAATTCTTGAAGGTAGTTGGATTTGAATAGATGGTCAAAGCATGATATTAGGGAATTACCTCAACTGAAGGAGAGGAATCCTCAACTTATCCCAAAGATCTCTCAACTGGTTGGGCCTCTCCAATGTTATATAAGGATTCCTTCTCATGGTGAAAGGTACATGGAAAATATTGGAGATGTGAAACTTATGATCTCATGAGTGAGATGACATCAAATCCATCAGTGTAGATTGCTTGAGCAAAGGGGTCAGACAAGGAGAACTGGAAGATGTTGTTGCACATTGATTCAAAGGATTGTAAGTAGTTTTACTTGTTCTCATTAATAATCAATGCTTGGTATGTTTCTTTCAAACTTATGCTTGTTCCACATGAGTTTGTCTACAATAGATGGATCTATGTTTGAGCTAATATTAGTAGCATAGGAAGTCTTTTATACCTTTTTTCATTTTATAGGACCTATCAGGGAGCTCACGATCGAAGCTCAGCCTGGGCTTTGCAAGGACAAACGTCACTGATAAGGTACATATATTTCTCCTTGTCTTTCATTTATTAGCTTGGTTAGATCTAAAAGGAAGTCAGTGTCCATGTTAATCACCTTTCTGTCTTGGCCTTAGCAGTATAGAGACCAAGAGGGATCCACTTGTCTACAGGGGGATTCACCTACAACATCTACCTTCATTCCTTTCCAGAAGAATAAGGGTTTAAGTTACACCCTCATCTTCGTGAATCCTAGGTGACCCATGTACACTTCTCTGTGAGCCTCGTTTAGGATCAAACTCCTCAATTCATCATTCGGTGGTATGTAAATCCAATTTTTAAACCTCAATGTAAATTATTTAAATCTTGGTACCATCATTATGTTTTGTTCGATAAAATCCTTGACCTCTTTGTACTAGTCATTGTCGCACTGTAAAGTTAGAATCTTTTCATGTAGATTCATCGGAAGTGGAAACACCAAAAAGATGCATGGTCTCCGACTCAATTCATCTTCCACTAAGTTTATTGTTCCCTTTATGTAAGTAATCTCGAAATCGTACTCGCTAAGAAATTCCGACCAACCCTGCTATTGGGCGTTCAGGTCACTTTATGTAAAGATGTGATGTAGTCCATAGTGGTCCATCTTTAGTTGAATTTTTTGTCCGACAAGGTAGTGTCTCCAAACCTTCAAGGTATATACAATGGCTAGCAACTGCAAATCATGTGTCGCATAGTTCTCCTCATGCCTTCTCAGTTTCCTCGAGATGTAAGTGATCACTCAACCGTCTTGCATCAAGACTCCGCCTAAGACTTCCTTGGATGCGTCAGTACATACCAAGAAGTCTGCGTCCATGTTAGGGACCTTTAGTATCTGTTCCATTGTCAACTTCTCCTTGAGCCTCCGGAATGCCTCCACACATTTTTCGGTCCAAGAAAACTTCTTGTTCTTCTTCTACAATTTCGTGATTAGATTTTCTATCTTCAAAAATAGCTTGAAAAGCCGTCAATAGTGTCCTTCTAAACCCATGAAGCTACGCACTTTTGGGAAATTTGTCGGCGCAGGACATTCCATAATAGCCTCGACCTTTGTTGGATCCATGATGATACCTTCTCCAGAGATGACATGACCTAAGTAGTGAATACTGGATTGATAAAACGAGCATTTGGACAACTTCCCATACAATTTGTGCTCTCGTAGACACTGTAGTACCAAGCGCAAGTGCTCTTCATGCTACTCCTTCATTTGAGATTAAATCAAAACATCATCAATGAATACTTGGATGAACTTGTCCAAGTACTCACGAAACACCTTGTTCATCAAACTCATAAATACCCTCGGGGTGTTTGTTAGTAAAAATGGTAAAAAATTAAATTTGTAATGTCCAAACCTCGTCTTAAAGGAATTCTTAGGGACGTCATCCTCCTTGATCTGTAACTATTGATACCCTGAAAGGAAAATCGATCTTGGAAAAAAACGTCGCACCCTTCATCTGATCGAACAAATCATCAATCCTTGGCAATGGATACTGATTATTGATCGTTTCCTTGCTCAATTGATGGTAGTCAAAGCAAAGTCTCCACTATCCATCCTTATTTTGTATGAAAATAATAGGCACACCCCACGATGACACACTTGGACGTATAAGTCCCAAGTCCAAAAACTCCTTCAGTTTCATTCTCAACTCCTGTATCTCCAGGGCCGACATCCGATAAGGTGTTCTTGCTATCGGTTCAGTCCATGGTTTCAGGTCTATGGTAAATTACAATTCCCTCTCTAGCGGCATCCCAAGCAACTCCTCCAGGAAGACATTTGCAAACTCTCTCACCACAGGAAGGTGTTCTATACCTTCTGATACTCCCTTCTCGTTTAACTCAAGGACAACATAAATCTTACATCCCTTATGCATGCTCTTCCGTAACTGCAAGGAAGAGATGAACCTCAAGGAAACTCACTGGCTTCATCTTATAATCACGCGTCTGTATCCCTCATTATCGACCAAGCTCAACTGTTTCTCCTTACAATTGAGTATTTCCTCATGCAATTTCAATGAGTCCATAACGATCACGACATCATAAGATCCCAAGATCGTGACGTGTAGGTTGGCCCTGGTGACAAAATCTCCCAGGTTAAGGGTACAACTCATAACCTTACCTCCAACCTTATGTTTGTCTCTAGAAGCCATCTCTACAAATATAAACTCATCCTGTTCGACTGCCTTTACCTTAATCCTTTTTATCATTGCACTAGAAATGAAACTCTCGGTAGCACTGAGATCTATCAAAATACTAAGGGTCTAGTCAGCGAAAGTACTTGATGTCTCGAGCACAGTAGACTAGTGCTATGCCTAGCAGTTATTCTTCGCTACATGAATCTGATGGGCCTTGCCCAAATCTCCCATGGTAGTGGGTCCGAATGATCCAGATGTTCTAGTCCTCTCCACTAGGTAGTCGCGTTGGTAGTGTGGCTTCCCACTAGTCCAACACCCTTCTTCAGTCCATTATTCTTGGTACCCAAAGTAGAAGTCGATGACCCATTGGCCTGGAATCCTGGTCTATTCTACAAAACATGCCTAAACTTCTCCTGCTGCGGTCGACATTGTTGTTGATTATTTGGTCCCCGGTAAGGAGTCTACTGCTATGGTGCACTGGATGACACCTGCCCTGCGAGTATCGCTAGAGTCCTACTCTTACCCTAGTTGATAAGCTCCTCCTCTGCTATGAGGACCTTCTGGATGACATCATGCAAGGTTTGCGACATCAGAATCCTAACCTTTTCACGTATGTAGACATTAAGGCTGAACAAGAACCTGTTGACCTTAAGTTTCTCAGTATTAAGCTGCGAAGCATACCAAAGAAACTCCATAAAATGATCCTCGTACTTGGGCACCATACGACTGCCCTTTCATAAGGCGTTGAACTCATTGAGCTGATGCTGAATGAATTCCTCTAATAGGTACATCTCTCAGAACCGTTCCTTGAACAGTTCGAATGACATGTCTTCAACAACCATGTTCAATTATGGTAGGAGAATCTTCAACCATAGAAGAGCACTGCCCTTCTTTTGAAATACCATCATGTGGACCTTCATGTTGGAGGTATAGTCACGAATTCCAAAGAACATCGGCATATTCTCCAACCATGCCTCAGCGGTTGCGTCGTCCGGGGCACCAAAGAACTCGAGAAATTTGACCTTCTCAAGTTCATGGTGAATGCCACCAGTACTAACTGGAGCGCGCGGTGGACCCTCAGAGGGTGCCAACACCCTGGCCTCATCTCTGTCCAAATGACAAATCAATGGATCAGACATGAGTTGAAAGGACCTCATCAACCGAGCCACATCACCCATCGGTATCTGTTTCTTCCCGACTACCTGCTCGTCTCCCTGGGGGTTAGACCCCTCAGGCATGGATGCTACTGGAGGCGTCACGCCTCCTCTTGTAGCACCCTGTCGTCTTGCTCCACAGCGTCCTCTAACCATGATTACCTACACAAGTACAAATCAACTCAATTAGAAACATTATAATCAAATATCATGTTAACACAATTCGAAGGGTTGAGCCCGCTCTGATACCATATGTAAAGACCCCAATCGTTACGACTGCAAGCAAAGAAAAAGTTTTTTTTTTTTTTTTTAGGTAGTAAGGCAAGGACGACAACACATGAACTACATAACTAACGACGAATGCAAGCATGCAGTTCAGGTGACAGACAACTACGACTCAACCTACTAACACAATGAGCAGCTGGATGAGACATGTGTAATCAAGAAGATAGAAATGACCTCCCACCTGACACAAACATGATAACACCCACAATCTAAGGAAAACACCCACCATCCCGACAAAATGGTTTCGACGACCAATAACTAGAACCTCTATGGTGCGAAAACAAATGCTTGAAGGCATTACAAACCCAAGCGCCGACACGAACTTAAAAAAATCAAAAAAACCCATTACTGGAAGCACAGACTCCAATCAAGTGACCATTTTCCTCTATCTAATAGGGCACACCATGATACCCTCATCAAGATTCATGTTGTCCCCAAGCGATAGGTGCAACGATAACCCTGGAGAAACATAACCTATCTAGAAGAAGGTCTCAAGATAAATCCGACACTTTAAAGGGCTAAATAACTAACAATATGACTATGCCTATGCCCCCAAGCAACGCGTCAACAAGATGCATGAATACATCCCTCAACAAATGCGAAATTCATTAAATGACTCGAGGACAACCGAGAATCCGCAAAAGTTAAGCATGAAGTCTAGGTGTGAAGGGTAAACTATTGTAATGTTACTAATGACATAAAGGTTATCAAGAGTGAACTAATACAAAACTCAACAAATCGACACGTTTGTCAACAAGGTACATGTCTACTAAAGTAAGTTCACTACTCATAATTTAAAAGTGATCTTTTGTTTTTTCATTATCTAATCGACAATGTTGTCTAAATTGACAAGTCCTAATTAGTCAATAAACACAATTCTAATTTAACAATTTAACAGTACATAAAGATACTAACTATATCAATATATATAGTTATTAATGTAACACTATTAATCAACCTCCTTATATATCATAGGTTATAACACTATCAACAATATTAATTACAACATGTTTTCCATCATAAATAGAATATGTTAGCGATTAAATTGCAATTTTTGTATAAATTATATAAGTGGTTGCTGTCAATAAATTAGTGCCATTTCAATGAAAAATTTAATGCCATTTTAATGTCGTTATGTGGTTATAAATAAAACCCATTTCTATACTATTTAGTGCAATTTTGATTTTATCTTGTTGTTTATAATTAAATGTTAGGTCCAACTATTAAATGTGAATTTGCTGCTATTATGCTGCTTATAAACAATTGCCACCTCGATGCTATTAAATGAAATTTAATGCTATCTGTCGGTTCATAATTAAATGTCATTTCATATCCATTCAATTCATTTTTTATGCTATTATTAAATACTATGTAACAACAATACCTATTATTGACAAATAATAACAGAGGAAGCTACCCATAAACAATAATGCCTATTAATATCGTTGTCAGGTAAATGTAAAAAAAATGCATGGGTATTAATGTTGTCAGGTAAATGTTAAAACGCATGGGTAATATCGCTGTCAGAAACGTAGATATAAAATCCATGTGCAGGGTAACTCAAACATATGAGTCGCTGAGATAAAAAAGAAGACTTATTAATTTCTGTTATAAAAAGGAAAACGCGGAAATATAAACTCGCTATCATCTAGTAACTTGACAAAGTTGTCCATTACTGATTGGTATCGCTATCCATTATTTTAAGTCACAGTCTTCAGAATGGTAAAAATCGCCATGCAATAAAGGTAACAAATTGTAGTTTTTAAAGGCAAATTTGCAAGGCAAAAAAAATGGGTAATGATTTGCAATCTTAAAGGTGGAATCATTGTGTATAAAAGGTGACCATGTACATTCTATAAAGGGTAAAATCATGATGCAAATAAGGGGAACGGTTGTAGTCTTAAACCAACTGCAGGCACACCAAAACATCACAAAATTTAATCCATCACAAAAACCTAGGGAACGATCGAGTAGTGATTTAAGTGGTTGGGTAAAAGTTTAATGTAAAAATTTCAATGTTAATTCACCAAGGAAATTGAGTTGGATTCTAGGTAAACACCGAGAAAAATGAAATGAAAGTTGGTTGAGTTTTATCATAAAAAAAATGTTGAGTTTGATATCCAATTCGTTGGGTTCATAAAAAAAATTGTTGAGTTTTGCATACGAAATGGTAGTCAATATAAGGTGAAGGAAACGTTTTCATTTAAAAACTCAATGTAAAACATAGAGAAAATAATATAGATGTAGTCAGTAAGTAGTAACACCGCCAAGTAAAATTCACCTTTAACCGTAATAAATTGCCTAGGAAATTCACTAGCAAAGTTATCAAAATAAGGAGTAAATTTACCTTCAATGGAATAAATGGTGGAGGAAAAATTTTCATAGGCCAAATGTAGTGAAAATGCAAAGCAAAGGAAAGTGTTGAATCACAGAGGATATTTTCCATCAGGTCTAATAAAACACAGAGGAAAAAATTCGAGGTTTAGTGCATCGAAAACTCAGAGTAAATTCCCATAAGAAATAATAAATCGCAGATTAAACTATGGATTAAATATGCAGAGCCATTTACCATCGAACTGTAAACAATTGAAAATAAAAACATTTTGTGGTTGAATACTTCTAGTGGGAAAATATGAGAAGTATGGAGAGGTATTCAATTGCAAGAAAGCATAAAATAATTAATCAACCAAGAAAAATCAACACGGGTAGACGGCTTGGCAACATCCTTCGCTCATCATCCATGCAAAAAAAAGTAGGGCATTAGGATCTATATGTCTATTAACACCAAAGTGACAACCATCGATCTGGATCTTAGCAGACTACTCAGGCGTGGACTGATGAACTAGGGATGAGGACGAAGTAAAAAGTAGAACTCGTGACAACAAATCAGTAAAACCAATAAGACAATCACAACATTCAGGGATTGAATGCAAAGGGAATCAAGTAAAGTAGTGAGCTTAAAGCTATGTGGAATTTAAGTTCTCGAATAAACTGCTAAGTCAAACACCTTCTTTAAACAGTTAAAAAGTACAGAAATGAAAGCGTAAGGTCAATAGTAATCTACCATGCAGAATAAAAGCATGCTTACCATAGCCCAAGTCACCTGCTCTGAGTCATTGTCCCACGTTCTCTATGCGACTCCCACTTGCCAACCATTTTGACTTCACCAGTACCTACCATCCAATGCTAGGGGTACTCTTCTTCCCCCTTATCCCCCCAAGCCCAAAAGGGGCCACGCACAATAAACCAGAGAACAAATAGCTCCCAACTCGCCTCACAAGGTCGATATACCACTCCTCACCGAGTTGGGTATCCCAACTCCCACAAGGTAAGTCAGTCAAGTAAGAAAATCTACAACATAACGTTACACATAACAAAAGAGATCCATCCTTCTCATACTCCCTCCATTATATAGAGTTTCTATGTCATTTTCTTTCCCAATTTCCCATTTAATTTATTGTTCAAAAATTTAATTGAGAAAATCCTCCCCATACATGTGTCACCCATCCCCTTCGTTGCACCATAAATTAATTTCATTAATTACTTAATTACTCCTATTTCCCTCACCCACCTAAAAGCATTCCTAGAATATCTCCTAGGTGTCCTCATATTC
>ML783362.1:331228-349630 GCA_009831015.1 Picea engelmannii | reverse complement strand
AATGGGTTTACATCATTGACCCCTGATCGGGTGATTCCATAGATGTTAGAATTCATCTCATCCATTCACATTCGTTGGAATGTACTAGAGTTCCTTGGGAGTCATTGACATCAATGGTGATCTCTCTCATGCTTGTTAATGGTTTACATCATTGACCAGTAATCAAGTGGTTTCTTCCATGTTCGACATCAGGACATTTATCCACATTGTTATATTCATACTACATCGGGATCGGTAAGAGGACCCTGGGTTGAGTTTTCACTCTTATGTATACTTTTCCCAGGTGACGAAGGAGTTCTTTTGAACTATGACACATATATTGTTACATAGATCCACTTTGTATTTGTCGTGGCTATGTCTTGTCATCTCATAGATACATTGTGTATTCTTCATGGCTACAATCAGTTCAGGTCATAGGAGTATAGATCCACATTGTATCTTCATTGGCTATACATTTTTTCAATATAATTATGGATCTGTAGTGTATTTTATGACGGCCATACCTAAAAAGTATTTATCATTCAATCATAGGTATGCCTACCTTGGGTTTGAAACATGTCATAATATTTGTTTGATGGTTGTGTCCATATTTTTCCAGTCTCTCTACATCCATACCCTTGCTCGAAAAAGTCTACAAATCACTTCAGTCATCATCGTCTTCTAACTTCGTACTTTGGGGACAATCTGTTACACCTCAAAATTAACCACTTCGATAGTGTCTCAAATGTCGTCATTACGAGTGTTGTAAGTGTTGCATCTTGTGTGCAACTATCGCATCTTGAATATAAGTGTTGCAAGTGTCACAAGAATCATACTTCCATCTTGCCTATGCTGTGCCTCTAACGACATCACAAAGACACTTAAGACACCTCAAAGGCTATTTTGGAAGAAGAGAAATCAGTTGACAGGAAGTACAAACCTTTTTCCATTGAAATAACCACTAAAAAGTGAATTTTTGAGAGGATTGCTCCCATTCCCACTTTCATGGAGTGCTAGCACTCCCTAAGCATCTTTGGGGGAGTGTTTGAGCTCCCTGTGCACCCTTTTAGATGAGTGCTACCCTTTTTTGAGCAAGTTTTGGGTTTGTTGAGACAAATCAGGGAATAATCCCTCAATTCTTGAAGGTAGTTGGATTTGAATAGATGGTCAAAGCATGATATTAGGGAATTACCTCAACTGAAGGAGAGGAATCCTCAACTTATCCCAAAGATCTCTCAACTGGTTGGGCCTCTCCAATGTTATATAAGGATTCCTTCTCATGGTGAAAGGTACATGGAAAATATTGGAGATGTGAAACTTATGATCTCATGAGTGAGATGACATCAAATCCATCAGTGTAGATTGCTTGAGCAAAGGGGTCAGACAAGGAGAACTGGAAGATGTTGTTGCACATTGATTCAAAGGATTGTAAGTAGTTTTACTTGTTCTCATTAATAATCAATGCTTGGTATGTTTCTTTCAAACTTATGCTTGTTCCACATGAGTTTGTCTACAATAGATGGATCTATGTTTGAGCTAATATTAGTAGCATAGGAAGTCTTTTATACCTTTTTTCATTTTATAGGACCTATCAGGGAGCTCACGATCGAAGCTCAGCCTGGGCTTTGCAAGGACAAACGTCACTGATAAGGTACATATATTTCTCCTTGTCTTTCATTTATTAGCTTGGTTAGATCTAAAAGGAAGTCAGTGTCCATGTTAATCACCTTTCTGTCTTGGCCTTAGCAGTATAGAGACCAAGAGGGATCCACTTGTCTACAGGGGGATTCACCTACAACATCTACCTTCATTCCTTTCCAGAAGAATAAGGGTTTAAGTTACACCCTCATCTTCGTGAATCCTAGGTGACCCATGTACACTTCTCTGTGAGCCTCGTTTAGGATCAAACTCCTCAATTCATCATTCGGTGGTATGTAAATCCAATTTTTAAACCTCAATGTAAATTATTTAAATCTTGGTACCATCATTATGTTTTGTTCGATAAAATCCTTGACCTCTTTGTACTAGTCATTGTCGCACTGTAAAGTTAGAATCTTTTCATGTAGATTCATCGGAAGTGGAAACACCAAAAAGATGCATGGTCTCCGACTCAATTCATCTTCCACTAAGTTTATTGTTCCCTTTATGTAAGTAATCTCGAAATCGTACTCGCTAAGAAATTCCGACCAACCCTGCTATTGGGCGTTCAGGTCACTTTATGTAAAGATGTGATGTAGTCCATAGTGGTCCATCTTTAGTTGAATTTTTTGTCCGACAAGGTAGTGTCTCCAAACCTTCAAGGTATATACAATGGCTAGCAACTGCAAATCATGTGTCGCATAGTTCTCCTCATGCCTTCTCAGTTTCCTCGAGATGTAAGTGATCACTCAACCGTCTTGCATCAAGACTCCGCCTAAGACTTCCTTGGATGCGTCAGTACATACCAAGAAGTCTGCGTCCATGTTAGGGACCTTTAGTATCTGTTCCATTGTCAACTTCTCCTTGAGCCTCCGGAATGCCTCCACACATTTTTCGGTCCAAGAAAACTTCTTGTTCTTCTTCTACAATTTCGTGATTAGATTTTCTATCTTCAAAAATAGCTTGAAAAGCCGTCAATAGTGTCCTTCTAAACCCATGAAGCTACGCACTTTTGGGAAATTTGTCGGCGCAGGACATTCCATAATAGCCTCGACCTTTGTTGGATCCATGATGATACCTTCTCCAGAGATGACATGACCTAAGTAGTGAATACTGGATTGATAAAACGAGCATTTGGACAACTTCCCATACAATTTGTGCTCTCGTAGACACTGTAGTACCAAGCGCAAGTGCTCTTCATGCTACTCCTTCATTTGAGATTAAATCAAAACATCATCAATGAATACTTGGATGAACTTGTCCAAGTACTCACGAAACACCTTGTTCATCAAACTCATAAATACCCTCGGGGTGTTTGTTAGTAAAAATGGTAAAAAATTAAATTTGTAATGTCCAAACCTCGTCTTAAAGGAATTCTTAGGGACGTCATCCTCCTTGATCTGTAACTATTGATACCCTGAAAGGAAAATCGATCTTGGAAAAAAACGTCGCACCCTTCATCTGATCGAACAAATCATCAATCCTTGGCAATGGATACTGATTATTGATCGTTTCCTTGCTCAATTGATGGTAGTCAAAGCAAAGTCTCCACTATCCATCCTTATTTTGTATGAAAATAATAGGCACACCCCACGATGACACACTTGGACGTATAAGTCCCAAGTCCAAAAACTCCTTCAGTTTCATTCTCAACTCCTGTATCTCCAGGGCCGACATCCGATAAGGTGTTCTTGCTATCGGTTCAGTCCATGGTTTCAGGTCTATGGTAAATTACAATTCCCTCTCTAGCGGCATCCCAAGCAACTCCTCCAGGAAGACATTTGCAAACTCTCTCACCACAGGAAGGTGTTCTATACCTTCTGATACTCCCTTCTCGTTTAACTCAAGGACAACATAAATCTTACATCCCTTATGCATGCTCTTCCGTAACTGCAAGGAAGAGATGAACCTCAAGGAAACTCACTGGCTTCATCTTATAATCACGCGTCTGTATCCCTCATTATCGACCAAGCTCAACTGTTTCTCCTTACAATTGAGTATTTCCTCATGCAATTTCAATGAGTCCATAACGATCACGACATCATAAGATCCCAAGATCGTGACGTGTAGGTTGGCCCTGGTGACAAAATCTCCCAGGTTAAGGGTACAACTCATAACCTTACCTCCAACCTTATGTTTGTCTCTAGAAGCCATCTCTACAAATATAAACTCATCCTGTTCGACTGCCTTTACCTTAATCCTTTTTATCATTGCACTAGAAATGAAACTCTCGGTAGCACTGAGATCTATCAAAATACTAAGGGTCTAGTCAGCGAAAGTACTTGATGTCTCGAGCACAGTAGACTAGTGCTATGCCTAGCAGTTATTCTTCGCTACATGAATCTGATGGGCCTTGCCCAAATCTCCCATGGTAGTGGGTCCGAATGATCCAGATGTTCTAGTCCTCTCCACTAGGTAGTCGCGTTGGTAGTGTGGCTTCCCACTAGTCCAACACCCTTCTTCAGTCCATTATTCTTGGTACCCAAAGTAGAAGTCGATGACCCATTGGCCTGGAATCCTGGTCTATTCTACAAAACATGCCTAAACTTCTCCTGCTGCGGTCGACATTGTTGTTGATTATTTGGTCCCCGGTAAGGAGTCTACTGCTATGGTGCACTGGATGACACCTGCCCTGCGAGTATCGCTAGAGTCCTACTCTTACCCTAGTTGATAAGCTCCTCCTCTGCTATGAGGACCTTCTGGATGACATCATGCAAGGTTTGCGACATCAGAATCCTAACCTTTTCACGTATGTAGACATTAAGGCTGAACAAGAACCTGTTGACCTTAAGTTTCTCAGTATTAAGCTGCGAAGCATACCAAAGAAACTCCATAAAATGATCCTCGTACTTGGGCACCATACGACTGCCCTTTCATAAGGCGTTGAACTCATTGAGCTGATGCTGAATGAATTCCTCTAATAGGTACATCTCTCAGAACCGTTCCTTGAACAGTTCGAATGACATGTCTTCAACAACCATGTTCAATTATGGTAGGAGAATCTTCAACCATAGAAGAGCACTGCCCTTCTTTTGAAATACCATCATGTGGACCTTCATGTTGGAGGTATAGTCACGAATTCCAAAGAACATCGGCATATTCTCCAACCATGCCTCAGCGGTTGCGTCGTCCGGGGCACCAAAGAACTCGAGAAATTTGACCTTCTCAAGTTCATGGTGAATGCCACCAGTACTAACTGGAGCGCGCGGTGGACCCTCAGAGGGTGCCAACACCCTGGCCTCATCTCTGTCCAAATGACAAATCAATGGATCAGACATGAGTTGAAAGGACCTCATCAACCGAGCCACATCACCCATCGGTATCTGTTTCTTCCCGACTACCTGCTCGTCTCCCTGGGGGTTAGACCCCTCAGGCATGGATGCTACTGGAGGCGTCACGCCTCCTCTTGTAGCACCCTGTCGTCTTGCTCCACAGCGTCCTCTAACCATGATTACCTACACAAGTACAAATCAACTCAATTAGAAACATTATAATCAAATATCATGTTAACACAATTCGAAGGGTTGAGCCCGCTCTGATACCATATGTAAAGACCCCAATCGTTACGACTGCAAGCAAAGAAAAAGTTTTTTTTTTTTTTTTTAGGTAGTAAGGCAAGGACGACAACACATGAACTACATAACTAACGACGAATGCAAGCATGCAGTTCAGGTGACAGACAACTACGACTCAACCTACTAACACAATGAGCAGCTGGATGAGACATGTGTAATCAAGAAGATAGAAATGACCTCCCACCTGACACAAACATGATAACACCCACAATCTAAGGAAAACACCCACCATCCCGACAAAATGGTTTCGACGACCAATAACTAGAACCTCTATGGTGCGAAAACAAATGCTTGAAGGCATTACAAACCCAAGCGCCGACACGAACTTAAAAAAATCAAAAAAACCCATTACTGGAAGCACAGACTCCAATCAAGTGACCATTTTCCTCTATCTAATAGGGCACACCATGATACCCTCATCAAGATTCATGTTGTCCCCAAGCGATAGGTGCAACGATAACCCTGGAGAAACATAACCTATCTAGAAGAAGGTCTCAAGATAAATCCGACACTTTAAAGGGCTAAATAACTAACAATATGACTATGCCTATGCCCCCAAGCAACGCGTCAACAAGATGCATGAATACATCCCTCAACAAATGCGAAATTCATTAAATGACTCGAGGACAACCGAGAATCCGCAAAAGTTAAGCATGAAGTCTAGGTGTGAAGGGTAAACTATTGTAATGTTACTAATGACATAAAGGTTATCAAGAGTGAACTAATACAAAACTCAACAAATCGACACGTTTGTCAACAAGGTACATGTCTACTAAAGTAAGTTCACTACTCATAATTTAAAAGTGATCTTTTGTTTTTTCATTATCTAATCGACAATGTTGTCTAAATTGACAAGTCCTAATTAGTCAATAAACACAATTCTAATTTAACAATTTAACAGTACATAAAGATACTAACTATATCAATATATATAGTTATTAATGTAACACTATTAATCAACCTCCTTATATATCATAGGTTATAACACTATCAACAATATTAATTACAACATGTTTTCCATCATAAATAGAATATGTTAGCGATTAAATTGCAATTTTTGTATAAATTATATAAGTGGTTGCTGTCAATAAATTAGTGCCATTTCAATGAAAAATTTAATGCCATTTTAATGTCGTTATGTGGTTATAAATAAAACCCATTTCTATACTATTTAGTGCAATTTTGATTTTATCTTGTTGTTTATAATTAAATGTTAGGTCCAACTATTAAATGTGAATTTGCTGCTATTATGCTGCTTATAAACAATTGCCACCTCGATGCTATTAAATGAAATTTAATGCTATCTGTCGGTTCATAATTAAATGTCATTTCATATCCATTCAATTCATTTTTTATGCTATTATTAAATACTATGTAACAACAATACCTATTATTGACAAATAATAACAGAGGAAGCTACCCATAAACAATAATGCCTATTAATATCGTTGTCAGGTAAATGTAAAAAAAATGCATGGGTATTAATGTTGTCAGGTAAATGTTAAAACGCATGGGTAATATCGCTGTCAGAAACGTAGATATAAAATCCATGTGCAGGGTAACTCAAACATATGAGTCGCTGAGATAAAAAAGAAGACTTATTAATTTCTGTTATAAAAAGGAAAACGCGGAAATATAAACTCGCTATCATCTAGTAACTTGACAAAGTTGTCCATTACTGATTGGTATCGCTATCCATTATTTTAAGTCACAGTCTTCAGAATGGTAAAAATCGCCATGCAATAAAGGTAACAAATTGTAGTTTTTAAAGGCAAATTTGCAAGGCAAAAAAAATGGGTAATGATTTGCAATCTTAAAGGTGGAATCATTGTGTATAAAAGGTGACCATGTACATTCTATAAAGGGTAAAATCATGATGCAAATAAGGGGAACGGTTGTAGTCTTAAACCAACTGCAGGCACACCAAAACATCACAAAATTTAATCCATCACAAAAACCTAGGGAACGATCGAGTAGTGATTTAAGTGGTTGGGTAAAAGTTTAATGTAAAAATTTCAATGTTAATTCACCAAGGAAATTGAGTTGGATTCTAGGTAAACACCGAGAAAAATGAAATGAAAGTTGGTTGAGTTTTATCATAAAAAAAATGTTGAGTTTGATATCCAATTCGTTGGGTTCATAAAAAAAATTGTTGAGTTTTGCATACGAAATGGTAGTCAATATAAGGTGAAGGAAACGTTTTCATTTAAAAACTCAATGTAAAACATAGAGAAAATAATATAGATGTAGTCAGTAAGTAGTAACACCGCCAAGTAAAATTCACCTTTAACCGTAATAAATTGCCTAGGAAATTCACTAGCAAAGTTATCAAAATAAGGAGTAAATTTACCTTCAATGGAATAAATGGTGGAGGAAAAATTTTCATAGGCCAAATGTAGTGAAAATGCAAAGCAAAGGAAAGTGTTGAATCACAGAGGATATTTTCCATCAGGTCTAATAAAACACAGAGGAAAAAATTCGAGGTTTAGTGCATCGAAAACTCAGAGTAAATTCCCATAAGAAATAATAAATCGCAGATTAAACTATGGATTAAATATGCAGAGCCATTTACCATCGAACTGTAAACAATTGAAAATAAAAACATTTTGTGGTTGAATACTTCTAGTGGGAAAATATGAGAAGTATGGAGAGGTATTCAATTGCAAGAAAGCATAAAATAATTAATCAACCAAGAAAAATCAACACGGGTAGACGGCTTGGCAACATCCTTCGCTCATCATCCATGCAAAAAAAAGTAGGGCATTAGGATCTATATGTCTATTAACACCAAAGTGACAACCATCGATCTGGATCTTAGCAGACTACTCAGGCGTGGACTGATGAACTAGGGATGAGGACGAAGTAAAAAGTAGAACTCGTGACAACAAATCAGTAAAACCAATAAGACAATCACAACATTCAGGGATTGAATGCAAAGGGAATCAAGTAAAGTAGTGAGCTTAAAGCTATGTGGAATTTAAGTTCTCGAATAAACTGCTAAGTCAAACACCTTCTTTAAACAGTTAAAAAGTACAGAAATGAAAGCGTAAGGTCAATAGTAATCTACCATGCAGAATAAAAGCATGCTTACCATAGCCCAAGTCACCTGCTCTGAGTCATTGTCCCACGTTCTCTATGCGACTCCCACTTGCCAACCATTTTGACTTCACCAGTACCTACCATCCAATGCTAGGGGTACTCTTCTTCCCCCTTATCCCCCCAAGCCCAAAAGGGGCCACGCACAATAAACCAGAGAACAAATAGCTCCCAACTCGCCTCACAAGGTCGATATACCACTCCTCACCGAGTTGGGTATCCCAACTCCCACAAGGTAAGTCAGTCAAGTAAGAAAATCTACAACATAACGTTACACATAACAAAAGAGATCCATCCTTCTCATACTCCCTCCATTATATAGAGTTTCTATGTCATTTTCTTTCCCAATTTCCCATTTAATTTATTGTTCAAAAATTTAATTGAGAAAATCCTCCCCATACATGTGTCACCCATCCCCTTCGTTGCACCATAAATTAATTTCATTAATTACTTAATTACTCCTATTTCCCTCACCCACCTAAAAGCATTCCTAGAATATCTCCTAGGTGTCCTCATATTCTCTTACACATTGTAATGACTTACCCGTTTACTAATTACTAGTTGAGTTCAATTTAGAATGTTCTTAATGGCAAGATACCTTAGTAAGTTAGTCATTCTGCTTTTTCCTTAATTTTTCCTTTCTCTTTATGTTTCCCCATTTTTCCCTTAGTTTTCTAATTCTTTTAAATTTTCCTCTTCCCTTTTTACATAAAACCCAAATTAGCAAGTGTAGGAAATTACCCTTTTCCACTTTTCTTTTTGATTAATAAATTTTTAATTAGCATAAGTAACAAAACAATCAATCCCCCCCCCCTTTTTTAAATTTAATCCCCAAAATTAATTTGATTTTAATAATTTAATCGATTTTCTTACCCCCTTTTTGTCACATGTTTTAAGATGATTATTATTATTTTTATTTTTTACCACAAGTATTATTTTAGACCTAGATTTTAGTTTCTTAGGCTAGGCAACATTTCAATTAGGGAAAAATTGTTTTTAAAACTTTATAAGTGCATCATTTGTTCTAAGACCATCTAAATTTATTCATTTATTATTTAACAATGCGACATGCCCTTCAGGACACACTAGGTGCTCCAAGGGTGCCACTCACCTCATTTTGTTTCCCTTGCATGACGTGCCCCTCATGACACACTAGGTGCTCCAAGAGTGCCACTTGCCTCATTTTGTTTCCCTTGCACGACGTGCCCTTCAGGATGCACTACATGCTCCAAGGGTGCCACTTGCCTCATTATGTTTCCCTTGCACGACGTTCCCTTTAGGACACACTACGTTCTCCAAGGGTGTCACTCGCCTCATTTTGTTTTCCTTGTGCGACGTGCCCTTCAGCAGGGATGATTTTAAGGATGGACATTTATTTTAAAATGATGAAACCTTGGCGAAGCTTACTAATCATTGATATGCCAACTATAAAGGTTTGGCAATATTTTTGAAAAAATATTAAAATTTCTAAGGATTTTATATAGTTTTTATAAAATTTTAGCGATTTTTAAGGTAAAATAATTTTATACTATAGAAATTGGGTAAATCATTTTTAAAATAGCGAATCTTTTTATTGGTAAAACCATCGAAAATTAGCCCATGAGCGAAATTTAGCCCCTAAAATCATCCATGCCCTTTAGGACACACTACGTACTCCAAGGGTGCCACTCACCTCTTGACTGACTTGGTAGACATAAAAAACCCTTGGAGTCAATAATCTGTTAGGTGATATTGTGGGAGACTAAGGGCCTCTAAGGAATAATGCCTCTAACTTATTGCGTGCCCCTTAGAATCATCGTTAGTGAATGTCGTAGTGTCCCCTCATGACATTGTGGGTCTTCACGAACTAGGTAGTCGTTAACCTATAGTTTGAGCCATGGTGGGAGTGCTAGTAGGTTGTGGCATGACTGCTCTCCACACCTCTCCCTCAACGTCTCTGGTAGTCGTGCGTGACCCCTCTACTCCACATGTGAGTTTTTTTGGCAAGCTACCGTCGGCCTCCATCATCAACGAAGCATGTCAGAACAAAATCCATTATCATAACATCTAATCAGATGCACATAGGTCATATATACAATAATCAAACCCCAATTGTCCACTCCTTGACTCATTCCAGATTCCAAGGGGTTTTGTCGATGCATCTGCATCCTCAAGGTCCAAAATCCTACACACTCAATAAAATCAATTCAATAGCACATGTCTATGTCAATACAACAAAATAACATGTCATCAATCAATAACGCCTCATAATCATAATTCAAATGCCCAACAGTATAATAATCCGGATCACTTGCAAGCAGGTGTCCTCAAAGAATAAGTTTTCTCACTACACGCAAGAACAAGATGTTACATCCAGGGCTTGTAACCAAGAGTGGATAAGACAACTAATTTCAAAATATAATTACAAAATTATGTTTCTAGAATATGATCTGTAGACTCACATATTTTATAACATACAATTAAAAAAAAATAGATATTCTCAACCTTGGGGAACCCTAACCAAAAACAAAACAAAAAAAAATACTATGTTATGCTTAAACTTTCTGGAATAAATTGTATTAGAAGTTTTTAAAAATAATCTTCATAATATTTTCATAATAGAGAAATTTACAACGAACATATCCAATGCATATTATCATAAGGTTCCTATTGGTCCTCAATAGAGGAGAATACCATTAAAAACGAGATAAAAGAACTTATCTAGCTTCTCTGCCATCATGCTATGGAAAAGACATCCTAAGAACACTAAAAAAAATAAAAAAATGAATTAGTGCTAAATTCTAAATGGTAACATTTCGAAACTAAAAAATCCACATATTTAAAAAAAGAATGAATCATCCTCCATCAAAACTAAAACAACTTGAGTAGTTTGTTCAAGAGAGAGAGGAGATTTTTCTCTATTTATAACATATCAATGGTTTGAGAGACGGAGGTAGAGACGAGAAACTATCTATCCATTGAAGGGAGGTGGAAGAGGAGCTATATATATAAAGTCTAACCCTATTTCAAATAGTTTCTTTCTACTTGTGGTAGACTACAACTAAGGGAAGAGGCTGAAAAACTCTTCAAACAGATGAAAATGCCTTCTTGAAAATTAGATAGGTCATCTTAGTATTATAGTGAAGGAAGAAAAACATGCAATTGATGATAATAAAAATAAAAATAAAAGATAAAACTTATTTTAGAAAAAAAAAAAAAAATCTCTTCCCTCAGATGAAACATGGAGAGTCTAGGATAGGAGAAAAATGTATAAAGGTATTTATAGTTTGTTGGTTTAAATTTTTTCTTTTGTTAGAGCTCTATTATATTGATTATTCTATCTTACTTCCCAAAGGCACTAAATTTGTGTTTTTTTAGAGCTCTATTAAATTGATTATGATATCTTATTGCCCAAGAGCAGTGCATGCAACATATGATAATTTGGATGGAAAAGTTAAAAAGTGATCTAAATATTAGAGAAAATACTAAATAAGGAAGTGGACGGCATATTTGGTGCAACATGTGATAATTTGGATGGAAAAGTTTAAAAGGGAGCTAAATATTAGAGAAAATACTCAATAAGAAAGTGGAGGGCATATTTTAGATGATTATTTGGGACAACTTTAACAACTTAGAAAATTTTTCCTCTATTAAAAAAAATCATTGGGGAAGATATTTACCATTATAGGGATTGACATATATTGGAGGTGTGCACAAGTTTCACAACATAATCCATGGAAATATATTGTCAATAGTTGAAAGCCTCCTAAAATATCAGTTGTATTTAATTTTGTCCAACAACCTTTTAAGTGCTCTCTACCTGAAACAGATTCACAACATGACCTTAGGAAATTATAGATGTTGCTAACAATATTTAAATAATTATGAATCCAACCACACTTGGAAGATGCAAAAAATTACAATATCTCAATTTGTCTTGAAATTCACTTTATGATCCATTCCAAATCACATAGAAATTGCAACAACTTAAAATCTGCTTGTTTTTCACATAAATTATTTGGTTGGATAGGTTCCAACTAAAATTGGTAATATTAGTCACATTAGGTACTTATGTCCATACATGAATAGTTCAAATGGATACAATCCAATGTAGTAATTACAAGAAAAACCTCAAGGTTAGGACCCTTGGGATACTAATGAAGAAATTTAGGGTATGTGGTGGGATGGGAAACTCCATTCTTTTAGGTACTTATGTACATACATGAATAGTTCAAATGGATCTACTTCAATGTAGTACTTACAAGAAAAACCTGAAGGTTAGGATACTTGGGAAAATAACGAAGAAATTTAGGGTATGTTGTGGGATGGGAAACTCCATTGTTGGATTATAGGGCCCCTTTGGTATTGACTGATGCAACATTGTCTTTTTATTCTTCATAACTATTACTATTCTAACATCCTTCTTGAATCAAACCTCCTCCTTCACCATTATATTGTATGATTATATTTAGATAAACCTTGAATGTTTCCTCTAATTTGAAGTCCTCTACAAAATAATTATCCCTAGATTTGGGTGTGTTATTGTTGGGAAAACAATGGGGTTAGTGTTTTTTTTGGGAAAACAATAATTCAAGATTAGTAAAATCATTGGAGGCCAATAATTGCTAGCTAATGATATTAGAAGTTTAGTGGGGACACTCTATTGTTCCAAGTTGAGCTATCACTAAGTATGCTTGTATCAGTGTATGCCTTAGGATTCTACATCCATAAGCCTTGATATGCGTAATATGTTACTTAATTATACTTCAATTACTTAACAATAATATGCTCCCTTGGTGTATAAACAACTATACATTTACTCTTTATATAAACTATTTGATAGAAAATAGGCTTGTGGTACAAGATTCTTTATGAACATTAATTTAGTAGGGGTACTTTATTGTTCCAAGTTTAGCTATCACTAAGTATGCTTATAGTAATGTATGCTTTATTTGAGGATTCTAGATCCATAAGCCTTGATATGCCTAATATGTTACTTAACTCTACTTCAATTCCTCAACAACAATATGCTCCCTTGGTGTATAAACAATTATACATTTAGTCTTTATATAAACTATTTGACAGAGAATAGGCTTATGGTACAAGATTCTTTCTGAAGATTACTTTTCTCTTGGATGAGCTTTCCGTATTGGGGTAAATATCCTACTATGACATATAGAAATGGAATTTTATGGTCTTTATCTTCTCTCCCTAATTAAGATATTGTAAAATGTGGATGACTCAATGTGAAAATGAGTAGAGGAAACTATCTTCTTACTGTATATTGTGTGACAAAACAAGAGACCCGAGTTGCTTTCCTTGAACACTCAACCTTGAATAAAATTAATATTTAGTAGTATATGTGAAACCCTACTCAATTGATCAATATTCCAATAAACCTATAATTTCTTTGTATACAACCTCTTGAAATATGCTAGTGGTCACAATAATGGCATAATATATAAGCTTGGAAAATTGAAAGTGAAGACAATGATATCAGGTTGACATTTAATTACAATTTATGAACCTAGACTTTAAGTCACTCGCGAAGATGGACTTTGCAAGTATCATTGAGTTATCTCAATAAAACCCTATATTAAAATATATCTTGCATCTAGGAGGTAGGTATTTATATGTGTTTATGTAGGAACCCTAACCCTAATGAGAAATAAAATGCCAAGGAGGGAAACATTTTCATGATAGAGAGTTTTATAATGAACATACCCAATTCCTATTATTGTTGTTGGTGGACTATTCTCCACAAGATCCATTACACACAACCATTGTTGTCCATGCAAAGATGGAGAGACACTTAATAATCACCATACAAACCATATATATATAAGTCTCATGAGCTAGTTCAAGTGGTTGAGTGTTTAATTGCAATATACTCCCCTAGTTTACAAAGAGTTATTCATTTACTATAATAACACGTAGTAAAATTCTTGAAAGAGAGTATATTTGTGGTACAAATTGCTTTATTAATATTTCTCCCTTGGATGAGATTTCCAAATTGGGGTAAATACCATGCTATGAGATATGGAAATGGAATTTTATAGTATTGTTCATTTCTCCCCATTTAAGATATTAAAAGATGTGGATGACTCAATGTCAAGTTAGTAAAGAAAAGATATAAGATATTCATACCTTATATTGTGTAACAAAATAAAACAATTCAAGATACTAACAATTTGATTTCAACTCTAAATCTTTAAAGGTTATTGAAAGTTAACAATCTTCTTAATAATGTCATAGTATATGAGCTTGGAAATTCACAAGTGAAGACAATGATATGAGATTGACTTCCAATTACAATTTATGACCATTGGCTTTAACTCTTTATGGGAGATGGATTGTGCAAGTTTCATTGAATGATCTTAGTAAAACTCTTAGTTAAAATATATTTGGCATTTGGGAGGCATGGATTTGTATGGGTATTAAATAGAAAAAATTTCACCAACATTGAGGAACCTTATCAAAAAAATAAAAAATAAAAAATACTATGCTAAGCTTAAACTTTCTTTATACTTGTTGAAATAAACTATTTAGGAAGTTTTTGATACAAGCCTCCTATCAAAAAGAGAATATTTTTGTGATAAAAAGTTTTACAACAACCATATCCAATGTTTGTTATCATAATGTTATGAATGGTCATGATTAAAGAATAGTACGATTAACAATAAAAGAACTCACTGAAAGTCTTGCTAACACACCATGGAAAAAGCTTCCTAGTGGTCTTGAAGATGGATTGTGCAAGTTTCATTGAATGATCTTAGTAAAACCCTTGAATAAAATATTGCTCCCATTTGTGAGGCATGGATTTGTGTGAATATTAAATAGAAAAAATTTCACCAATCTCAAAAAGAACCTTAACCAAAAAATTTAAAAAAATTTATAGTAATCTTAAAAAGAACCTTAACCAAAAAATTTAAAAAAATTTATAGTATGCTAAGCTTAAACTTTCTTTATAATTTTTGAAACAAACAATTTAGGAAGTTTTTGAAACTACCCTCCTATCGACCTTAAAGAACCCTAACCAAAAAAAAATAGTATGCTAAGCTTAAACTTTCTTTATACTTTCCCAAATAAACTATTTCTGAAGTTTTTAAAACTACCCTTATCAAAAGGGAAATATTTTTGTGATATAAATTTTTACAACAATATATGGAAATATTTTTATGATAAAAAGTTTTACAACAAACTATCCAATATTTGTTATCATAAAGTTTTTAATAGTTTTGAATAAAGAATAATAGCTTTAACAATAAAAGAACTCCCTCAAAATCTTGGGAACACACCATGTACAACCCTTCCTAATGGTTTTGAAAAGAGGACAACACCATTAATAATAAGAACAACAAAAATAAATTAATTAGTGCTAAATTCTAAAGGGTACACATAGAAACTAAAAGAATCACCTATTTGAAAAGAGCATGAAAAAATTAAGTATTTGAAATAGAAACTAAAAGAATCACCTATTTGAAAAGAGCATGAAAAAATTAAGTATTTGAAAATAGAAAAAAAAGATCACGTATTTGAAAAAGCATGAAAAAATCAAGTGTTTGAAAAAAAACAGGTTGTTGAAGAGAGAAAGAGAATTAGTTTCTATTTGTAACAGATAGATGGTTCGAAAGAGGAAGGCAGAGGCCAGAAAATATATATCCGTTGAAGAGAGGTGGAAGAGCCGTATTTGAAAAAGCATGAAAAAATAAAGTATTTGAAAAAAACAGGTTGTTGAAGAGAGAAAGGGAATTAGTTTCTATTTGTAACAGATCGATGGTTCGAAAGAGGGAGGCAGAGGCCAGAAAATATATATACCTTGAAGGGAGGTGCAAGAGGCGCTATATATGTATCAAACCTAACCTTGTTTCAACATTTTCCTCTTCTCTATCTGAGTCGTTTCGGTATGTTTGAGTCTTGTCGAGTCTGAGTCTAGACTATGTATGATAGAGAAGGCAGCTAGACTAGATTGAAGGAAGGCACCTGGATCGTCTATTGGAGAAAGCATCTTGAAGGAAACGGAGGTAGAGCTGCTCAACGATCAACGATTTGGCTTAAGGAGACCAATGATCTCTCAAAGTCTTTGGCTCATGGAGTATAAATTGTATGGTTTCTTTAATATTTCCTCCGATCTGTGCTCTGTTGTGTTGTGAGAGAACTCTGATTCATTACTTCGTTTTCTTTCAGCATTCTAAATTCTTGAGCCATACACATATTAAGGAGGAAAATAAGTTGCCAATTTTTCTTATAATCGAAGCCTACTTCATTGAAGAGCGGAACGAAGTAGTTATTGTGTTCAATCCAAATTCCAAAAAAATGAAATGGCTACTCCAAATTCGCACTCCAGGTATGCATTGATGGCTGTCTGATGCGCCTACGGTGATTATTAAATTTAGATTTTCATCCCTTGCTTTAACCCCGCCTGTGCATGGATGGCTCTAGTTGTGGGTGAACTCTGGTTTATGGATGGCTCTGGTTTATTGCTCATTAATCACTGTCACCCACCCACATGTATATGGGTTTAACCTGTCTCTTATTATAGCTGGCTTTGGCTCTCTCACCTTAGATTAGTTTATGGGTTTAACCTGTCTCGTATGATACTAGTTTAAAACGCCTAGATCCTGACTTTATTAACTGCATTGTTTATTCCGTCAACCCTCATCTATGTATCCAATCAACCCATCCGCTGTTGCTGCCAAACCCTGGTTATTAACCTTGGTATTAGTTCATTAACCTTGGTTCATTTAATGTGTATTAGTTCATTAACCTTGGTTTTTTACTCTTGTTTATTGATTTAACCTACCATTAGCTTACGCCTCCACAGTTATCTATATTCCCTCCTCCGCGCTTTAATCTAACTGATTACTACTTGTTAATTTAACCATGCTTATTAAATACCCTGCCTATTATAAGGCCTCCATTAATTTAATCCACCTGTGTCATATCTCTGTAGGTTTATAATCTCTTAAAACATCGGAATATTCTCAATGATCAAACCCATATATTTGTTTAACATCGGAATAGTTTGGCATCTAATGGTTATGGTAACATTAGTGTTATCCCTCGCTTACGGCATTTGGTTTCTTCTTCGCTTAGACATTAAGGGCTGAAGGTGCAGTGAAGTTTTTGTAAAACCTATAATTGTTGGATTATATTGTTGGAAATTCCTTGCAACATTCTGTGACAGTCTTAATTCATTTCTATCTCTACCCAACATCGACATAATCACGGGATTCTCCCTAAAATTATTTTGGGAATATTTAAAGATGATTTGCGCATTGGGTATTGTGTGGGTGCATATCGATTTTCTTCCTCGCTTACAGAGATTATATGATCTCCACACAGCAAATGTTGTGGAAATTGTTGGATAAATTTAAGATTATATGATCTCCACACAGCACATAATATTTATTCTGTATTATGCAAATCTTCAAGATTATACGATCTCCTCACAGCAAATATTTATTCTGTATTATGGACAGTCTGCAAATCTTTAGCAGATTTGCCAATTTAAAACTCTATATCTATGATCTCCAATATGTCCATAGACTCCTCCGTGAAGTTGCATGTGATTGATAGTTTATTCGCTATTTATAGATAGTTATTGGACAACATATTGCTTGCTTTGGGGAAATAATAATGCTTTTTCTCATTTGATCCCACATTTGATTTGTCCTCCCTCTTTAGAAATGAACTCCCTCTTTAATTACAGTGCTTTAAATTCCTTGCAACATTCTGTAGCCATATCTTTAATTACAATGCTTTAAATTCTTTCCAACATTCTGTGGCCCTCTTAATTGATTTCTATGTCTATGTGGCCCTCTTAATTGATTTCTATTTCTACAGACCTTCGTGTAGTAATGATTGATCTGGATTCTCGAAATTTATAAATGGGTATTGTGTGGGTGCATATTGATGGGTGCATAGTTTAACCCCCTGGAACAGTCCATTATCTTTGTATTATCTCTACTCTGCCTTCTGCCTGTTTATTGAATTTTGATTCTGGTCATATTGGTTTCCATTATCTTATTAAATGGAGATATATATTGAATTTTTTAATTTGTATTAAATAATTAAATTTAAGAAATTCAAATTTAAATTCTGTGAAATTTGATGAAAAAATTATATATATATA
>ML783362.1:271563-311524 GCA_009831015.1 Picea engelmannii | reverse complement strand
TCTCCTTATAGATGTTAGGATTGGTCCTTCTAGTAGCCATAGCCATATTTTTACTTTCAACATTTCTTGCCACCTTAAATACATTCTCCAATGATTTTGGTTCCCAAAGGAGAACCTCATGTTGAATGTTATCCTTTAAAGTTCCTATGAATACATCAATCAAGTGCTCATCTGGAATATCAGTTACCTTTATATTCAATCTTTGTAAATTATCAATGTGCTCGGTAACTGAACCCTTCTGCTTGAGATTTATCAATTGGCTAAAGAAGGTATTGCTCCTTGTATCCTCATAGTGTGCTACCATTTATTCCGTGAAAATTGTCCAAGTGATGAGTGATTTGCGAGAACAAAGCCATCGATACCATAAACATTGATTAGGTTCTAAATATAAAGAAGCAATTTGTACCTTTTGTGTATGTGGCACATTATGGAGATCAAAGAATTGCTCCATCTGAAGTATCCATATGATTGGGTCCTTGCCATCAAATTTCCTCATATCAATCTTAGGAACGTGGTTGGTCTTCAAACCAAAGTTGGAGTTTCTCCATTCTTGATTTGCCTTCCTTTTGTCCTCATTATGAATTTCATGGGATGCATTTTCACTTTCAGGTGTCTTTTCTATTACAAAAGTTTTCAATACTTCCATGATCTCCCCTTTTAAACCCTCCATCATCTCTTGTAGTTCATATTTTGTAACTATCTTCTTTTGTAAATCATTTATGTCCCTATGCATTTCTTCACCTTCATCAAGAGTCCAAGTAGAATTTTATGGAGGCTTAGTTGGTGTAGAAGTTCCCTTTTTGGGTGGCATGTTGGCCAAGTATCACTTTTGAACCTTGATTTTGAGGTGGTTCTGCTAGAAAATATTTCTTCTGTTGTATCTCCCAAGTTTCGGCTCTTACGGGTATGAAAATTTCTTTTATGTAGTTCTCTGATATTTCTTCTCTGCAATGCCATAGGTCTGATCAAAATTGGATGTGCCAAGTGGAATTTACGGTAACTTCCCAACAACTTGTCGATTTTTTTCCTTTCCAGGAGATCTCACTTGTATAGCATGCCCCACACAAAATAATTAATACTACAGATTTTCCATCATCCAATGCAACCAGTCCCACTCAATTTGGATACTCTAGGAAGAAGTTATGATTGTTTTACCTAGAACACCTCCTTGAGACTAGTCAATAGGACTAGTCAGATACCCTATCTTACACAAGGTGTATCTACAAATGTAAGATGACCCAGAAGTTGAAATTTTTACCACAGATACCTTAATAATTTCTGTAAATGGCCTCCAGAGTGTAGGGTCTGAAATGTTACAGAAACGTTTTTATAGCGAAAATTCCGCAATGACTCAATTCAGCATGATTCCATAACCCTATCTTGTACAGGTTGTATCTCTGAAATTATAATGCCTTAGGAGATGAATTTTGAACCCAACGTACCTTGATCCGTATACTAAATATCCTCCAAGCCATTCTTTCTGAAACATTGTAGAAAACAAGTTATAGTGAAAATTCCAAGGTGTCTCAAATGTAGCAGCGAAACCCTAAGACCTTAAGCTCTGAGACCATATGTTAAGAACCAAATATCAATATAGTATAGAAAAACCTCAAAAAGAGTACTCAACACCTTGAAAGAGATAATTTCAGATAATAAGCCTCTTCGAGGGGGAAACCTCCTTTTACCCCACTTAAATGTTCAAGTATAAGATGATTCAAAATGAAAATGTCTCCTTGGTATATATAGGAGACTAGGAGGTATAATTACAACTAATGGCCTAAAGCCGACATAAATAAAATAAAATTACTAATATAATATGCCCCAATTAAGGGGTAATGAGCCAATATTAGGGCTTAACAAAAACAACCTTTAAGACGAATGAAGTTCTGTATGAGTGGTTGGTTATGCCATTTGGCTTAACAAATGCCCCGAGCACTTTCATGAGGTTGATGAATGAAATTATGAAAGATTTCATTGGCAAGTTCATGGTTGTATATCTGGATGATATACTAATATTTAGCAGGACTAAAGAGGAGCATTTGAGGCACCTAACACTAGTAATGAGGAGGCTAGAGTAGGAGAAACTACTGATCAAATTGGAGAAGTCCTCTTTTATGAAGACAAAACTAATTTATTTGGGTTTATTGATCTCCTCAAATGAACTAAAGATGGATCCAGAGAAGGTGAAAGAGATTAGAGAATGGTTGTCTCCAAGGAGAATGTTCGAGGTAAGGATCTTTCATGGTTTAGCAAGTTGCTATAGGAAATTCATTAGAGACTTAAGTGGGATTTGTGCACCGATGATGGATACAGTAAAGAAGTGGCACAAGTATTTTAAATGGACATAGGAGGCTGAAAGGAGCTTCAATATACTGATGGAGAAGATAACAGAACGACCAATTATGGTCTTGCTGAATTTGGGGAAGACATTTCAGGTAAGATGTGACATAAGTGGAGTTGCAATAGGAGCAGTTCTGAGTCAAGACAATCGACCTGTTGCCTATTTTAGCAAGAATTTGAATGAGACTAAGAGGAAATACTCCACATATGACAAGCAGGTCTATGCCATAATTCAAGCTTTGAAGAAATGGAGGTATTATCTTGTCTCACAAGAGTTTGTCTTGTACAACGATAACCAAGATTTACAATTCATAACCTGACAAGAAAAAACGAACCAGAGGCATGCAAAATGGTTGAATTTATGCAAAATTTTACTTTTGTCATAAAACATATTGCTGGGAATGCTAACAAAGTTGTTGATGTGTTAAGCAGGAGATGTTTGATCATGCAGGAATTCCATGTGAAGACCTTGGGGTTTGAACACCTTAAGGACATGTATCATGATGATATAGATTTCAAGGAGGCCTACGAAGCATGTAAAAGCCTTGTAATGAAATATAGAAGTCAATGGATAGAGTATATGGTTCAGGAAGGATTGTTTTTCAGAGGAAATCAATTGTGCATACCAAGATGCTCAATGGGGGACAATCTTATGAAGGAGAAGCATAGTGGAGGGTTGGCAAGACATTTCGGCCATGATAAAACATTTGCACAATTGAGTAGTTCATACTATTGGCCAGGTATGAGAACAAAGGTGATAAAATTTGTGAACAAATGTAGAATTTGTCAACATGGAAAAGAGAAAAGACAAAACACTAGATTGTATCAATCATTGCCAATACCAGAGAGGCCTTAAGATGCAATAAGCATGGATTTTGTGTTGGGATTACCAAGAACAAAAAGGGGATTTGATTCCATATTTTTGGTGGTGGATAGGTTCTCAAATATGGCACATTTTTTCCCATTCCAGAAGACCAATGATGCAACACATGTTGCAAACCTGTGTTTTCGAGAAGTTGTGAGACTTCACGGTCTACCTAGGAGCATTGTCTGAGACGGAGACACACAATTTGTTGGTCACTTTTGGAGGACATTGTGGAAGAAGATGGGGATAGATTTGTCCTTCAGCTCAGATTATCACCCTCAAAAAGATGGGCAGACTGAGGTGGTAAATAGAAGTTTGGGAAACTTATTGAGAAGATTGGTTATTGAACACCATAACCAGTGGGATCAGATTCTACCACAAGAAGAATTTGCATACAATGACTCACCAAACAGGAGCAATGGAAGGAGCCCATTCCAAATACTATATGGAATGCAACCCAGGGGAGTGTCTGAGTTGAGAAACTTTGAACAGGGTGAGATCAGGAGTGCTGGAGCAGAGGATTTTACTACAAAGATGCAAAAAATCCATAGTCAGATCAAAGAACAATTACATAGTTCTAACCAGAAATACAAGCACGGAGTTGATCAACATCACAGGGAAATTCAATTTGAAGTGGGATATCAGCTTTTAGCACATCTAAGGAAGGAAAGGTTCCCTAGGGGAACACATAACAAATTGAAGATGAAGAAGATAGGACCCTGTAAGATCTTGAGGAAGTTTGATGCAAACACCTATGAGATTGAGCTGCTAGATGGTGTGGGTATTTCACCCATATTCAATGTTTCAAACCTGTACCCTTACAGGAAATATGACACAGAAGGGTCATAATATCAAGGAAAGATTCAGTGGGAGAAACAGATGCCTATGGCAGACAAGTCATAGATGGAGAAAATTGTTGATCAAAGGAATGCCAAGAAGACCATGAGGAAAACCTATTTTGAGTATCTGGTCAAATGCAAGGGACACCCAATTGAATATGCCAGTTGGGAAACCAGAGCTACTATCAAGAAGCAGGGAAAATCAGTTAAGGAGCTCATGGACAGAAGTCCATGAGTTTTTGTCAAGGGGAGTATGATGCAGGAGCATCATTGGAAAACGTGTAGAGGCGGGACCACTCTACATGTGAGAGTTCTTCCATAAATTCTACGTGGATAGTAGCAACCAATTTTAGAATCCACCTCCACTTAGTGCCAGAAATTCACCTTTGGAGGCACGTTAGAACCGGTGCTGAATTTTACCCTTTGAGGCAAAGTTTTGAAATTGTAAACAGAGCAGAAGTTTCCACTTCGGCTCTGGAATGCCACTAGACTAAGATAGTGTAGGATGAAATTTAGAGTATTCAAGTAGCCAGGGGAAACCCTAGAAATATTTTCTGAGTTATGTAGAAGTTGGTACACATAGTTAGAGAAGGTTGGAATACACAGAGAAATTAGCTGTAAGAGAAAAACTACGAGTTAACATGAAATATCAGTGTTTTTGAGTTACTATAAGTCTAAATGTATTTTGTAACCATTGGGAACTTGTGAATATAACAAAATGGAAAATTGATTCAAATGTATGGTGTGCGGACTGTGTGCATTTTCCTATCATTTTTGTTTACATGAACAAGTGAATGGAACTGTAAGTTTTTTTTTTCAGTTTCAATTGTTTCTCTTCATTGAAGCTCTGCAAGGTGTGCATCGAAAGAGGAGAGAACATCATGTGATTAGGAGGAATCTCTCTGTGAGAAACCCCTTAGATCCGAGCTATCAGAATCCCTTAAACACAAGCAGTGTGCGGGAATTCGAGGCCTACACAAGGCAAATCTCATGAGGGATAACAGTTCAGAAATTGTTATCAAGATCCGGGAATGCATTTCCTGGAAGGAATGAAGACCAAGTCTTCGAAGACTTAGAAAATCTTAGGAGGAAGAACTCCATCGAGCGTTGGATCGCAATGGAGAATCCCGCGGACCGTCCGATTTGAGGAAGGAGCATAGACTTTAACACTATGTAGATCTAGGGGAGGAGGTCTCAAAGATCAGAATGGACGGTGGGAAAGTCTCGAGGAGAGTCGCAAAATACTACAAGTCGTTGGATCAAGTGGAGTTGCGAGGAGGTCAGTGATGGGGAAGAGATATGACCATATATAGGTAGGGAATTTGAGCCATTGATTAAGTGCCTCGAGCTTCTGTCATTTCTGCATTTCAATATTTCAGCAACCGGGCGTTCGAAAGATAGAGGAGCGGGACCCTTGCATTGCGATTCCTTGAATCGCAAAACCCCGAAAGAGTGAACGCCAAGACTTTTTGGTGGTTCAGTATTTCGGAAACTGGGGGTTCAAATGACAGAGGAGAAATACCCTAGCATCGTGATTCCCTGAATCGCAAAACCCCGAAAGAGAGAACACCAAGGCATTTTGAAGGTTCGGTATTTCGGCAATCGGGGGTTTGAAAGAAAGAGGAACGAGACCCTTGCATCATGATTCCCCGAATCACGAAGCCACAAAAAAATAAAGCGCCAAGATATTTCCGTATTTCGACAATCGATATTTCCAACGAGCAGAGATATTTTGTGCACCTAGGTTTCATGAAACGCGAAAACCTAAAAGAATAGGCACCAGGATATTTCCGGTTTTGGCAATTGGGAATCCCAAAGAGCAGAGAATTCCCTTGCATTTTGATTTCATGAAACAGGAAAACTCGAAGGAACAGTTGTTGGGACATTTCGACATTTCGGCAACCGGGAATCTGAAGGATGAAGGGACGGGACGCTTTACTTGCAAAGTCTCGATCCCCGATAAGAACCCTTTTTGGATTAGCACAAGGACACAGTTCTTGGTCATGTGCTATGGGAGCTCAATCTTGGCGCATGGAAAATCCAATCAAGCATTAGTGAGGGACCTGTGTGTTCATTCGAAGGGTTGCAGTTCAGAACGAGAAGAGCCATTTCGGCTCCCAAACCAGAAGATCCTGACCAGGAGGTCGTGTAGCCCTAAGGAGGGATAAGGGGTCTGCATCATATCCCAATATCATATGTCAATCTATCAAACAAAAATAGAAACTGTTGGCGCATATCATATGCATCCTCCTAGGTTACCGAGTGCGGACTATAGTTGTCCCACTGGACCTTGACCTTATCTATTGTTCGATGCCATAGCTGTCGAATGTGATGATACAGGATATGGATCAGCTTATCCGTGAGCGGCCCCTCTTTTGACACCTACAAGGAACTCATTTCAACAACATGTGTAGGATCACTAATATAATGTCTCAAAACAGATACGTGAAAAACATCGTGCATACCCCTCAAATAATCAGGCAAGGCCAGTCGATAGGCCATGGGCCCCTTCCTCTTCACAATTTCAAAATGTCCCATGAACCTAGGAGAGTGTTTAGCTCCCTTTATAAAATTGATCAAAATCTTATGTGGTTTTACCCGCAAGAAGACTCTATCGCCAACTTTGTAACTACAGTCTACATGGTGCACATCGACATAACACTTATGTCGATCTAACGCTTCCTTGATCCTTTGTCTTATTTTTTTCATTTGATCTTCCATTTCTTGAATCGCTTCTCATCCCACCAGGACCCTATCCCTAAGTCGATCCCAATTCAAGGGCATCTGACATTGTCAACCATAAAGGAACTCAAAAGGTTGCATCTTAATGGTGCTTTGGTAATTGTTTTTATAAGAAAATTCTACCAATGGAAAGAATTCTTCCCAACTCTTTTGTTGGTCCATCATGTACATGTGCAACATGTCTTCCAAGATTTGGTTTGTTCGTTCACCCTTCCCGTCACTCTCTAGGCGATATGTAGTACTAAAGTTAAGTTGGGTTCCAAAGGCCTCTTGGAAACTAGTCTAAAATAATTTGGTAAACACTAATCCTTGATCAGATATAATCCTCTTAGGCATGCCATGCAGCCTCACAATCTCACTGATGAAAATTCTAGCTCTATCAGGTGCCTGATACATCGCATGTACTGGAATAAAATGAGCACTCTTCGTCAGAGCGTAGACTACCACAAAAATTGAGTCATGTATCCTTTTCGTCAGTGACAATCCAATAATGAAATCCATCGAAATGACCTCCCATTTTGATTCTGGAATAGTGTGTGGCTATAGTAATCCTGTTGGATGTCTATGTTTAGCCTTTACCTATTGACATTCTAGACATCTGGCCACATAGTTGACTATTTTTTCCTTCATTCCTTTCCAGAATAATAAGGGTTTAAGGTCATCCCTCATCTTCATGACTCCTGGGTGAGCCATGTACACTACTCTGTGAGCCTCGTTTAGGATCAAACTCCTCAACTTTTTGTTTAGTGCTGCACAAATCCGATTTTTAAACCTAAATAATCCATCATCGTCAAACGTAAATCCTTCAAATATCGGTACCATCATTGTGTTTTGTCCAATAAAATCTTTGACCTATTTGTACCGGTCATCATCGCACTGTAAAGTTAGAATCTTTTCACGTAGATTCATCTGAAGAGGAAACACCAAAAAGATGCGTGGTCTCTGATTCAATGCATCTGCCACTCGGTTCTTTGTTCCCTTTATGTAAGTAATATCAAAATCGTACTCGCTAATAAATTCTAACCAACACCGTTGTCGCACATTTAGGTCTCTTTGCATAAAGATGTGTTGTAGTCAACAATGGTCCATCTTTAGTTCAAATTTTTTTCCAACAAGGTAGTGTCTCCAAACCTTCAAGGCATATACAATGGCTAACAACACCAAATCATGTGTTGCATAGTTCTCCTCATGCCTTCTCATTTTCCTCTAGATGGAAGCGATCACTCAACAGTCTTGCATGAAGACTCTGCCTAAGTCGTCCTTGGATGCGTCAGTGCATACCAAGAATTTCACGTCCATGTCAAGGACCTTTAGTATCGGTGTCGTTGTCAACATCTCCTTGAGACTCCAAAATTCCTTCGCACATTTTTCGGTCAAAACAAACTTCTTGTTCTTCTTCTGTAATTCTGTGATTGAATTTGCTATCTTCGAAAATCCCTCGAAAAACCGTCGATAGTATCCTGTTAAACCCATGAAGCTACGCACTTATGGGACATTCTTTGGCACAAGACATTCCATAATAGCCTCAACCTTTGTTGGATCCACAGTGATACCTTCGTCGGAGATGACATGCCTTAGGTAGTGAATCCTCGATTGATAAAACAAGCATTCAGAAAACTTCCCATACAATTTGTTCTCTCACAGACACTGTAGTACAAATCGTAAGTGTTCGTCATGCTCCTCTATCGTTAAAGAGTAAATCAAAATATCATCAACGAATATTTGGAGGAACTTTTCCAAGTACTCGCGGAACAACCCGTTCATCAAACTCATAAATACCCTTGAGGAGTTTGTCATTCCAAACGGTAAAATAGTTAACTCATAATGTCCAAAGCTCGTCTTAAAGGCGGTCTTAGGGATGTAATTCTCCTTCATCTATAACTAGTGATACCCTGATCGCAAATCGATCTTGGAAAACGTCGTTGCACCCTTCATCTGATCGAACAGATCATCAATCCTTAGCAGTGGATACTAATTCTTGATCATTGCCTTGTTCAATTGATGGTATTCATTGCAGATTTAGCATGACCAATCCTTATTTCATATGAAAAGAACAGGTGCACCCCACGGTGACACACTTGGACGTATAAGTCCCAGGTCCAACAACTCCTTCAGTTCCATTCTCAAATACTCTAACTAAGGAGTTTTTTGTTGTGGTGAGGGTCACTGAGGTGTAGTGAAATTTGATCCTCTCTAGAAGCCACGATGTCTTGGCGTATGTCTGGTTGTTTTGTGATGTTGTTGCACAACATATGACACCAGCCCTGCGAGTCTCGCTGGAGTCCTGCTTTGACCCTAACTGATAATATCCTCCTCTTTTATGAGGCCCTTCTAGACAACATCATGCAAGGTCTGAGGCATCATAATCCTAACCTTTTCACATATACTAGCATTAAGGCCGAATGAGAACCTATTGACCTTAATTTTCTCAGTATTAAAGTGTTGAGAATACCAAAGCAACTTCATAAAATGATCCTCGTACTTGGGCACCGTACATCCACCCTATCATAAGGCATTGAACTCATTGAGATAACGCTCAATGAATTCGTCTAATATTTACCTCTCTCGGAACCGTTCCTCGAATAGTTCCCATGACATGTCTTCAACGACCATGTTCAATAGTGGTAGGAGCATCTTCCACCATATAAGAGCACTACCCTTCAATTTAAAGACCGCCATGTGAACCTTCATGTTGGAGGTATAGTTGTGAAGCTAAAAAAACATTTTCATATTCTTCAACCATACCTTGACGCCTGCATCATCTGAGGCACCAAAGAACTTGGGAAATTTGACCTTCTCGATTTCGTGGTGAATGCTACTAGTACCAACCAGATCGTGCGGTGTATCCTCAAGGTGTGCTAGCGCCCTGGCCTCCCCTCTGTCCAAACAGATGATTAGTTCCTCAAACATGCATTGAAAGGACCTCGTCAGCCCAACCACATCACCCACCTCTATCTGCTCCTACCTAACTACCTATTCATCTCCCTGGGGGTTAGACTCCTCAGGCATGGATGCTACTAGAGGCGTCACGCCTCCTCCCCTAGCACCTCGTCGTCTGCCTTCGTGGCGTCCTATAACCATTATTACCTACATGAATACAAGTCAACTTAATTAGCAACATTATAATCAAATATCATGTTAACAAAAGCCGAAGTTTTCCCAAGTTGTGGTTTGAAACCACTCTGATACCTTATGTAAATACCCCAATCATTACGACTACAAGGGAAGAAAAAGTGCAATTTTTTTTTTTAGGCAGGATGACAATGACGATAACATTTGAACCACACAACTGATGACAAACGCAAGCATGCAGTTTAGGCAGCAGACAACTACGACTCAACCTACTAACACAATGAGAAACTGGTCAATACATGTGTAATCAAGAAGATAGAAATGACCTCCCACCTGACACAAACATGACAACTCCCACAAGCTAAGGACAACACCCACCATCTCGACACAACAGTCTTGAAGACCAATAACTAGAACCTTTATGGCGTGCAACCAAACACTTGAAATCATTACAAACCCAAGTGCCAACATCAATTTACAAAAATCAACAAAACCCACCACCAGAAGCACCGACTACGGTCAAGTGATCATTCGCCTCTATCTAATAGGGTGTGCCATGATACCCTCATCAGGATTCATGTCATCCCTAGGTGATAGTTGCAACAATAAACTTGGCGCATCTTAACCTATCTAGACAATGGTCTCAAAATAAATCCGATGCGCTAAGGGCATGAAAACATCACTCAAAAAATGCACAATCCATTAAATGACTCGATGACAACCAAGAATCCCTAAAATTTAAGAATGAAGTCTAGGAGTGAAGGGTAAACTATTGTAATTCTACTAATGGAATAAACGTTATCAAGAGTGAACTAATAAACAACTCAACAAATCAACACACTTGTCAACAAGGTACATGTCTATTAAAGTAAGTTCACTACTCATCATTTAAAAGTGATCTTACACTGCTTCATTATCTAATCAACAATGCTCTCTAATTTGACAAGTCCTAATTAATCAATAAACACTAATCTAATTTAACAATTTAACAATACATAACGATATTAACTATATCAATATATATCGTTATTAATGTAACATTATTAATCAACCTCCTTATATATCACAGGTTATAACACTATCAACAATATTAATTAGAACATGTTGTCCATCATAAATAAAATTTGTTGGCGATTAAATTGCAATTGTTGTCTAAATTATATAAGTGGTTGTTGTCAATAAATGAGTGTCATGTCAATGAAAATTTTAATGCCATTTTAATGTTGTTATGCAGTTATAAATAAAATCCATTTCTACACTATTCAATGAAATTTTAATGCTATCTTGTTGTTTATAATTAAATTTTAGGTCTAGCTATTAAATGTGAATTTGATGCTATTATGCTCTATATAATAATTTCCACCTCGATGCTATTCATTGAGACTTAATGAAAAAAAATGAGTAACGATTTGCAATCTTAAAGGTGGAATCATTGTGCATAACATGTGACCATGTACATTATATAAAGGGTAAAATTGTGATGCAAATAAGGGGAACGGTTGCAGTCTTAAAAAAACCGCAGGCATACCAGAACATCCCAAAAGTTAAGCCATCACAAAACCTAGGGACTGGTCGGGCAATAATTGAAGTGGTTGGGTAAAAGTTAAATGTAAAAATTTCAATGTTAATTCACCAACGAAATCGAGTTGGATGTTGGGTAAATGCCCAGAAAAATGAAATGAATGTTGGCTGAGTTTTATCATAAAAAAAACGTTGAGTTTTATATCCAGTTTGTTGGGTTCATAAAACAAAATATTGAGTTTTTCATACGAAATGGTAGTCAATATAAGGTGAAGGAAATGTTGTCATTTAAAGACTCAATGTAAAATGCAGAGAAAAAAATATATACACAGTCAGTAAATTGTAACACCGCCGAGTAAAAATTGCCTTCAACCATAATAAATTGCCTAGGAAATTCATTGGCAAAGGTATCAAAACGAGGAATAAATTTGCCTTTAATGGAATAAATGACGGAGGAAAAAAATTTGTAGGCAAAAATTAGTGAAAACACAGAGAAAAGGAAAGTGTTGAATTGCAAAGGATATTTTCCATCAGATCTAATAAAACACAGAGGAAAAATTTCGAGGTTTAGTGCATCAAAAACTCAGAGTAAAATACCATCAAAAATAATAAATCGTAGAGTAAACTATGGATTAAAGACATAGATCTATTCACCATCGAACTGTAAACAATTGCAGAGAAAAACAAATTGTGGTTGAATACTTGCAGTGGGAAAATATTGGCAATACAGAGACGTATTCAATCACAAGAAAGCACAAGACAATCAATCAACAAGGTTAGACAATTGGGCAACATCCTTCACTCATCATCCACGCATAGAAAAGCAGGGCATTAGGATATATAGGTCTATTAACACGGAAGTGACGATCGTCAATCCGAATCTTGGCTATTTGCTTAGGCGTGGACTGGTGAACTATGGATGATGACGAATTAAAAAGAACAACTTATCACAACAAATTAGTAAAACCAATAGAATAGTCACAACATTCATGGATCAAATGCCAAGGGAATCGAGCCAAGAAACAAGCTTAACGCTATGGGAAATTTAAGTTATCGTTTAAAATTATATGTCAAACACCTTATTTACACAGTTAAAAAGTATAGAAATGAAAGCGTAAAGTCAATAGTAATCTACCATGCAGAATGAAAACATGTGTACCATAACCCAAGTCGCTCGGTCCGAGTCATTGTCCCGAGCACTTTGTGCAGCTCCTGCTTGTCGATCGCTGCGACTTCACCGATACCTCCCAACCAATTCTAGGGTTACTCTTCTTCCCCCTTAGCCCCACGATCTGCAAAGGGGCCACAAACACTAAACCAGAGAACAACTATCTCCCATCTCTCCTCGCAAGGTCGAGCTACCACTCCTCACAAAGTTGGGTATCCCAACTCCCATAAGGTAAGTCATTCAAGTCAAAAAATCTACAGCATAACGTTATGCATAACATAAGAGATCCATCCTTCTCCTCCTCCCTCCTTTATATAGAGTTTCTAAGTCATTTTGTTTCCAAATTTCACATTTAATTTATTGTTCAAAAATATAATTTAGAAAAATCCTCCTCGTACATGTGTCACCCATCCCCTTCGTTGCACCAAAAAATAATTTCATTAATTATTTCATTACTCCTGTTTCCCTCACCCACCTAAAATCATTCCTATAATCGCTCCTAGGTGTCCTCATATTCCCTTACACATTTTAATGACTTATCCCCTTACTAACTCTTAGTTGAGTTCAATTTAGAAATTTCTTAATGACAAGATACCTTACTACCTTTCTACCTTTTTTCTTATGTTTCCCTTTCTCTTTATGTTTCCCCATTTTTCCCTTAGTTTCCTAATTATTTTAAATTTCCCTCTTTCCCTTTTTCTCTAAAACTCAAATTAGCAAGTGTAGGAAATTACCCTTTTCCCCTTTTCTTTTTAATTAATACATTTTTAATTAACATAAGTAACAAAACAATCAATCCCCCACTTTTTTAAAATTTAATCCCCTAGAGTAATTTGATTTTATTAATTTAATTGAGTTTCCTACCCCCTTTTTGTCACATGTTTAAAGATGATTATTATTAATTTTTATTTTTTACCACAAGTATTATTTTAGACCTAGATTTTAATTTCCACGGCTAGGCGACATTTCGATTAGGGAAATATTGTTTTTAAAACTTTCTTATCACATAATTCATTCTAATTCCATCTAAATTTATTCAGTTATTATTTAGCAATGTGACGTACCCTTCACGACACAATAGGTGCTCCAAGTGTACAACTTGCCTCATTTTGTTTCCCTTGTGCGACATGCCCTTTAGGGCACACTAATTGCTCCTAGGGTGCCACTCACCTCATTTTGTTTCCCTTGTGTGACGTGCCCTTTAGGATGCACTACGTGCTCCAAGGGTGCCACTTGCCTCTTGAATGACTCGGTAGACATAAAAAACCCCTGGAGTCAATACTTCGTCAAGAAATATTGCGGGATACTAAGGGCCTCTAAGGAATAATTCCCCTGCCTTATTGCATGCCCTTAGAATCATCTTTAGTGACTGTCGTAGTTTTCCCTCACGACATTGTGGGTCTTCATGAACTAGGTAGTCGTTAACCTACAGTTAGAGCCACGATGGGAGTGTTATTAGGTTGTGGCAGGGTTGTTGTCCACACCTCTCCCTGAATGTCTATGGTAGTCATGCATGACCCCTCTAATCCACATGTGAGTTTGGTCGACAAGTTATCATCAGCCTGCATCATCAACAAATCATGTCAGAATAAAATCCATAATCATAACATCTAATCAGATGCACATAGGTCATATATACAACAATCAAACTGCAATTGTCCACTCCCTTACTCGGCCCGGAGTTTAAGGGATTTCGTCGATGCCTATACATCCTCGAGGTCCAAAATCATACACACTCAGAAAAACTGAGTCAATAGCACCTGTCTATGTCAATACAACAAAATAACATGTCATCAATCCATAATGTCTCATAATCATAATTCAAATGCCCAATAGTATAATAATCTGGATGACTTGCAAGTAGGTGTCCTCAAAGAATAAGTTTGCTTAGTGCATGCAAAAGGGGGATATTACTTCTAGGGCTTGTAACCAAGAGTGGTTAAGACAACTAATTTCAAAATATAATTACAAAATTAGGGTTTCTAGAATATGATTTGTAGATTCCTGATTTGTTGTAGACAGTTTCCAATTTATTGCAACTGGAAGAGTTGATCCCTTTAACTTTCCTTGCATTCTTCAACTACATACTCCTTAACTGTAAATCCTCTCCATGATTTTTCAAACATGGTGTTTTTGAAACGGGTTTTTTTAACCTAATTCACCCTTCCTTCCTCAATATTTGACCAAGAATTAAAACAGATCCTGTGAACCATCAGACCTGGAAGTCAATTGAGAAAACATTTGATTTTGGTAAAGGATTTAAACCTAGCAACTATAACATATATTGTAACTAATTACAAATTATATATAATCTATTTTAATACCAATTTTATCCTAAGTACATATATACAAAAACGCTTATTAATATAAAATGTCAAAGTATCAACTATTTATACACATTATTCACAGAGAAATAAACCTTATGTTATAATCAATCTAAATTAAATAAAACTTAAAATTAATAATTAATATTAACATTATTGCCAAACTAAAATAAGATCTAAACCTAATCAAAACTTAAACTTAATATTAAAGCTATACTACAGATATCAAATCAAGACTAAGCAAGAAAAAAAAAGTAAACTAATATAAAGTTAAAAGTACCTACTCTGATCAAAATTTTGAATTTTAATCTATGTTATAAGAGAACCTATAAATGTTTCTATTTGTGGCCTTGTGAAATGTATCAATTGTTTTTATAATGACATAGTATATAAGCTTTGGAATTCAAAAGTGAAGACAATGATCTGAAATTGTCTTCCAATTATAATTTATGAACTTCGACTTTAATTCACTATGGAAGATGGGTTATGAGTTTAATTGGATGATCTTAGTAAAAACTTGAATTAAAATATATCTTGCATTTGGGAGCCAAGGATTTGTATGGGTATTAAAGAGGGAAAAGACTCACATATTTTATAACATACAATCCAAATAAAATAGATATCCTCAACCTTGGGGAAGCCTAACCAAAAACAAAACAAGAAAAAATACTATGCTAAGCTTAAACTTTTTGGAATAAATTGTATAAGAAGTTTTTAAAAATACTCTTGATAATATTTTCATAATAGAGAAATCTACAATGAACATATCCAATTCATATTATCATAAGGTTTCTATTGGTCCTCAATAGAGGAGAATACTATTAACAATGAGATCAAAGAACTTATCTAGCTTCTCTGCCATCATGCTATGGACAAGACATCCTAAGAACACTAAAAAAAATAAGAAAATGAATTAGTGCTAAATTCTACATGGTAACAATTCAAAACTAAAAAATCCACATATTTGAAAAAGAATCAATCATCCTCCATGAAAACTAAAACAACTTGAATAGTTTGTTGAAGAGAGAGGGGGGATTTGTCTCTATCTATAACATATCAATGGTTAGAGAGAGGGAGGCAGAGACGAGAAGCTATTTATCCATTGAAGGGAGGTGGAAGAGGAGCTATATATATGAAGCCTAACCCTGTTTCAAATAGTTTCTTTCTACTCATGGTAGACTACAACTAAGGGAAGAGGCTGCAAAACTCTTCAAAGAGATGCAAATGCCTTGTTGAAAATTAGATAGTTCATATTATTATTATAGTGAAGGAAGAAAAACATGCAATTAATCATAATAAAAAATAAAATTAAAGTTAAAACTTATTTGAGAAAAAAAAAAAAATCTCTTCCCTCAAATGAAAGATTGAGAGTCTGGGATAGGAGAAAAATGTATTAAGGTATTTATAGTTTGTTGGTTTAAATTTTTTCTTTTGTTAGAGCACGATTAGATTGATTATGCTATATTACTTCCCATGAGCACTAAATTTGTGCTTTTGTTAGAGCTCTATTAGATTGATTATGATATCTTACTACCCAAGAGCAATGCATGGAACATATGACAATTTGGATGAAAAAGTTAAAAAGTGAGTTAAATATTAGAGAAAATACTAAATAAGGAAGTGGACAACATATTCAGTGCATCATGTGATAGTTTTGATGGAAAAGTTTAAAAGGGAGCTAAATACTAGAGCAAATACCAAATAGGAAAGTGGAGGGGATATTTTAGATGATTATTTGGGGCAACTTTAACAACTTAGAAATTTTTTCCTTTATTAAAACAAATCATTGGGGAAGATACATCCCATGATAGGGATTGATTTATATTGGAGGTGTGCACAAGTTTCACAATATATTCCATGGAAATATATCGTCAATAGTTGCAGGCCTCCTAAAATATCAGTTGTATTTAATTTTGTCCAACAACCTTTTAAGTGCTCTCTACATGAAACAGATTCACAACATGAACTTAGGAAATTATATATGTTTCTACAAATATTTAAATAATTATGAATCCAAGCACACTTGAAAGATTAAAAAAAGTACAATATTTCAATTTGTCTTGAAATTCACTTTATGGTCCATTCCAAATCACCTAGAAATTGCAACAACTTAAGATCTGCTTGTTTTTCACAAAAAATATTTGGTTGGATAGGTTCCAAATAAAATTGGTAATATGAGTCGCATTAGGTACTTATGTTCATACATGAATTGTTCAAACGAATCTAATCCAATGTAGTACTTACAAGAAAAACCTCAAGGTTAGGACCCTTGGGATAATAATGAAGAAATTTAGGGTATGTGGTGGGATGGGAAAATCCATTGTATTAGGTACTTATGTAAATAAATTAATAGTTCAAATGGATCTACTTCAATGTAGTACTTACAATAAAAACCTAAAGGTTAGGAGCCTTTGGAAAATAATGAAGAAATTCAGGGTATGTTGTGGGATGGGAAACTCCATTGTTAGATTCTAGGGCCTCTTTGGTATCGACTGATGCAACATGCTAATTTTCTTCTTCCTAAATATTACTATTCTACCCTCCTCCCTGAATGAAACCTCCTCCTTCATGATTATATTTGATGATTATATTTAGAGAAACCTTGAATGTTTCCTCTAATTTGAAGTCATCTACAAAAGAATTATCCCTAGATTTGGGTGTGTTATTGTTGGGAAAACAATGGGGTTAGTGTTGTTTTTGGGAAAACAATAATTCAAGATTAGCAAAATCATTGGAGGCCAATAATTATTAGCTAATGACATTAGAATTCTAGTGGGGACACTCTATTGTTCCAAGTTGAGCTATCACTAAGTATGCTTCTATCAATGTATGCCTTAGGATTATACATCCATAAGCTTTGATATTCTTAATATGTTACATAATTATACTTCAATTACTTAACAATAATATGCCCCCTTGGTGTATAAACAATCATACATTTACTCTCTATTTACTCTCTTTATTCAAACATAAATTCAGTAGGGGTACTTTATTGTTCCAAGTTGACTATCACTAAGTATGCTTATAGTAATGTATGCATTATTTGAGGAGTCTAGATCCATAAGCCTTTATATGCCTAATATGTTACTTAACTCTACTTCAATTCCTCAAAAACAATATGTGTAATGTTCCTGACTTGGCTAGTCTAGGAAACGTTGCTAATGTGTGTGTAGGATCAAAGGTTTACAACATATAAATGATCATACAAATAATAAACGTGAAAAAAGTCTGCAAAGTTTGTATTATGACATCTCTGTGGATTAAAAAATGGTCGAATGCAGATAAATAACTGACAATACTCGACTAGATCAACATACAAAGGATCGTAGCTAGAATATAAATAAGCAACTGGGGATGAATAAAATAACAACAGTCGGCTAGATCAAAGACAAAAGGATCTTAGTTGGAATACAAATAAGAAACTAAAATATAATACCCAGAATATGGGAGCACTGCATAATCAATGAAGAATGATGGAAGACCTAGATTATCTTCCTGGTGACTAGGGTGTGTCTTTCAACACTGAAATCAGGCAATTGGTCTCTTCCTCCTGGAATACACTGAACTATCTCTCCTGAGATGCACCTCTTCTCCTCAATGACAACTCATAATCTGCATAATGATGAATTAGGTCGCTGACCCTTCCTTTATAGCTTTTCAAAACCCTAAATCATGTTGAAACCCGAAATCACTGTTGAAACACTAATTCACTGTTGACTTCTATTTTTAGCTCATAATGACTTAAAAGCGCGGTTAACCCTTGTTATCTCAATGTCACTTTCCGAATATAACACCTGTGACTAGAGTGACCTCTAGTAACCCTTATTACCCCTCGTTGGCCCTAGCTATAGACTAACGGGGTGGTTTAGACCATTAAGCCTCCTTTTCTGGAGCTCCTATTTGGAAAGGGACATTACAATATGCTCCCTTGGTGTATAAACAATTATACATTTAGTCTTTATATAAACTATTTGACAGAGAATAGGCTTGTGGTACAATATTCTTTATGAAGATTACTTTTCCCTTGGATGAGCTTTCTGGATTGGGGTAAATATCCTACTATGAGATATAGAAATGGAATTTTATGGTCTTTCTCTTCTCTCCCTAATTAAGATATTGTAATATGTGGATGAGTCAATGTGAAAATGAGTAGAGGAAATTATCTTCTTACTGTATATTGTGTGACAAAACAAGAGACCCGAGTTACTTTCCTTGAACTCTCAACCTTGAATAAAATTAGCATTTAGTAGTATATGTGAAAACCTACTCAATTGGTCAATATTCCAATAAACCTATAAGGTCTTTGTATACAACCTCTTGAAATATACCACTGGTCACAATAATAGCATAATATATAATCTTGGAAAATTAAAAGTGAAGACAATGATCTGAGGTTGACTTCCAATTACAATTTATGAACCTATACGTTAACTCACTCGAGAAGATGGATTTTTCAAGTATCATTGAATTATCTCAATAAAAACATATATTAAAATATATCTTGCATTTAGGAGGTAGGTATTTAGATGGGTTTAGGTAGAAACCCTGAACCTAATCAGAAATAAAATGCCAAGGAGGGAAATATTTTCATGATAAAGAGTTTTATAATGAACATACCCAATTCCTATCATCGTTGTTGGTGGACTATTGTCCACAAGATCCATTACACACAACCATTGTTATGTATGCAAAGATGCAGAGACACTTAATAATTACCATACAAACCATATATATATATATATATATATATATATATATATATATATATATATATATATATAAGTCTAGTGAGCTAGTTCGAGTGGTTGAGTGTTTAATTGCAATATACTCGCCTAGTTTACAAAGAGTTATTCATTTACTATCATAAGGCCTAGTAAAAATTTTGAAAGAGAGTATATTTGTGGTAGGAATTGCTTTATTAATATTTCTCCCTTGGATGAGATTTCCAAATTTGGGTAAATACCATGCTATGAGATATAGAAATCGAATTTTATAGTATTGTTCATTTCTCCCCATTTAAGATATTAAAAGATGTGGATGACTCAATGTCAAGAAAACAATTCAAGATACTAACAACTTGATTTTCCAGAACTCTAAACCTTTAAAGGCTAGTGAAAGTTATCAATCATCTTAATAATAACATAGTATATGAACTTTGAAATTCAAAAGTGAAGACAATGATATGAGATTGACTTGGATTACAATTTATGACCATTGTCTTTAACTCACTATGGGAGATGGATTGTGCAAGTTTCATTGAATGATGTTGGTAAAACTCTTTGTTAAAATATTTCTTGCATTTGGGAGGCATGGATTTATATGGGTATTAAATAGAAAAAATTTCACCAACCTTGAGGAACCTTAACAAAAAAATAAAAATAAAAAAATACTATGCTAAGCGTAAACTTTATTTATACTTGTTGAAATAAACTATTTAAGAAGTTTTTGATACTCTCCTCCTATCAAAAAGGGAATATTTTTTTGATAAAAAGTTTCACAACAACCATATCCAATGTTTGTTATCATAATGTTTTGAATGGTCCTCAATAAAGAATAGTACCATTAACAATAAAATAACTCACCCAAAGTCTTGCCAACACACCATGGACAATGCTTCCTAGTAGTCTTGAAGATGGATTGTGAAAGTTTCATTGAATGATCTTAGTAAAACCCTTAATTAAAATATTGCTTCCATTTGGGAGGCATGGATTTGTATGGGTGTTAAATAGAAAAAAATTCACCAACCTTAAAAGAACCCTAATAATTTTTTTTTTAAATTAATAGTATGCTAAGCTTAAACTTTCTTTATACTTTTTGAAATAAACTATTTAGGAAGTTTTTGAAACCACCCTCCTATCGACCTTAAAGAACCCTAACCAAAATTTAAAAAAAAAACATAGTATTCTAAGCTTAAACTTTGTTTATACTTTCCGAAATAAATTATTTAAAAAGTTTTTAAAATTACCCTCCTATCAAAAGGGAAATATTTTTGTGATAAAAAATTTTACAACAACCTAGGTGTTGGAAATTGTAATTAAAAGTTGTTGAGATCTTCACGTCGCCGCCGATTTTTCCGTCAATCGAAATCTGTCAGTAGTCAAAATGTCAGTCAGACAGTCAGACAAGTCTACAAGTGAAAAGTCACATACTTACTCAAAATTCAGTCAACAAGCAGGAGAACTATAAATGAAGTTGAATTCTATCTTCTCAAATTAAATTAAGTAGTTGAAGACTTAGTTGTATTTATGGTTTAGTTAAATGTTGAGTCGGTCTTAGATTCTGAAGGAAGTTTTTATAAGTCCAAGTTTCTTAGTTAGAAATGATCGTTATATAGAGACATAGAGAAAAGGATAGAGGGATGCAGAGAAGTAGTTCAAGAACCATCAAGAACTCAAGAGTTGATAGAATAAGTATCAGAGTCGAAGCTCATTTTGTCATTGTATTTGAAATGCGAGCGCACTGCATCGAAGTTCATTAATATCAAGTATTTTGTATTTCTAACAAGTTTTGTGTTATTTCTCTATTATATTCTGCATTCGTAAATTATTTTATTTAGTGTGTGTATTCACAACACACAACAATCTGGAAGTCTGTGCACTGTGCAGTGATCTTGAGAACTCTGTCGCATAGCATGTTTGGTGTGTAGTATTTTAAACTGTGTATCAGAGAAAGTTCTACCAAAATGAGTTTGTCATAGCAGAAACTCTATTGAAAGTAAAAAAAAAATGGCTTCTACCTCAAATGTGCAACCTCCCACTTTTACACGCAAGAACTATGAGATGTGGTCCTTGCATGAATGCTTTGTTCCGAGGTCAATATGTATGGGATATAGTAAAAAATGGTTATGTTGAACCGACAGATCAGGTAGCATATAACGCCCTCACACAAGCTGAGAAATATGTCTTTAAAGAACAAAGAAAGAAGGATGGAAAGGCATTGTTTTATATACATCAAGCCATGCATGAGAGCATACTTACAAGAGTTGCATTAAAAAAGCAAGCCAACGAACCATGGGATATATTACAAACTTCTTATCAAGGTATGGATAAAGTAAAAACTGCAAAACTTCTTATTTTTAGAAGAGATTTTGAAACTATGTCAATGAAAGATTCAGACATGGTAGATACTTTCTACACACATGTCATTGGACTGATAAATCAAATTATGTCTCATGGTGAAATCATAGATGATATAAAATTTGTTGAGAAAGTACGTAGAAGTATTCCTCCTAAATTTGATACTTTAGTTGGAAATCTAGAAGAAGGAAAAGATCTGAGTCAATTTAATCTATATGAACTACAAGCTTCCTTCGTCAATCATGAACATAGATTGAACAGGTCAAATATGTCATTAGAAAATGATTTTTCCACACAGTCATCTATAGGCCATGGAAGAGGAAGTGGGAGAGTTGATTCTACAGGCAAAGGAAGAAGTTCTGACAAAAGTGGATGCAGTAGAAATCCTGGAAATACTGGTGGAAGAGGTCAAAATCCAAGTACGGGCCAATCAACTTGAAAAAAAATAGACAGATCAAATATTCAACGCCATTTTTTTAAAAAGTATGGAAATTACGCATATGAGTGTAGAAGGAGATAGTATAATAAGAACAAGCAAAGTCAAGATCAACCACATAACACAAATAACCAAAATCAACCTATGTTTATGGTGCACGTTGTGGCTATGTCTAGCGCAGAAGAAATATTTAATATAGTGTCACCAATTGAATGCAATGTTGCTCAAGAAAATCCATGTGACATATGGTATTTAGATTCAGGCTACGGTAACCACATGATAGGAAACATATAATTGCTTTCTAGTTTGGATGAGTCAGTCTAGACCAAGGTTACACTATCTTGGAACAGATATCCAAGACACTATCTTAGGCAAAGGAAGTATAAATATTTTAACCAAACAAACAGAAGAGAGAGTTATGTCCAATGTATATTATGTTTCTGGTCTGAATCATAATCTGATGAGTAGAGGACAATTGTTACAAAAAGGATACAGAATCTACATGGAAGATAATCACTGTGTGATTATGGATAAAACCCCAAGCAATTTACTTATTTCAAAAATCTAGATGACAAGTAACATAATGTTCCCATTGACATTAAATCCAGTCAAGAAGAAGAACACAGTGCAAACTGTTGACAAAAGAAAAAGTGCACAGTTAGACATTGCATTTACAACAGAAATCATGTGTAGTACTAATGAAGAAAATAGTGCGTGAAGTATCAAGAAAGGAGAAAATGGCGCAAAAATGAAGGCAACATTCCAATCTGAAACAGAGGATGACTCATGGCTATGGCATTTCAGATTTGGACATTTGAACTTTGGAGGTCTAAAACTATTACATGCAAAGGATATGGTAAAATGCTTACCATTGATTGAAAAATCAAAAAGAATATTTGAAGGTTTCATATTTGGCAAGCAATGAAGAGAATCATTTCCAGTTAGAAAGCCTTACAGAGAACAAGATCCACTAGAAAAAAAACATTATGATATTTTTGGACAAATGCAAACTCCGTCTATAGGAGGCAATATTTATTTACTAACATTCATTGATGATTTCTCAAGAAAGAAATGGATTTATTTTCTAAAGCATAAATCTGACGCATTGGGTTGTTTTCAGCAGTTTAAATAACTTGTGGAGAAATAGAGTGGCTATTACATCAAGTGTCTAAGAACGAATACAGGAGGAGAATACATGTCAAGAGAATTTCAGAGCTTTTGTAAATATCATGGCATCTATAAGAAATTTACTGCACTATACACACCACAATAGAATGGTGTCGTAGAAAGAAAGAACCATCATGGAAAAGGCACGCAATATGTTAACAACCAAACATTTTTTAAATGAGTATTGGGTTGAGGCAGTAGCAACTGCAGTATAAATCTTGAATAGATGTCCGACAAAGAGTGAAGAATAGAATTCCTTAGGGAGCATTGATAGGATCAAAGCATAATGTGATGCATTTAAGAGTTTTTGGTTGTGTCGCATACACACATGTTCTAGATGAACTGAGAAGGAAGATGGACAAAAAAGGACAGAAATGTATATTTGTTGGGTATTCTGATGAAACAAAAGGATACAAGTTGTATGACCTAGTCGGAAGAAAAGTCGTAATCAGCCACGATGTTCAGTTCATAGAGAATGAAGCATGGGATGGAACCATAGAAAAGACAATAAAGATAATTGACATAATGGATCATAATGACACAGAGGATGAAGTTTTTAAAACACCATACACAAGACAATGCACAGCTCCGTCTACACCTAGCACTGTAACACAAATTACTGCGCATAATACTCTGGTAAGAACAACAAGTGTGCAATCCACACCTAGAGTGCAGCGAACACCAACAAGTAGTTTGAATATTTCTACTTCTCCAGATCCAACATTAGCAAGTTTGTTACCAAGAAAGAAAAGAAGTTTGGGCAACTTCTACAATGAAGACACATCAAATTCATTTTCAGTCTTTTCCCTGTTTTCACAAATAGATGATCCATTAAATTTTGAAGAAGTTGTCGAAGAGGAAGTATGGGCACAAACCATGGATGAAGAAATCAGGTGCATAGAGAATAATCAAACATGGAAATTGGTAGATGTACCTAATGATAAGGATTACATAAGTGTCAAGTGGATTTATAAAAGCAAGCAAGATGCAGAAGGAAAAGTATAGAACTACAAGGAAAGATTAGTTGCAAGAGGCTTTACACAACAACCTGGAATTGATTACAATGAAACATTTGCACCAGTTGCGCGCATGGATACAGTTAGAACTGTGTTAGAAATTTTCGCGCAGTACAAATGGCCACTTTATCAGATGGATGTAAAGTCAACATTCTTGAATGGAAACTTAGAAGAAGAGGTATATGTGAAACAACCACAAGGTTAAGAGGTTCAAGGACAAGAAAACAAAGTGTACAGATTAAACAAAGTGTTATATGGATTGAAGCAACCTCCGAGAGCTTGGTACAGTCGCATAGATTCCTATCTCACATAGAATGGATTTTAGAGAAGTGAAAATGAGCCAACATTGTACATGAAATCAAATCAGCAAGGTAATGTGTTAATTGTTTGTTTATATGTGGATGATTTGATATTCACAGGTAATTTTGGCATAGAAGAGTTCAAGTCAGTCATGAACGATAAATTTGAAATGACTGATTTGGGACTTATGAGATATTTTCTTGTAATAGAAGTGCATCAATCCAAAACTAGTATATTTATCTCACAGTCCAGGTATGCACATGAAATATTAGAGAGATTCAATATGGTAAACTCAAAAGAAGCACCAACACCTATCATAACAAGATTAAAGCTAAGCAAGGAAGATAGAGGGCCCAAAGTGGATCCCACATTGTTTAAAAGACTGGTAGGCAGTTTTATGTATCTAACAATGACAATACCTGATATTATGTATGGAGTGAGCCTAATCTCAAGGTTCATGGAAACTCCAAAAGAATCACATTGGAAAGAGGGAAAGAGAATCCTGAGATATGTGAATGAAACAAAAGATTTTGGCATAAAGTACTCCACTTTAGAAAATTTCAAAGTCATTGGATACAGTGATAGTGATTGTGGAGGCAGTATTGATGACAAGAAAAGTACCTCTAGGTACACGTTTCATTTTGGAACAAGTATTGTATCATGGGCATCAAGGAAGTAGCCCATAGTGGCACTTTCTTCAGAAGAAGAAGAGTACGTCACAGCCACAAGCGCAACATGTCAAGTAGTATGGATGAGAAGGATGTTAAGAAATTTATTGAAGGAACAACAGGAGCCAACTACAATTTTCTGTCACAACAATTCAGCCATCATGTTATCAAAGAATCACATGTTTCACAAGAAAACCAAGCACATTGATACAAGGTATCATTTCATCAGAGAATTGGTAAATAACAAAGAGATCTGCTTAGAATTTTGCAGGTCAAACGAACGAATTGCAGACATTTTTACAAAGGCTTTAGCAAGAGATGCATTTCAGCATCTGCGCAGTAGTCTAGGAATCCGTGCAGTAATAGATGAGTGACAATAAAATGAAAACTCAAATTTTTTATGTTATTTTCTTTTGTAACTCCACCAACTTATAATTAAGGGGGAGTGTTGGAAATTGTAATTACAAGTCGGTGAGATCTTCACGCCACCGCCGATTTGTCTGTCACTCAAAATCTGTCAGTAGTCTAAATGTCAGTCACACAGTCTGACAAGTATGCAAGTGCAAAGTCAGATACTTACTCAAAAGTCAGTCGGCAAGCAAGAGAACTATAAATGAAGCCGAATTCTATATTCTTGAATTAAATTAAGTAGTTGAAGAGTTAGGCGTATTTATGGTTGAGTTAAATGTTGAGTCGTTGTTAGCTTCTGAAGGAAGTTTGATGCAGGAGCATCCACAACTCATCAAGCGACCCAACACGTGGAGCAGGGAAAAGACAGCTGGACAAGCCAACAAAATTATTTTTGAATTTCACCTTGATGTAACTGCGTCGTTCTTTAATGAAGACACATTTAAAGAAACACACTTGTATTGTATTACAGATAGGGAGGCATTTAATAGGTTTAATGTTGTTAGATAGGAATTAATTGTAGATTTGATAGATAGAGAATTCGAGAGGGAAAACGGAATATAGGCACCCTCCTTTGTATTATTGTAGGATTCAGAATCATTCATTCGAGAGAAATAAGAAGAACAGAGCAGAGAATTTGTGGAGAGCCCTCATGTACAGATTGGATTAATAGAAAGAGCTTTTGATTCAATTCCATGACTGGTGTTGTTTTATCTGTGTATATGATTATGTGCTTATGAATGTTTGCTCCCTTTGTATGCATTTGCTTTTGAATATGTTGTGCATATGTTTTCAGAGATTTATTGAAGTCTGAAAGAGAGGAGAATGAGTTTCAATTGTTTCTCTGTCTGAGCCAGGATATTCCTGCATAGAGTGCAGTGGAATTCATCCGCATAAGAGTGCGTTGATGAGGCTAGACAGTTGAACTCTTGTTCTCATCTGCCCAGAGTTGAATTGGTTATCAGAGCCGTGCAGGTGAAGTGCAGGCTGGATTGGAAGTCTCAGTGACGAGTCTGAGCATAGGTTGACAGAGACTACTGTTGCTGGAAGCGCACAGATTCCAGAAGCTCCAACACTTGGACAGTGATTGGACGTCGAGCACAAGGAGTGCACCAACCCTTAGTTGAAGGAGTGAAAGGAGTTAAGCTCAGGAGGGATAGTTCCTTTTGTCAACATTGCAGGAATAGACCAGGTGAGACTCGAGCAGTAACGACGCTTTGGAGCAGGAGGAATCCTCAAGGAGGAGAACAGACGGCTAGGGATCATTGCGGAGAATTGCAAAATCTCGTTGATCGTCATATCGGGGAGGAGTTGTGAGGGATTTAACCCGTAGGCGCGAAGAGGGAACCAACCATCGGAATTTGGCATATCGGGTTTCCCAGGGGCAAGAGTATTATACTCGTTGAAATCGCGATTAGCGATTTCCCGAAGTCGTTGGGATCATGGATCACGGCGGGGACAGGTGTCGCGAGATTTGGGGAGGTCGAGATTCGACACTTTGGAACTTTTGATGTCAAAATAATTTTAGAGGATTAGCGAAATCTCGAAGTGCGACGGGTCCCACGGTGATAGTGTGGGGTGCTGACAGGTGGCATCGGAGGTTCGCAGTTCGGGGATTCATAGTGTATGTGAATCGCGACAGCGGATTTACCGGTTTCCCGATAGGGAAATCCCCGAAAAGGCGGAAGGGTTGACCCGTTGACCCATCAGGGTTCGAGGTTCGGTGTTTTGATTTGAAAGAGACTCGTGGCCGTGAGTTTCACGATATAGAGAAACCCGATCTCCCGATAAGCGAAGGGGAGATTGTTGATAGGAGATAACTGTGGGTGAATAATTCCCGACAAGGAATTAGAGGAGCGTTCAGCTCTTCGGGCCAGAGTTAGAGAAGGTCCTGGTGAGAGAGGGTTGGACCGTGAGGGTAGCGGCTTTCAACCAAGTGGTATCAGAGCAGGAGTATATTTTCTTTCTGTAGCAGAGATAGGAAGACATCATGCTGCCCAGGAGAGAGAGGCAGTCACCTCATCGAGAAGACAGGGATGTGCGAAGAAGGGGTAGGCCGGCAGGAAACCCAGAGATGGAACGACAAATGCAAGATCTCCGAGAAAGGCTTGAGGAGATGGAGACATCGCAGAGGTGTGGAGCTGGTGCAGTAGAGTTCAGCGATTCCGAGGTGGAAGAGGAAGCTGGACATGATGTTGAAGAGGTCATAGCAGAGGATGCCTCGACAGAGAGGTTGATTAGAGCCATTTCTAGGATGAGCTCAAAGACAAAGATGGACATTCCTGTCTATGAGGGGAGTCTAAATGCAGAGGAGTTGCTGGATTGGATCGGAGCACTCGATACCTACTTCGATTATGAGGATATCGAAGAGGACAAGAAGGTAAGGCATGCTATTACCAAGTTGAAAGGACATGCAACCTTATGGTGGGATGAGTTGCAGGCGGACAGGCGCTGCAAAGGAAAACAAAAGATCAAGAGCTGGGATAGGATGATCACTAAGATGAAAGCGAAGTTCATCCCCAGAGATTACCAGATCACTCTGTTCAGGCATATGCAGAACCTGATATACAAGCTGATGACGGTGAAGGAGTACACCGAGGAGTTTTACAGACTCAACATCAGAGTTGGTCATCGGGAGAGCGATGATGAGAAGGTGGCAAGATACTTGAATGGTATGAGATATGACATTCAGGACGAGTTGAGCATGGTTACCATCCGAACAGTCGAGGATGTGTACCATATGGATCTGAAAGCTGAAGAAAAGATGAGCCGCAAGCAAGGTCAGCGAGGGCGAGGCAGGAGTCAGCCCAGAGGCAAAGCAATTGCCCAAGATAGAACTCAGAAGCCCAAGGAGGATTGGAAGAAACCTCAGGGAAAGGTTGAGCGAGGTGGAACCTCACAACCAAGGCAACAATATGCTGAGCCGAGGAGGCAGCATACAGAGCAGGGTGGCGGATATACTAACGCCAACATAATTCCTCGTACCTAAGGTAGAGGTCAAGGCAGAGGAGGAGTTATCACATGTTTTACATGTGGGAAAGATGGACACAAAGCCGTGGATTGTCCAGACAGGAAGGTGGACAGAGGAGAAGCTCACATCACTGAGGCGCAGAGGCATGATGATGAGGATGAAGATACCGGAAGTGGGAAGTCACTGACGGTGCATAAAATTTTGTTAACACCCGAGGAAGAGGTGGAAGATACAGATCAGAGATGCAGACTGTTCTGGACGACTTACAAGACCAAGGGATGGAAATGCAAGGTCATAGTGGACAGCGGAAGCACTGATAATCTTGTTTCGACCGAGATGGTGGAGAAACTGGAGCTGGAGACGAAAGATCACCCAAGTCCATACAAAGTGTCATGCTTACAAAAAGGACACCAGGTATGTGTTACGAAACAATGCTTGGTTAAATTTAAAATGGGTGAATATAAGGATGAGATCCTGTGTGATGTCATTCCCATGGATGTCTGTCATGTATTATTGGGAAGACCATGGCAGTGCGACATAAATGTTGTTCATGATGGGAGGATGAACACCTATACCTTGGAGAAGGATGGGAAAACGCACACACTGCTTCCGATAAAGGATAAGGAAGTGAAGCCGGAAGTGAGAAATACCATACTTCTCATGAGTGGGAAGGAACTTCTCACGGAGATGGAGAAGAATGAAGATCCACAATTCTTTGTTGTCAGGAAGCCAAGAATTGTCCTGACAAGCACAAGAGTGGATGACTTGCCAGAGGAGATTCAGGAACTGTTGGGAGAGTTCGTTGATATCATCGTGGATGAACTACCTCGTTCTTTGCCACCTATGCGGAGTGTGAGTCATCACATTGACCTCATACCCGAAGCAAGTTTACCAAACAAGGCCGCATATAGGTTGACGCCTCAGGAGAACGAGGAAGTCAAAAGGCAGGTACAGGATCTACAGGATAAAGGACTGGTCAGAGAGAGTCTGAGTCCGTGTGTTGTTCCAACAATACTAAGTCCAAAGAAGGATGGAGGCTGGAGAATGTGTACAGACTCCAGGGCGATAAACAAAATCACCATCAGGTACAGATTTCCACTGACGAGGATGGACGACCTGATGGATTGCCTGAGCAGGGAAAATTATTTTTTGAAAATTGATCTCAAGAGAGGATATCATCAGATCCGGATGAGAGAAGGAGATGAATGGAAGACGGCATTCAAGACAAACGAGGGTTTGTATGAATGGCTGGTCATGCCGTTTGGTTTGACAAATGCATTGAGCACATTCATGAGGCTGATGAATGAAGTCCTGCGAGAATTCATTAGCAAATTTGTGGTTGTATACCTGGATGATATACTGATTTTCAGTAAGACCAAGGCTAAACATTTAAAACACTTGGCCATTGTGATGAGAAGACTGCAGCAAGAGAAGTTGTTGATCAATTTGAAGAAGTTCTCATTCATGCAGACAAAACTCATCTATTTGGGTTTTGTAATCTCGGCGAATGAATTGAAGATGGATCCTGAAAAGGTGGACGTGATAAAGAATTGGCCATCACCGAGGAATGTTTTTGAGGTGAGGAGTTTCCATGGATTAGCTAGTTTCTACAGAAAATTCATACGGAATTTTAGTGGAATTAGCGCCGCAATGATGGACACAGTGAAGAAGCGGCATAAAGTTTTTTATTGGACAGCAGAGGCTGAAAGGAGCTTCAATCTGTTGAAGCGAAAGATCACAGAGCAACCAATTCTGGTGTTGCCTGACTTTCAGAAAACATTTCAAGTGAAATGTGATGCTAGTGGATATGCTGTTGGAGGGGTCCTGAGTCAGGATGACAGACCTGTTGCATATTACAGCGAGAAGCTGGATGATGCGAAGCTGAAATACTCCACATATGATAAAGAGTTTTATGCCATTATACAGGCATTAAAGAAGTGGAGGCATTACTTGATACCCAAGGAGTTTTTGTTGTATAGTGACAATCATGCATTGCAGTTTATAAGTCAACAGGAGAAGTTGAACCATAAGCATGCAAAATGGGTAGAGTACATGCAAAATTTCACATTTGTCATTAAGCACATTTCAGGAACTACTAACAAAGTGGCTGATGCTTTGAGCAGGAAATGTTTGCTGCTGCAGGAGTTTCGAATCAAAACCTTGGGTTTTGAAAATTTAAAAGATATGTATGCAGGTGATGCGGATTTCGGAGAGGCGTACGAAGCAACTGAGAATCCAGTTCTCAGGGATCGGAGTCCATGGCTGGAATACATGATCCAGGAGGGATTGTTGTTTAAAGGCAATCAGCTGTGCATTCTAGATTGCTCCATGAGGGAGAATTTGGTGAGAGAAAAGCATAGTGGAGGCTTAGCAGGTCATTTTGGACATGAAAAAACATTCGCCAAGCTGAGCGAATCGTATTATTGGCCAGGCATGCGAGCAAATGTAAATAAGTTTGTTGATAGGTGTTAGATATGTCAACATGCGAAGGGCCAAAAATAGAAGACAGGGTTCTATCAACCATTGCCTATACCCGGGAGACCATGGGAGGCAATTAGCATGGATTTTGTGCTAGGACTGTCGAGGACGCAGAGAGGGGTTGATTCCATCTTCGTGGTGGTAGACAGGTTTTCTAAGATGGCACATTTTGTACCATGTCATAAGACCAGCGATGCGACACACATCGCAAATTTGTTTTTCAAAGAGGTTGTTAGATTGCATGGATTGCCGAGAAGCATAGTCTCGGATTGGGATACAAAGTTCATAGGTCATTTTTGGAGGATGCTATGGAAAAATATGGGAACTAATCTAGCATTTAGTTCATCTTATCACCCCCAGATAGATGGATAGACGGAAGTAGTCAACAGGAGCTTAGGGGATTTATTGAGAAGCTTGGTGACAGAGCACCACAGCAGTTGGGACCAGATATTGCCACAGGAAGAGTTCGCGTACAACGATTCGGTGAATCGGAGTACAGGAAGAAGTTCGTTCCATATTTTGTATGGTACACAGCCGAGAGGAGTTTCTGAACTCAGGGAGTCAGGACAGGCTGAAACTAGCAGTGCGAGGGCTGAAGAATTCGCTAAAGCGATGGAGGAACTTCACGCGGAGGTGAAGCAGCGATTGCAGAAATCAAATCAAGAGTATAAGCGCAGAGCCGATCAACGAAAGAGACAACTTCAGTTTGAATTTGAGGACATGGTTCTGGCACACTTAAGGAAGGAAAGGTTCCCAAGGGAAACATACAATAAGCTCAAGATGAAGAAAATCGGGCCGTACAAAGTCCTGAAGAAATTCGGGGAAAATGCATATGAGCTTGAGTTGCCAGAGGGCATCGGGATATCTCCGATTTTCAATATTTCGGATTTATACCCATACAGGGCTGTAGAAGCAGACACTGGAACAAAAGAACCAGTGGTCCAGTGGCAGAAGCAGTTACCAGTTGCACAGAAGCCTCAGATGGAGTGCATACTGGATAAGAGAGTAGGTAGGAAGACCAGAAGAAAGCAGTATTTTGAATACCTGGTGAAATGGAAGAATCACCCAGTGGAGGATGCCAGCTGGGAGACAGAAGCAGTGATACAAAAGCATGGAAACACTGTGCAGGAGCTCATGGACAGGAGCCCATGAAATCTTTTGAGCCGAGGAGTATGATGCAGGAGCATCCACAACTCATCAAGCGAGCCAGCGCGTGGAGCAGGGAAAAGACAGCTGGACAAGCCAGCAAACTTCTTTTTGAATTTCACCTTGATGTAACTGCATCGTTATTTAATGAAGAACACATTTAAAGAAGTGCACTTGTATTGTATTACAGATAGGGAGGCATTTAATAGGTTTAATGTTGTTAGATAGGAATTAATTGTAGATTTGATAGATAGAGAATTCGAGAGGGAAAACGGAATATAGGCACCCTCCTTTGTATTATTGTAGGATTCAGAATCATTCATTCGAGAGAAAGAAGAAGAATAGAGTAGAGAATTTGTGGAGAGCCCTCATGTACAGATTGGATTAATAGAAATATCTTTTGATTCAATTCCATGACTGGTGTTGTTTTCTCTGTGTATATGCTTATGTGCTTATGAATGTTTGCTCCCTTTGTATGCATTTTCTTTTGAAGATGTTGTGCATGTGTTTTCAGAGATTTATTGAAGTCTGAAAGAGAGGAGAATGAGTTTCAATTGTTTCTCTGTCTGAGCCAGGAGATTCCTGCATAGAGTGCAGTGGAATTCATCCGCATAAGAGTGTGTTTATGAGGCTAGACAGTTGAACTCTTGCTCTCATCTGCCCAGAGTTGAATTGGTTATCAGAGTCGTGCAGGTGAAGTGCAGGCTAGATTGGAAGTCTCAGTGATGAGTCTGAGCATAGGTTGACAGAGACTACTGTTGCTGGAAGCGCACAGATTCCAGAAGCTCCAACACTTGGAGAGTGATTGGACGTCGAGCGCAAGGAGTGAGCCAACCCTCAGTTGAAGGAGTGAAAGGAGTTAAGCTCAGGAGGGATAGTTCCTTTCGTCAACATTGCGAGAACAGACCAGGTGAGACTCGAACAGTAACGATGCTTTCGAGCAGGAGGAATCCTCAAGGAGGAGAACAGACGGCTACGGATCACTGCGGAGAATTGTGAAATACCGCTGATCGTCAGATCGGGGAGGAGCTGCGAGGGATTTAACCCGTAGGCGCGAAGAGGGAACCAACCATCGGAATTCGGCATATCGGGTTTCCCAGGGGCAAGAGTATTATACTCGTTGAAATCGCGATTAGCGATTTCCCGAAGTCATTGGGATCGTGGATCACGGCGGGGATAGGTGTCGCGAGATCCCGAGAGGTCAGGATTCGGCACTTCGGAACTTTTGATGTCAAAATAATTTTAGAGGATTAGCGAAATCCCGAAGTGCGACGGGTCCCACGGTGATAGTGTGGGGTGCTGACAGGTGGCATCGGAGGTTCGGAGTTCGGGGATTCATAGTGTATGTGAATTGCGACAGCGGATTTACCGGTTTCCCGATAGGGAAATCCCCGAAAAGGCGGAAGGGTTGACCCGTTGACCCATCACGGTTCGGGGTTCGGTGTTTTGATTTGTAAGAGAGTCGTGGCCGTGAGTTTCGCGATATAGCGAAACCCGATCTCCCGATAAGAGAAGGGGAGATTGCTGATAGGAGATAACTGTGGGTGAATAATTCCCGACAAGGAATTAGAGGAGCGTTCAGCTCTTCGGGCTAGAGTTAGAGAAGGTCCTGGTGAGAGCGGGTTGGACCGTGAGGGTAGCGACTTCGCACCAAAGTTTATATAAGTCTGAGTTTCTTTGTTAGAAATGATGGATAGATGGAAACATAGAGAAAAGGAGAGAGGGATGCAGAGAAGTAGTTCAAGAACCAGCAGCAGTTGAAGAGTTGATAGAAGAAGTATCAAAGTCAAAGCTCATTTTGTCACTGTATTTTGTAATCCGAGCGTACTACGCTGAAGTTCATTAATATCAAGTATTTTGTATTTCTGACATGTTTCTATGTTATTTCTCTATTATATTCCGCATTTGTAAATTATTTTATTTACTGTGTGTATTCACAGTGTCTAGTCTATGCACTGCGCAATGGTCTTGAGAACTCTATCATGTAGCGTGTTTGGAGTGCATTATTTTAAACTACATTGAGCACAGTAAACTGCGTGTATCCCCTCTTTACCCTTTAGGGAAACATTTTTGTGATAAAAAGTTTCACAACAACCTATCCAATATTTGTTATTATAAAGTTTTGAATAGTTTTGAATAAAGAATAATACTGTTAACAATAAAAGAACTTCCTCAAAGTCTTGAAAACACACCATGTACAACCCTTCCTAGTGGGACAACACCATTAACAATGAGATAAAAAACTTACGCAACCTCTAACAGTGAGATAAAAACTTACGCAACCTCTAGGCATCCTAAGAACAACAAAAATAAATTAATTACTGCTAAATTTTAAAGGGTACACATAGAAACTAAAAGAATCACCTATTTGAAAAAAGCATGAAAAAATTAAGTATTTGAAAAAGCATGAAAAAATCAAGTATTTGAAAAAAGAAAGTTGTTAATGAGAAAGGGAATTGGTCTCTATTTGTAACAGATCGATGGTTAGAAAGAGGGAGGCAGAGGCCAGAAAATATATATCCGTTGAAGGGAGGTGGAAGAGGCGCTATATATATATCAAACCTAACCTTGTTTCGACATTTTCCTCCAGCTCTATCTATGGTCTAGACTGGTATGCGTGTGTGATTGTGTATGCATGTGTGATTATGTGTCTGTGTGGTTTGAGCTTGGGTCGGTCTGTGTCGAGTCGATATGTTTGAGTCTGGTCGAGTCAGAGTCTAGACTATGTATGATAGAAGAGGCGGCTAGACTAGATTGAAGGAAGGCACCTGGATCGTCTGTTGGAGAAAGCATCTTCAAGGAAACGGAGGTTGTGCTTCTCAACGATCAACGATTTGGCTTAAGGAGACCAGTGATCTCTCAAAGTTTTTGGCTCATGGAGATGAATGATCTGTCCCAGCAATAGTATAAATTGTATGGATTCTTTTTATGCCAATATTTCCTCCGATCTCTGCTCTGTTGTGTTGTGAGAGAAATCTGATTCATTACTTCGTTTTCTTTCAGCATTCTAAATTCTTCAGCCATACACATATTAAGGAGTAAAAGAAGTTGCCAATGTTTCTTCTAATCGAACCCTACTTCATTGAAGAGCGGAAGGAAGTAGTTATTGTTTTCAATCCAAATTCCAAAAAAATGAAATGGCTACTCCAAATTCGCGCTCCAGGTATGCATTGATGGTTGTCTTTCTCCCTTTAACTCTGATGGCATGGATGACATCATTGAAAAAATGAAATGGCTACTCCAAATTCTGGGTCCACGGATGCATTGATGGCTGTCTCTCTCCCTTTAACTCTGATGGGCCTACCGTGATTATTAAATTTAGATTCTCATAACTTTCTTTAACCCCGCCTGTGCATGGATGGCTCTGGTTGTGGGTGAACCATTTTATGGCTCATTAATTACTGTCACCAACCCTCATGTTTATGGGTTTACCTATCTCCTATTATGGCTGGCTTTGGTTCTCTCATCTTAGATTAGTTTATCCCTGATGCTGGTTTAAAATGCCTAGATCCTGACTTCATTAACTGCATTGTTTATTGACTCAACCCTCATCTATGTATCCAATCAACCCACCTGCTCTTGCTGCCAAACCCTGGTTATTAACCTTGGTATTAGTTAATTAACCTTGGTTCATTTCCTGTGTATTAGTTCATTAATCTTGGTTTTTTACTCTCTTGTTTATTGATTTAACCTGTCATTACCTTACGGCTTCACAATTATCTATATACCCTCCTTCGTGCTTTAATCCAACTGATTATTGGTTTAACCCACTTGTTAATTTAACCATGCTTATTAAATGCCCTGCCTATTGTAAGTCTTTCATTAATTTAACCCCCTGTATCATATCTCTGTAGGTTTATATCTCTTAAAATATCTGAATATTCTCAATGATTTAACCCACCTGTATCATATTTCTGTAGATTTATCGTCTCTTAAAACATCGAAATATTCTTGATGATTAAACCTCTCTTAACCCCTGGGAATAGTTTGGCATCTAATGGTTATGGTAACATTAGAGTTCTCCCTGGCTGACAGCATTAGGTTTTTTCCTCGCTTAGAGATTAAGGGCTGAAGGCGCAGTGAAGTTTTATGAAAACCTATGTTGTGGAAATTGTTGGATTATACAAGTGTGATAATTGTTGGAAAATCCTTGCAACATTCTGTGGCCCTTTCAATTGATTTCTATCTCTACCTCCACTTGCATTTTCCAGAAATTACTGCTATTCTCTTCATGTCGTGCCATTGAGAATATTGCTTGGAACCGTCCGCTATCATGGTTCCACCATTATCTTTATTGAATTTTGATTTTCATCATATATGCTGGCATTAGTTTATTAAATGGAATATATATAGCCTGAGTGGGCCTGATGGTTAATAACATTTGGTTCCTTTTAAGAGGTCACAGGTTCAAGTCCCCAGTCCAGAGGGGGTAGGGTATATGTATACCTTCGTAGACTTTATTATTATTATACATTATTATTATACATATATATATAATTAATATTAATTTTTATATAATATGGAATTTTATTTATATGTAATACGTTTTGTTTTTTAATTCTATTTTCATAAAATAATTAAAACAATATAATTTATTAAAAATTGAAATAAAATTTATATGTGAAATAATTTAGGAAGCACATTGATTATTATCATTAAGATTAAACATTTGCGTAATTATAATAAATATTTTTTTATTAATTTTTATAATAATTTTTTTATAATAAAAGTCATATTAAAATAGATTTATTATCAACATAAAAATAGATAATGTAAAAAAATAAAAAATAAAATTTATTTTTAATTTAATATTAATTATATTATCTCAATTATATGAGAAGAAAAAATATAAATGAATGTTTTAATATGTTTTTTCTTATAACTGTATGTGGTGATATTGCAGGTATGTATGTGGTGATATTGCAGTTATATTATTAAGAATGGTTCCCCATTATATATATTTGCTGAAAAGAGATACAAACACATTTATATATTCACTTTTTCTTTTTTTCATTTTTTAAATATTGTAAAAGAGTTATGTACATATTATTATTAATCAAATTATTTTTTTATGGGAGAGGTAAAACTTCTTCCAAATTTTCTAGGAAGCATGGAGCCCATTCTTCTTAAAGTAATGTAGTCTTTATTGTTTGTATGTTTTTATTTTTGTCTTTTACTAAACTAACACAAGTCAAAACACATTTTAGATAAACATATTTACTTTTATAGCATTCACTTAAAACATATACTCTTGCATTTGAATTATTATCATACTCATAAAACAACACTTATCATAATCATATTTAAATTATTTAGTCCTTCATTTTAATTTTTTGAATTTTTACACACATATAAATTATACAATTATATATATATAACAAAATTATTAAATACTTTTAATAAACAAATCATTCATGTTTTTTTAGTTTTCTCTCTTCTTCTTTTTTTTCTTTTTCTTTTATGACATTTTATTTTATTTTTGTTTTCTTTCTTGTTTTTTAATTTAATTTTATAATATATTTATTTAATTGGATAAAATATTTTATGTTTTTTAGATAATAGTTAAGTTTATTATGTGTAATCTATTGAATTTTGAAATGAAGTTGTATAATGTGTATTTATTAATTTGAAATTGCATATGTATGTGTATAGATACTTTTAATCATTTTTGTATTCTGATTTGAAATTGTATATTATATTTACTTATTTGAAATTGTAGATGTATGTGTATTTATTTAATTTGAGAATGGTGTTTATTTATTTTATATGTGTTTTTGAAATTGTACAATGCTTAATTGTTTGTTTGAATTTGTACTTTATGTGTTTGTTTATTTGATGTATATGTACTAGTGCTTTGAAATTGTATGTGTGTGTGACTGGGTTTAACAATAATTGATTGTGTAGGTTTGTATATCGATATGAAATTGCATAATGTGTGTTTGTTTATTTGAAATTGAATATGTATCGTACAAGTGGTTTTGAGAATCTTTGTATTTTAATTTGAAATTGCATATTGTGTGTTGCTTATTTGAAATTGTTTATGTATGTATGTATGTATGTATGTTGGTAGTTTTGACAATGATGTTTAGTTATGTTTGTATATTGATTTGAAATTGTACAATGCTTATTTGTTTTTTTATTTGATGTATACATATGTGTGCTTTGAAATTGCATGTTTGTAAGTGGTTTTGACAATGGTTGTTAGTCTCGGCTTGTATAATGTGTTTGTTTATTTGAAATTGCATGTCTATGTATAGGCGGTTTTGACAATGTTTGTATTTTAATTTGAAATTGTATTATGAATGTGAGTAGTTTTGACAATGATGTTTAGTTATGTCTATATATTAATTTGAAATTGTATGATGAGTATTTACTTATTAAAATTCGTATACTGTGAGTTTTATTATTTGATGTATTTATGTGTGTGTGTTTTAAAATTGTATATATATGTATGCATGTGGTTATTTGATGTATGTATGTATGTGGTTTTTGAAATTGTGTATGTATGTATGTAGGTGATGTTTGAAATTGTGTATGTATGTATGTATGTGGTTTTGACCATGTTTGTTTGATTATGTTGGTGTATTGATATTGCATATTTTGTTTGAAATTGTACATGCATGTGTGTAAGTGGCTTTGACAATGTCTATTTAATTAATTTGTATCTTGATTTGAAATTATATAATGTGTACTTTCTTATTTGAATTTGTATATTGTGTTTGTTTCTTTAAAATTGTATGTGTATGTGTGTGAATCATCTAGAGAATTTTTACTTGTTTCCTTATGTTTGTATATTGATTTGAAATAATGTGTGTTTTTTGAATTTAAATTTTATTTGTGTTTACTTATTTGAAATTGCATATGAATGTGTGAACTTTTTTTGGGAATCTCTTTTTGTTTGTTTATTGTTATGAAAATGTGTAACCTATATTGACTTTTTTGAATTTGTATGGTGTCTTTTCTTAACTGGTTTTCCCAATGTTTGTTTTTTCATGTTTGTATTTGTATTTGAAATTGAATAATGTGTGTTTTCTTATTTGAAAGTGTATGTTGTATGTTTGCATATTTAAATGATACTCCATATTTGTTTGTTTGAAATTGTATGTTGATTTGAACTGACAAATTTGAATATGTATATTCAATATAGCCTTATTTAATTTTATATTTTATTGTATTATATTGTTGTGTATTTTTGTCGTATTAAATTTTAATTATGATAATATTTGCATCTCTTTTATTTATATGTTTGTGTTTTTATGAATATGTTTGTTTAGGTTGTATGGTAAATAATTTTGCTTATTGTATTATTTCGAAACAATAGTATATATATTGGGATGATTTCATTATATATATATATATATATATATATATATATATATATATATATATATATATATATATATATATATATATATATATATATA
>ML783362.1:196969-247902 GCA_009831015.1 Picea engelmannii | reverse complement strand
AAAAGGTTAGTTTTCTTGGGAGTGGCATAGTGAATGCCTATGGTCAGGTGACAATAATGTGACATTATCTATAGTTAAATGAGCATTCCAAAATTTTAACATGGTATCAGAGCTAGTTTCCTTTGTAATAGTCTAACCATTGGAAGGAAGATACTTAGTTTCCCCTATTTTCAAGCTTGTGAGCAATTACTGAACCCACTAAGAACATCACCTGTGTAGGGAACATCTTTTCCTCAGATCAGATATGCAAATTTTTGAAGTTGAGAAACTAGGGTTTCCTTAAAAAACCCTAGGTTTGCAATTACAGTACCAATTCCTTTGTGTCAATTCCTTCATGCAAATTTCTTCATTCTAGTTCCTTCATTACAGTTCCTTTAATATAGTTACTTCATGTCTGTTCCTTCCTGCCAGTTGCAACACTAGTTGCAACAAGAGTTGTAGTTCCAGTTGCAACACCAACTGCAGTGCCAATTACAGCACCATTTATAGTGCCAGTTACATTTCCTCTAGACCAATGATGTTTCTGTGAAATGTTGGGCCTAATTTTTGGTTTTCCTAGTATTCCCTACCCTAGTGCATTTCTATCAACCTTCAAATTGCAAGTTGGAGCACTCTGAAGTTTTTGGGTTCGTCATTGGTTATTGTTGATTTCAGATGGTGTCGTTACTGTCATAAGTATGTACTTTTATATTTTCAATTTGTATCACTATATTGAGGGTGTTTGTAAGAGAAGGGATCTTCTTTCCAAACAATAGTCGAAGTTCCAAAGGGATATCGAATACAACTCATTCAAACGAACAATGCACTCCAGGTTTGATTGTTTTGATATGCCTATAGATGTCGTGACATTATTGTGATCTTATGAACATCTAGTTGTATTTTTTATCTGTTGAAGTTATGATTATCATACTAACCTTTGGTCAAAGTTAAAGTTATAAGATGACTCTAATCAAGGTATTAGATTGATTAAGGTTGATATTTTTTATTTTACTTGCATTTCTATCAAGAAAGCATATTGTCTTAGTACAGGGGATAGGTTGGAGAGAATACTTGTCATCTTGAGTGAAGGAGACTTGGAAGAAAAGAAACAATACTCATTCTTGAAGATAAGACTTCGAGTTCCGGGTTTGATTGATTAAATTGATAAGTTTCCAATTTTCACATATCAAGTTTGATAATTTATATATTACAAGTAAACACTTTAGATGTAACAACAATCCTTGAAAGGTTCTATTACTACTAGATACAATGAATACCTGGTAGCATGTGATTATTATTGATATAAATGTTTATTGTACTTGTTTACAAGATGAACTAACATCTCCTCTAAGAGATACTTCTTGATTTGCCTCCAGGACGGTAATGATATGTTGGTTACCATGAAATTTTCTTTTACTCTTGTTAACCTAGATATGTTCTTATGAAAATGATATTATATTAGAAATACTTTTTGTCTTGTTTCTCTTGTCTCGGGTAGGTTATCTTGTAAATTCCATGGAGGTTACCATGGTGATATTTTTTTTCTTGTTGTCTTGTTCCAAGAAGGTTACCACGGAGGAATGATTGATCTCAACACTAAAAGAGTGTTGTTTGTATTTCTAATTATTGTATTTTTTATTTTGGCTCTTCTTCCATGCAAGTCACAAGTGATAGCTCTGAGAAGGAGTTATTTTGATGATTGGTCTCCTTATTTTTTTTATTATTATTATTATTTTCTACTATTTTCCCTTGTTGTTGGTCTTGTGGAAGGTCACAGACGATAAATCTGAGGGAATCTATAGTGATGGTTGCAGGAGGAAACATATTAGATTGTCTCTAGTTTGAGACATGGAGCAGACTATCGAGATAAGAAGTTTTATACACAACCGTATAGATCCATGTACCGAAGAAAAAGAGGACGAAGTTAAAATATTATAGAAAGAAGGGGAATTTTGAGAGATACATAGTATCTCATATGGACATTGATTGAAAGGAACATAAGGCTCCAAAGATGAATGGATAATGTAGATCTAGTAGAGCTAGAAGGGCCTACCCAAAATCGTTGCAGTAAACAGGAAGAGACCAACATGGTCCAGGGACACTTTGTAGGATGTAAAGATATATAGAATGTTTTATCCATATCATGAGGAGAAGATAGCTCCACCAGCAATGAGGTAGGATACCCCACCAACTTGCTTAGAAGGAGCTAGATTTCAGAGGGAGTCAAACTTGAGAAGGAGCATGGAGACTCAGAGTGAGCCTGATATCACAGAGAGAGTCAATGGCTTAGAGAATTTAATTAAGAAAGTATTCCTCCTCAGATTCAGATCGGAAAGAGAGATGTCTTCCAGGACTAATAGACATGTGCCATAAGTGAGGAGGATAAATAGAAGCTTTAGAGGTTTCAAGGAGATATGAGACCTCCTAAGAAGATTCCCTTATTTCACTGAAAGAGGAGAAATCCAGTAAGAAAGATTGGTATATGGATTGTTTCCTTGGTTATGAGACCAGAAGGGAAGTCAGTGGTGACTTCCAAGTTGATATACAAGATCAAGCATGTTTCAGATAATAGTATAGAGATGTACAAATCTTAATTAGTGGCCACGGGATTCTCCCAAAAAGAGGGAGAAGATTATGACAAGATACTTTCTCTAGTAGTCATAAGAAGTTGTTAAGAACCAAATATCAATATAGCATAGAAAAACCTCAGAATAAGTACTCAATGCCTTGAAAAAGAGATAAATTCAGATAATAAGCCTCTTTGAGGGGGAAACCTCCTTATGCCCACATAAATGTACAATTACAAGATGATTCAAAATGAAAATGTATCATTGGTATATATAAGAGACTAGGAAGTATAATTACAACTAATGGCGTAAAGGCGACATAAATAAAATAACATTACTAATATAATATGCCCCAATTAAGGGGTAATGAGCCACTATTTAGGGCTTAACATGCCCCTCCCCTTGAGACAAGTGTTGTTTGCAATGCCTGAGTAACTCTGGATGCTTCTGTATAAAAGACTCATCTTCCCAAGTGGAATCTTCAGCCCATTGTTTCCTCCATTTAATGAGATACTCTAAAATGGATCTATTCCTCAGCTCGCGAATTATTGTGTCAATGATGGCTTCAGGATCCAATATGATTTTTCCTTCCTCATCGAGTTCTGGAAATATAGTTTGAAATGGGATCTTGTCACCTATAACCTTCTTTAAACATGAAACATGGAAAACTGGGTGTACTCATGAAGATGCAGGCAACTCTAATTTGTATGCCATAGTACCAATATTTTGCAACACCTTATAAGGGCCATAGTACTTTGGTGATAATTTATTATCCTTCTTTGCTTTCTTGAGGGACATCTGTTTGTATGGTTGTAGTCTTAAAAACACCCAATCCCCTACTTCAAAACTTATTTGACTATGATGTTGATATGCTTGTTGTTTCATACACCTTTGTTCCATGGTCAAGTTGTCCTTTAATATTTGGAGAACTTGTTGTTGATGCTCGATGTGATCTTCCACTGCTTGAATCTTAGTATTTTATTTTAGAGAAGAAGTGATGGAAGGAGGGTGGTATCCATAAAGTGCCATAGATGGTGTCATTTTTTTTGCAGTATGAAAGGAAGTGTTATACCACCATTCTACCAAGGGTAACCATTTGAACCATTGTGTTTGGTTATCAGAGACAAAGCAACGAAGGTAGCCTTCCAAACATTTGTTCACTATATCGGTCTGTCCATCAGATTGAGGATGATAGTATGAGCTATGAGCCAATTGAGTACCCAAACAAGAAAATAATTCTGTCCAAAAATATCCAATGAAGATGGGATCTCTGTCACTTACAATAATCTTTGGGCTGCCATGTAGATTTTGAACTGTCTCCATGAATGTGGTGGAAATTGTACTAGCTTTGAAGGGATGTGAGAGTTCACAAAAGTGTGTGTACTTTCTCAGTATATCATCAATCACCACGATGACACTCTTTCCTTTAGCTTCGGTAACCCTGTGATGAAATCCATAGAAACCTCCTCCCATCGTTGACTTAGGATGGCTAATGGTTGTAAAAGACCTGGGGACTTAATTGTTTCCACCTTAATTTGTTGGAAAACCAAAACATTATGCCACAAACCTTTGAACATCATTTTTAAGGCCATCCCAAAAAAAATCCTTCTTGACCCTATAGTAGGTTTTTAAAAATCATGAGTGCCCTCCTACTAGAGAGGTGTGCAATTCTAATAGTACCCTTTGTTTGAGTTGGGATTTCTTACATAAATATAAGCGATACTTGTACCATAGTGAATCATTTTTCCATGTAAATGTATTTCATGTACTAGAATTCTGCTGCAACCTTTGAATGAGAGTCGACACATTTTCATCATTCTTCCATTCATCCCTTGCTTCTATTATCCAATTAGGTTGGATGATCGAGATAGAATAGAGAAAGGCCTCAACATCTTCATCCTTCCTTGAGAATGCATCTGCCACAACATTTTTCTTCCCTTTTTTATATACGATTTCAAAATCATAACCCAATATCTTGGTTAGCCATTTTTGTTGTTCTTCTAAAGATAGTATTTCTTCCAAGAAATATTTAAGACAATCATGATCTATTTTGACCTTGAAGTGCCTACCTATTAGGTAAGGACACCATTTCTTCAATTCATGTAGTATTTCCATCATTTCCTTCTCATAAATGGGTTTGTGTAAGTCCTTTCCCTTGAGTGGTCAACTTTAAAAAGCCAGAGACCTTCCTTCTTGCATTAGGACAACACCAATTCCATTTCCTGAGGCATCACATTCCACAATAAAGGTTTTTGTGAAGTCTGGAGTGGTCAAGATAAGAGCTTTGCACATCACCTCTTTAAGTTGTTCAAAATATTTATTTTCCTCTGGAGTCCATGAAAATGCATCCTTCTTAGTTATTGTCGTTAAAGGTGTTGGTATATTTCCATAGTGTTGCACAAACTTGTGGTAGTAACCTGTCAAACCCAAAAATCCTCTAAGATTCTTTAATGTTTTGGGAATTGGCTAGTCCATCATGGCCTTAATCTTGTTAGGGTCTACCTTGACACCTTCATGAGATACAATATGACCCAAATACTCTACCTCCTTCACTCCAAAGAAAAATTTGGATGGTTTGGCATATAGTTGTTGCTCCTTTAGTAGTTGTAGCACCTTGTCAACATGTTGCACATGATCCTCCAAAGACTTGCTATAGATTAGTATATCATCAAAAAATACTAACAAAAATTTTCAAAGGAAGGGATTGAAAATGGAATTCATCAACCCTTGGAATGTGGAAGGTGCAATTGCAAGGCCAAAAGGCATGACCAAAAATTCATAATGGCCTTGATGAGTTGGGAATGTTGTTTTTGGGATATATTCTTCCTTCATTTTAATCTGATGATACCCTGAACGAAGATCCAACTTTCTGAAATAGATTGTTCCATCTACTTCATCCAACAATTCATCAATGAAGGAAATGGGAAAATTTTCTTTAATAGTGATATTGTTGAGCTCTCTATAATCTGGACACATACGCCATGTGCGATATTTCTTGAATACCATTACCACTGGTGCAGAGTAGGAACTTTGGCTAGGTCTAATAATGCCAACCACTAACATTTCTTCAACCATGCGCTCAATTTCACTCTTCTGGGAATAAGGGTATATGTATGGCCTAATGTTAGGAGGAACACTCCCAGGAATTAGGTGAATATCATGATCATGATTTAGATTAGGTGGAAGACCTTTGGGAATATCTTAAAATACTTTGGAATGCTTATCAATGATCCCTTGGAGATCTAGAGTAATAGATCGCTTAGATGTTTGAACATCTAGTGAGCATAGTTATGCAATAACACCTTGATGCCCCTTTTTCAATATTTTTTTCATGCCATTAGATCTTATCACCTTACTAGGTTTCCCTGTGATACCTCTTAACTCAATTTATTTTCCTTCCAATGAAAATTTCATGAAAACTTATTGAAAATTAAAATCCATTGTTCCTAATGATTGTAAGCAATGGATTCTTAATACAACATCAGCACCCCCCATGGGTATAACAATCATTGGACTATTCATTACATATTCCCCCATAGTAAGATTGATCTTATTTCATTTTCTTCAGAAATTGATAGTTCCTCCATCTGCAATCATTACTTGAAAATCTGGTGCTGGATATAGAGAACAATTGAGATCTTTGGCTAATTTATAGTGAATGAAATTATGAGTACTGCCAGAATCAATTAGGACTATTACCTTTTTGTTTATGATATATCCTTCGATATTGAGGGTTTGAGGAGTGTTAATTCCAGCCAATGCATTACCAGATATCATGGGAGTCAACTCTTCACATGAAATTGATTCTACGTTTTCATATTTAGATGGTTCTATTTCATGTTCTTGTTCCTCTTCACAATCTATGTAGAATAATTTCTTCTCACCACACGTATGTCCCTTATTGTACTTGTTGTCACAATTAAAGAATAAAACCTTTGCTTTTCTTTCCTCCAATTGTTGAGGTGTCAACCTTGTAGGTTGAGGTGTTTTAGAAGAAGGAACATTATTCTCTCTAGAGATGTCAGGATTGGTCCTTCTAGTAGCCATAGCCATATTTTTACTTTCAATGTTTCTTTCCACCCTAAATGCATTCTCCAATGATTTGGGTTCCCAAAGGTGAAACTCATGTTCAATGTTATCTCTTAAAGTTCCTATTAATACATTAATCAAGTGCTCATCTAGAATATTTGTTACCTTTATATTCAATCTTTGGAAGTTCTCAATGTGCTCTATAAATGAACACTTTTGCTTGAGATTTATCAATTGTCTAAAGAAGGTATTGCTCCTTGTATTCTCATAGTGTGATATCATTTCTTCTGTGAAAATTGTCCAAGTGACGAGTGATTTGCAATAACACATCCATCTATACCATACAAATTGATTGGGTTCTAAATATAAAGAAGCAATTTGTACCTTTTGTGTATGTGGCACATTATGTAGATCAAAGAATTGCTCCATCTAAAGTATCCATGTGATAGGGTCCTTTCCATCAAACTTCTTCATATCGATCTTAGGAATGTGTTTGGTCTTCGACCCAAATTTTGAGTTTCTCCATTCTTTATTCACCTTCCCTGTGTCCTCATCATGAATTTCATGGGATACATTTGCAGTTTCATGTGTCCTCTCTATTACAAAATTTTTCAATCCTTCCATGAAACCATCTATCTTTGCCTCCAACTTAGCTTCCATCTCTTATAGTTCATCTTTTTTTACTATCTTCTTTTTTAAATCACTTATGTCCCTACGAATTTCTTCACCTTCATAAAGAGTCAAAGTAGGATTTTCTAGAGGCTTATTTGGTGTAGAATTTCTCTTTTTGAGTGGAATGTTGGCCAAGTATCACTTTTGAACCTTGATTTTGCGGTGGTTCTACTAGACAATCTTTCTTCTATTGTATCTCCAAAGCTTCAGTCCTTCTGGGTATGAAACTTTATTTTTTTTAGTTCTTTGATATTTCTTCTCTGCAATGCCACATGTCTGATCAAAATTGGATGTACCAAGTGGAATTTACGATAGCTTCCCCACAACTTGTTTATTTTTTGCCTTTTCATGAGATCTCACTTGTATAACATGCCCCGCACAAAATGATTGATATGAAATTCTGAAACTCGTACCAGAAATACTACATAATGTCCACTATCCAATTAAACTAGTCTCACTCAATTAGGATACTCTAGGAAGAAGTTATTATTGTTTTACCTGGAAAACCTTCTTGAGACTAGTGAGATACCCTATCTTCCATAGGGTGTATCTACAAATGTAAGATGACCAATAAGCTGAAATGTTTACTGTAGTTACCTTACTAATTTCTAAGAATAGCCTCTAGATTTCAAGGTCTGAAATGTTACAAAAAACATTTTATAGAGAAAATTCCGCAATGACTCATTTCAAGAAGATTCCAGAACCCTATATTGCACAGGATGTATATCTGAACGTATAAGGCCTCAGGAGCTGAAATTGTAACCCAACATACCTTGATCCATCTACTAAATACCCTCCAAGTTTTTCCTTATGTAACATTGTAGAAAAAAAGTTATAGCGAAAATGCCATGGTGTCTCAGATGTAGTAGTGAAACCCCAAGACCTTCAGCTCTGATATCATATGTTAAGAACCAAATATCAATATAGGATAGGAAAACCTTAGAATAAGTACTCAATGCCTTGAAAAAGAGATAAATTCATAAATAAGCCTCTTCAAGCGGGCAACCTCCTTATTCCCACATAAATGTACAATTACGAGATGATTCAAAATGAAAATGTCTCCTTGGTATGTATAGGAGACTAGGAGCTATAATTACAACTAATGGCCTAAATTCGACATAAATAAAATAAAAATACTAATATAATATGCCCCAATTAAGGGGTAATGAGCCACTATTTAGGGCTTAACAAATGTGTACATAGAGCAGCCACAAGACACATGAGAAGGAGTCTCATGTCTGCAGATTGAAGAAATCTTTGTATGGTACACAGAGGGATACTCCACTGAAAAAAATCTAGTATACCAAGTTAATGTTACTCCAATGAAAAATTCTGGTACACAGAGGGATACTTTGGTGAAAAAGTTAGGTATGTCAAGTTACTTCTACTCTAGTGAAAATGTATGGTACATAGAGGAATACTCTAGTGAAAAATTCTAGTACATTGAGTTACCACTACTCCAATGAAAAATTCAGGTACATAGATTGTTACTCTAGTGAAATAGTATGGTACACACATTACTAATTGTGGCACCATTGAACATGACCTCGCACAAGGTCAGTAGATTCCATGCCTTCAGGGTTGTTTAGTTACCCATATTTTCAATATGGTGGGCCAACCTGTGTGGTTAGATGTGTTTCCTAGACTTGGGATAAATGGGTAGTGTGTGCTCACTACATCACCTAATCCTTGTTATTATACATTTGGTCATCGTGGATCAGTTTCCTAATGTGCCAACTAGAGGTTACTAGTTCTTTATGAACTAGATGTCAGACTATGTGTGAGTTGGAGAGATACTAGTTCTTTATGAACGAGATGTCATATTTTGTGTGAGTTGGCAACTTACTAGTTCTTTATAAACTAGATGCCAAATTTTGTGTGAGTTGGAAAGTTTCAATTGCCCAGACTCTACTTGGATTGGGTAGTTGTGCAATCTTATGTAAACTAGATCAACTGCATATTCCATAGTTTGTGCAGCTATGATGGTGATACTTGTGACACAATTTGTTTTATCATGAGATAGCATGTACAACTATTCTACTTGTTACATGATTTGTTTGATCATGAGATGGCCATGTGGACATGCTACTTGAGGCATGATCTGTTTGATCATGATATAGCCTATGTGGCTATGGTGATGCTACTTTTAGATAGGTGTGCAAGACTATGTGAGTATTTTCCATGCCATGTGAGATGGATGGAAGTGTTTGAGAACATTACATGAAGAACATCTTGGTTAATACTTCCCTAGCTAAGAGAGATTCCTGATGTTTTGGTAGCTACAGAAAGTATTAACCTTCAAGTGTAACCTTTGTACATAGATTAGAATATTTTGGAAGTAAGAGAACCATTAAACAAATGTGTGGAAAGCATAGAAGAGAAGTCTCCCAAGGAGAATAATAATAAAGAAATAAGAAACCCAAAAAGAAAAGTTTGTCTTGCCAAAAAAAGTCAAAGTAAATTATATTTGCCAGAAGTGATAGGTTGACCCTCTGGTAAAAGTTCACTAGTAGAACAATTATAAATAAGGTGGCACCTTAGCTTATTTGTACACATTCTCACTCACCTAACAAGAAGGGAGCAGGTCTAAGGAGAAGTTGCAATAACAACTAGTGCACAAGTCTAAGGAGTTGTAGTTACGACAATAGGAGGCGCAAGTCTGGAGAGAGTAGTGCAACAATTGTGGTGGAGTATTCTCGTTCTTTCTGGTATATCTCTTGTGTGCTTCTCTTGGTAAAGGTACACTTACATTAGTATAGGTATGTTCTCTTGGTATTTTTTTGTTGTTGCAGCAGTGGTTTTTATGGTTAGGGTTTATCTATTGGTTCTAGTGTGTACTTGCCAAAATCATTCTATCTAAGAAAAGGTTGGTGTGCTCGGGGGTGGCATAGTGAATTCCTATGGTTGGGTGACAATGATGTGACATTGTCTATGGTTAAATGACCATAACAAAATTTCAACAACATAATCACGATAGAAATCACACACACACACATGATCCTAGTGAGCTATCTCGGGTGGTTGAGTACTTAATTATGATATGCTTCCCTCGTTTTCAAATAGTTATACATTTAATCTAATAAGGCCCAATAAACTCCTTGAAATATTATAGGCTTGTGGTACAATATTATTTATGAATATTTCTCCCGTGGATGATATTTCTATATTGGGGTAAATATTGTGCTATGAGTATTTATCTTTTCTCCCCATCTAAGCTATTAAAATATGTGAATGACTCAATATGAAAATGAGTAGAGGAAAATATATCCCTACCATATATTGTGTAACAAAATATGATAATTCAAGATACTAATAGGTTTCTTTCCCTTAACTCTAAACCTTTAATAAAAATTATATTTACTAGTATATGTAAAACCCTCCATTAGGTCAATATTCCAATGAACCTGTTGTTATTGAGATTGTCCTAGGCTCAAATACAAATTCAAGGCATCTCATAGTAATAAGTCAATTGATTAAAAATACCTTTAAAATTTTGATGTTACGGTAGATGTGAGAGGTATGAACCTCCATGTATAACCTATGACCAGATTAGAATGTTCTAGAAGCTAGAGAAAACCCTAAATAGATGCATAAAAACCCTAGAATACTTGTCGACTCATTAAAAAAAAATTATTTAAGTATTGGCCTATAAGATAAGAAGTTGGCCTGGACAAGAGAGAAAGAGCACTATAAATAGAGGGTTCTTGAGATCATTTTGTCATTCGCACTCTCACATCTCATTTAAGACAAGTGGTGTGTAAGTTTGGAGGAGTGCAATTGTAGCTACTGCAACTGGGATTTTGGTATTGGTTTATGGTTTATGGACCTTTTGTTTTGGTGTGCTATTATTGAAAAAAGAGAGATATTTTATCTCTTGGTTATTTGTTGGGTCTGGTACTTCTTCCAAAATTATTATATCTATCAAGGTTATGGTGCTTAGGGGTGGTTGCATGCCTATTGCTAGGTGACAATATTAAGATATTGTCTATGGAAAAATGAGCACATATCTTTTAATTCTTACACGTTATGGGCCCACACTATCTTCAGATATTATAGCCACTAGAAGATATATTGAGAAGTACCTAACATAAATGTACATATCTTCACAAGGTTATGATTCTCTTGGTAAAGGTACGCTTTTTGTTTCTAATCTCTTCTTTTCAAGATGGTATCTAGTTTTAGATTGGAAGACAAGTTGGATGATGCAACAAGAATTCAAAAGTATTCACTTCTATATATTATCCAAGTTTTATTATCTAGAAAAAAATGAGTGTTTTTTAATGGAAAGTAGTAGAGACCTTTTCCAAGCTATAATATTCTATCCAATGCATTCAAAAGAACAAGTGCACCCTCCATAGCAAGTGAGGCTTCAAGTTCCAGGTTTGATTAAATTGTTAAACTTCAAATTTGTATATATCAAGGGTGATAGTTGATACATTACAAAAGTAGTCTTTTAAAGGTTATATTATTGGTAGGTGCAATGAATACTTGACTAAATATGAATACCATTGATATAGATGCTTATTGTACTTGTTTGAAATATGCAATAGCATTTCCTCTAGAGAGATTTTTTTTTTCTCTTGTTTTTCTTGTACCGGGAAGGTACTCTTCTAAAATATGTTTGATCTTTGTGAAAGTTGTCATATAAGAAGCTTATAAGGATGAAACAATGCTTGCAACAAATTCCAGATGTGAAATAATCAGAACAGATAGAAAAAAACATAAAGAGATTCAAATGGAGTCAGACTTAGAGGAAGTCAATAATCAAGAGGAAAATAGAATAGACTTGTGACACTTTGGAGAAAGAGAGAATGATGCAGATAGAAGAATGGAATCTCTCATATGGAAGGAGATGATTACGTAATTCAAAAATAAGATCATGTATATTTTTCATTCCATAATGAATTTGAGATTAGGAAGCAGATAATCCCCAATAATATGATCCATTGAAGAATCTATGAATACCATGAAGTATATGTTCATGTTATTCATTGGAACTAGAAGCCATGATAATCAACACATGTTCATCTTGACTCTAGAAGAAGTCTTGTTTGAAAAGAAGCCTTGAATATCCCTGGTTTTCCATATACATTTATGCTCTTATGGAGATAGGAAGAAGTTGGAACCTTCAGGAAGGAAGGAAATGAAATCCATAGAATATTCCATGGAATCCAATGTTGAAGAAGGAAGATGAGATAAAGAAAAATGTTTGTGATAAATTGTGAAAAATACTTATAAATGGAAGCATTTATAGAAACAAGGTGATATTTAGAGCTAGAGTGTTCTCCCATGAGGAGGGAGAAGACTATGATGACAACTTGTTCTATTATACTTCTACCAAAACCATTATATATATTGCAGTATCCATGGGTTGGAGTTTACATCAGATGGATGTACAGACTATTCTTCTCAACAGAGTAATTGAAGAAGAAGCATATAGAACAACCTCAAGGTTTTCAGGTATACCAGAAAGAGACCCATGTATGAAGATATAAGAAGAACTTGTATGGATTCAAGAAAACTAGTGCAGATCCTCTCATGCACAAGAAAAGTGTAGTGAAAACTTCCTATGATAGAGGAAGTGTATTGAAATGGTTCTTCAAAAGTTCGGGATGATGGATTTCAAATCTATGGAAAACTTCCATGATGATAGATCTTAATAAGTTGAGAGACTCTGATCTAGTAGACCCATCTCTTTATTGACAATTGAATTTCTTGTTAATGTATTTGGACAATACTCAATCAAATATTTTCTTTTCTATGAAAATGGTTTGAAGTGGAACCTAACCATGAGAATTGAATAATTTGAAAGCATGCCTTGAAATATCTTCGTGGGACATTTGAGTTATGATATAGATTTACATGTATTTATCGATTCATATTGGGAAGGGAGTGCAGATGATAAAAGAAGTTCTTCTTGGATATGTTTCAATTTAATTTTTTCCACAATATCATGGGATAGCATGAAACAAAATTCTATTACACTCAAAACTATAGAAGTAGAATATATTATATCTTGTGATGCTTCTACAAAAGTAGTGTGGCTTCGTAAGCTAGTTTCTGGACTGTTTGATCAGGTGTTGGATTCAACCATGATATATTGTGATGACCAGTGTTGTATGAAGCTCTCAGAGAACCCGATATTCCATGACAGGTCAAATCACATTGAGATAAAGTACTATTTTCTCTGTGATAAAGTCAAGAAGGGAGAAGTGGTTCTCGATTATATCTCCAATAATGAGAAAATAACATATATTTTGGTAAATCCTTTGTCTAAGATGAAAATTTTTCATACTTAAGGGACAAGTTGGAATCATGGAGATGATGTGATTGCTCCCTAGGTTGGGAGAGAGCATTGATATGTTATTGGTATATGGGAAGTTATTTTTGGGTTCAGAAAATGGTCCAGGTTTGGAAGTCACTTTCCAGTCTGGAAAGTGGCCCAAGATTTCTAACAGACGGTCATTTTCCAATTTAGAAAATGCGCTAGATCGGAGAGTCATTTTCGTAATGAAAATGGTTCGATAGATTTTTGATGTACCATACATAGTGATTCCCCTTCTGGCCAATGTGGGGGAATGTTCTAGGAAAATCATTCTTCTTAGCAATTAATCTGAGTAGTGGTCAAGAATAATGGTCTACCTATTCGGTTCGTCATTCTTTTGAATTTCACAGTTGTGATCAATTTCAAAGAATTGTTCATTCTAGGAGGTTTGTGTAGGACAGACCATTTCCATAGGAAATGGTCTAGATGGTCAGCCCTAGGGAAGACTCAATCTCTACATATTGCAATGTGATTAGTGTCAGAAGAATTGCCCAGTTAGGTGAATGGTCTAGGTTCAACAATCAACGACATTCATTCCCTAGGGAAAAATCATTCTCTCCAGGTTGCACTGTGATTAGTGCTAGAAGAATGGCCTAGTTCGGTGAATGGTCCAGGTTCATAAATCAGGGAAATATATTCTTCTATACTTGAGAAGAATAGTCCAGATAGCCCATGGTTGATGTTTAACTTTTCGAGGGTAGATACTCTTCCAAATATGACAGATGTGAGTGGAAGAATTTCAGATATGACTCAGTTTGTATCATGATATTGTTTATGCAGATTGATATTAGATGATATGATTGTTGTGGAGACTGTATTACTTTGGATAATAGTTGTATGCTACTAAGGTGTATGTGATCCACTGGATGTCTCGAGAAGTGTTGCGGAAGTGTGATGGATTACAGATGCGACTCCATTGGACAATGAGTCATCCATGATGGGGCACTCATTGTGGCACTAGTTAGGGTGATGTGTATGCATAAATTATAATCTAGTTAAAAATTAGGGTGTGTCGAGTTACTGATACTCTAGTGAAAAAGTATGGTACACAAAGGGTTAATCCAATGAAAAATTCAGGTATGCAAAGGGCTACTCCAGTGAAAAACCATGGTACGCTAAGTTACTACTACTCCAATGAAAAGGTATGGTATGCAGAGGGATACTCCAATGAAAAAATTCTGTTATGCCACGTTACTGCTAATCCAATGAAACATTTTGGTACGTAGAGGGCTACTCTAGTGATAATTTTGGTTTCATCAAGTTACTGCTACTCTAGTGAAAATGTCTAGTATGCAGAGAGAAACAATAGTGAAAAATCTTGGTATGTCAATTTACTGCTACTCTAGTGAAACAATATGGTAAGCAAATTGCTACTACGGTGAAATAGTCTTGTATGCACACTACTGACTGTGTCACCAATCAGCATGACCTCACACAAGGTAATAAAATGTCATTCCTTCAAGGCTGGTTAGTTACCCATATTTTCAATATGTTGGGCCAACCTGTGTGGTTGGATTTGTTTCCTAGCATTGGGATAGATGGGTAGTGTGTGCACACTACATCGCCTAATCCTTGTGATTATATTCTTGATCATTGTGGACCGGTTTCCTGGTGTGTCAACTAGAGGTTACTAGTTCTTTAAGAACTAGATGTTAGATTATGTGTGAGCTGGTAAGTTATTGGTTCTTTATGAACTAGATGTCATATTTTGTGTGAGATGACGAGTTACTAGTTATTTATGAACTAGATGCCAAATTTTGTGTGAGACAGAAAGTTGCAGTTGCCCATACTCCGCTTGGATTGGGTAGTAGCAGAGTCATGTGTAAAATTTCTCAACTGCATATTCCAAAGCATGTGCGACTATGATGGTTATACTTGTGAAATAATTTTTTTGATCATGAGATATCCTGTATGGATATGCTACTTGTTACATGATTTTATTGATCATGAAATAGCCATGTATCCATGCAACTTGAGACATGATCTGTTTGATCATGAGATATCATGTGTGGCTATGGTGATGCTACCTATAGACTGGTCTACAAGACTATGTGAGACTTTCCCATGCCATGTGAGATGTATGGATGTGTTTGAGACTATTACATGAAGACAATATTAGTTAATACTTCCCTATCTAAGAGGGAATGTTGATGTTTTGGTAGTTATGGCTGGTATTAACCTCCAAGTGTAACCTTTGTAGAATAGAATATTTCGGAAGTAAGAGAACCATTAAATAGATGCACAGAAACCATAGAAGATAATTTGGCCCAAGGATAATTATAATAAAGAAATAATAAACCCGGAAAGAGAATTCAGGCCTACCAGAAAAAGTCAAAGTAAATTATATTTTCCAGAAAAGATAGGTCGACCCTATGGGAAAATTTCACTGGTAGAACAAGTATAAATAAGGTGATGCCTTAGCTCATTTGTACACACTCTCATTCACTTAGCAAGAAGGGCGCAAGTCTAAGGAGCAATTGCATTAGAAGATAGTGTGCAAGTTTAAGGAGGTGCAGCTACAGAAGAAGAAGGAGAAATTATAGAGAGAGTAGTGCAACACTTGTGGTGGAGTATTCTCAATATTTATGGTATCTCTCTTGTGTGCTTATCTTGGTAAAGGTACTCTTACATTAGTGTAGTTAATTTATCTTGGTACTATGTTTTTGATGTAGCAATGGTGTTTCTAGTTAGGGTTTATCTGTTGGTTCTAGTGTGGACTTTCCAAAATCATTCTATCTAAGAATAGGTTAGTGTGCTCGAGGGTGGCATAGTGAATTCCTATGGTTGGGTGATGATGATGTGAAATTTTCTATGGTTAAACAAGCATACCAAAATTTTAACAAGATAATCACCATAGAAATCACACACACACACACACACACACACACACACACACACACACACACACATGATCCTAGTGAGCTATCTCGAGTGGTTGAGTGCTTAATTGTAATATGCTCCCCTGTTTTACAAATAGTTAAGCATTTACTCTAATAAGGTCCAAAAATATACTTAAAAGAAAATAGGATTTTGGTACAAGCTGATTTATGAATATTTCTGATGCAGACTCCTAAACCCTTAGGTTGGAGTCCGCACAAGATATTTCAACTTGGCCCTTTAGAGTCTGACTAACTCTCTTAATTCCTCTCAGGAAATTATTTACTCCCCCTTTATGAGTGTAATTCACAGGCCCTCTTGGATTCTGCCTGCATGATCATTCATCGGCATAAACCCCCCCAGACCAAATCCCAACTGACTTTAGGACTTTTACCTTTTTCTTTTTGGGATACCGGATTTCGTGATTTCACGAAACCCGTCATTGGGTGCCTTACCCTCTTAAACTTCCAAAACCTGAAATCCCAAACTCATGAATCACCTTGCCACTGATTTTGTATTTTTTCTCTTTGAGATTTTGGGGGTTTCAATGTCACGCAACTCTTCCTCTCAACTCTCGGGGTCTCGAAAACTGAATTCCCGAAATCCCAAAAAGTCCACTCTAAGTCTTGCCACACTTCATGAATTTGGGATTTCTTTGCACTATGTCTCGTCCCCTTGTCAATAGGATTCCTGATATTCTGAATCCCAAAACATCGAAACACTAGTGTTCCACTTCCAAGGAAGATCAACAAGTATGGTTCTTCCCTTGATCCAACAATTAGCATGATTTCATGTACTGGGAGATCGCAAGGCTTATCCCTGAACTCTCTGCCTCCTATACCTTCCGAAACCCAAAATTCTGAAATGGTATCCTTTCTCGGGACTTCGCAAACCTTGTCGTGAGGTTTCCTGACTTTCCAACTGTCCCCTTGAGCTGTACTATTCTCCTGATGTGGACTCCTGCCACCTGTCGCCTTTTTCGATTTTCGAAACTTGAACCACCCTTCGATAGCTTCCTTTATTTTTTTGGGCTTCCGAGTACCGAGAGTTCAAAAATCTCTACCCTAACCTTATGTCATCATGACACTTGAATTCCCAATCCCCGATTTTCCGAAATGCTAGAATGCACTTTCAAAACTCTTCGTGTTTCACGATTTCAGAGGTTCTAACGTAGAGTGTTCTGCCCCTTGTCAATGGGAATGACGAAAATTTGAATGTCGAAATACCGACATATACTCTGTCGTGACCTTTCATTTTGTACTTTCCTCCCTGTTGAGTCCTGATCAATTGTCCTCGGGACTTTCGAAACTTCGAACTCTGAAGTTCCAAAATTTTGAACTCGTCACTCTTTGACTTTTCACACGAAACCTCCTTTCGTGTTTTGGGAACTTGATCAGCTAAGGTTTTGGCTTGCACTTTGGAGTCCCGAACTTTAAATTCCCAAAATGATCTGACGACCTGAACAGATCACGATCGACGGTCCACGTTGAATCTACCTTTCAAAGGTGGATTTGTCCGACGCTTAACTCCCCTGCAACTTCTGCAGATCCTACGGTCCTCGCTATTTCAGGAGTTCTCTTCTGAGAATTCAGACCATTCAATCTCTTCCTCAAAGAACCTTCTACTCAAATCAAACCTCCAATCCTCCTCTAGGATTTTGCCTCTCCACAACTACTGGTGCTCCCTACCTTTTTTTCGAATGATTCAAAATCCCTAACCATCCTAAGCTTCCTTTCACAAACTCAAGTCTCCTAAAATACTTCTGCACACACTCCTTGCGACACTTCTTCAAATATTCCTGAATATTTGAATCTCTTGACTTTGTGCAACTCTGCGACAAAAGTCCTTCAATCTCTCAACCTTAGTCTATAGGTTCTAAGGTATCGACCATCCTGCGCACAACTTGCACGGATTTTGTTCTTGTCTTGCACTTCAGTTGAAATGAGAACAACGATATCCCACCTAAGATTTCAAAGGTAAACTCTGAATTCTGTCAACGCACTCCTTGCGGACGCTTCACTACACTCCTTGGAGGAACTCTTACTCAGGAAGAGAAACAACTGAAACTCATTCCCTTACTCTCTCAAACTTCAAATAATTAACATGAAATCATACATACATAACATAAAATAAAATTCACAACAGAAAGAGTAAAACAACCATAAGCATAGCATTCAACATGTATACAAAGAAAGCATCATAACATCATGAGTTTGAATCAAATCTTCATATATTAATCTCATAACTTTTGTACATGGATTATTCTTTGCTACTCTTTGTTTCTTCTCTATGCTAACTTGCTTCTTCTACCATCCCTTACTGATACATTGATACAAAGATGAGGGTGTCTATAGTCATTTTCCCTCCAGCTCCTAAACCTGTGTAATCTAGAAATTTTAAATCTACCTACTTTCATTAACTGTGCATAAATGCATCTACATCCTACAGATGAGAGTGGATCACTCAATATATATTTACAATATGGAATTATGCCTTCTTAACTATTTCATTAATGTCTGCGCATCCAAACTTTCAAAAATATTTCAAACATTTTCAACATGTGCCAAAAATGTGATGGCGTTCATCCCAGCTATCTTCCGCCTTCTCGCTTGCTTGCTATTGACGATGCTTCTGAATTAATTTCTCCCTTGGATGAAATTTATATAATGGGGTAAATACTATGCTATGAGATATAGAAATGTAATTTTAGAGTATTTCTCTTTTCTCCCCATTTAAGCTATTAAAATATGTGAATGACTCAAACTGAAACTGAGTAGAGGAAAATATATCCCTACCATATATTGTGTAACAAAATATGATAATTAAAGATAATAATAGGTTTCTTTCCATTAACTCTAAACCTTTAATAAAAATTATATTTATTAGTATATGTAAAACCCTCCACTAGATCAATATTCCAATGAACCTATTGTTCCTGAGATTGTCCTAGGCTCAAAGACAAATTCAAGGCATCTCACGGTAATAATTAAATTGAATAAAAATGCCTTTAATATGTTGATGTTACAATAGCTGTGTTAGGTATTAACCTCCATGTATAACTATTATCATTGAAATTTCATCAGCACATGGTTACAAGAACTCAACATCGTCAAACAGTGATGAAGTCATTCATGGACCTGAATTAATACCACAGCATTAAAAAAAGGTCAAAAACTATACAAAGTAGTGAAAAATTGAAGAACGCTTTGTAGACATTGGGAACGCACGTGCATGCGCGGAACAGGAACATAGAAATCGTGCACAGGTGCACGATGCGCAACTGTTAGCGCAAAAAGTCGCGAACCTGCTAAACGATGCATTTATGGAAGTGGTCGGCCTCCCAACCACTTATGGTTCAGCTCCCAAGCCGATTTGACCCTCAAATCTGGGCTGGATCCGACTGGTGGGCTGGTCAAAGACCTAATAATGCCCTAAATGGCCTCTTTTCACACTACAAAGCAGTTAAACAATAACCCAAAGCAATGCTATAAAAATCCATGGATGCACCTCATTTTCTCAAGGAATTCAAAGTAATGTTATGGTACCTATATTGTTTTAAGGACTCCATCTTTGACAAGAGCATTTTGGCACCATTACATTGGACAATCCACCTCACCATTGAGTGGATTTGTAAAGAGTTCTTTCACCACCATTTTCCATTTTCTTTGTTGTAAGAAGAGCTAGCTAGTGAGGGTCCAAGAGCCTTCCCTTGGAGGAAGAAGGGACTCATAGTCCCCTTTCTTATTGGTTCTTTGTTTTCATCAATAGATCAACCTCAAACATTGGTGACATGGGTCTTTTGGTTCTTTTTGTTTCTATGTCCCTATGCTCATGAATTTTGTTTTTATTGCATCTCTTAGTTTAATTCTTAATTCTAGTTTTTGTTTTCTTTATCTAACTCTTTTCTCTTCAGCTGTCCTTCTCAGTAGACCCAGCTGAGCTTGCAAGAACCTCTATTCTTCTCACCAAGGTGATGAAAGAGGCGCAACAGATTGGCGACTCCACTGGGGATAGGTATCAATTTCCTACCTCATTTGGGTTTTTCTTTCTCTTCTTTTAGTTTGTTTAACTTGCAGGTGCACTAACCGGCCTAAGCCAACCTGCCAACCAACCAATTCCAAGTTGAATTGAGAGAAATCCATTTGGATTTTTCATTCTCGATCGTGTGCCACATGTGCACGGGTTTTTCAGCCCACAGGCGCGCATCGTGCGCCGATGCACTTGACTCACGGTTTTGTTCTGTGCACGTGCACTTTTTAACTTGTCTCTGTTCGCGCGCATGTTCTCTGTGCGCCTCTGTCTCCACTGGGACCCACACATCTGTGCAAAATTTCACATTGTAAAGTTGTTGGGATGTGGGGAAGGCCATTTTCCTTCTTAAAAATGATGTTAAGTGTTGTTCCTAAGTTTATGTTTTAAGGCTATAAAACATACCGTCAAGGCATCCGAAAAAGGTTTTTATAAAAAGTTTTTGAAAAGAAGAAACAAAGAAAGACTAGATCAGATTCAGTTTCTCAACTGTCTCTGTCTTGCTTCCCATTGCTCTTGGATGCTAATGTCACGTTCAATTGTATCCCATGATTTTTCTAACTCGGTCCTATTGGTAGTTGTTTGCAGAATAGTGTTAAATAAATTTAGGGCAATGCTAGTTTGATCCTGAAGACCAGGTTCTACGTTAGGTTGTCTGCCATTAGGAACTGTCATGGGTGATAGGGTTTTAAAGGTTTATAAAAGGGTTTTTTATCGATTGGTTACTTCAGATTTTAAGAGATGATATTAATGAAACAACTTTAAAATCTAAAACAGTAATGTAAAAACACAATCAAGGCCGTTTCCTGGTTTTGTGACAATTTTGAAATTGTAAACAATGAAACACAACACAGAGAAATATAAGGCTTTTATCTAGAAATAATCTTATATTTAAATTAACAATGATGAAAGAGGAACAAGATTTCTAACGGATTGAAATATTAAGGAACAGAAGGTTTACAGGTCTTAAAATTACTAAAGTAATCTCAGAGGAAAAACTGTAATACATTCAACATCCAAACCAATCAGAAACAATAAACAACAATGCATATAACTTCAAATTGATTTACTCGCTAGAAACACACATTAAGAGGAATATTTAACAAAGCATGATAAACAGGGGAAGAAACATAGTCACGAAATTGCAGGATCCAGAATCTTGTTTGCGGTTTATATTCCGATGAACTTCAAAGTTGATATTACAAAAATTGGCCTTCTCCAAAATTTCTGAAGCCCTCTTTCCGCCTTTTGAAACTATATTTATACCTTTCTATCAAAAATTTTCATTGGTAACTAACCAACTTCCTAATATTACGGTTACATAGACTAATGTCAACCGTTTACAATTATTTTCAAAATTCTAAAAAATAAAAATATTTACAAAGTTTTAAATTTGCGTTGAAGAACTTCCTTTTTCTGCTTCAATGTATTGAACATATTTCCCTAAAAAGTTTACCAAGACCTTAGGAGCCTCAGGTAATTCATTTGCTTCAAAAGACAAAAAACTTCTTTGTAGGCCTGGCAACTGGCTTGCTATTGTTTTCTCTGTGAATTTAATCTTTTCCAACTTTGAACTTGAAGGTATCATCCACTTATCTATTTCTGCAATGTTGACTATTTTAATATTTGTAATTTATGCTTTCTTTTCTTCAAGTTCCTCTTTTGATTTGAGCTGATACCTGGTAATGTTGACTTCACCTAGTAACTCGGAAAGACCATCTATCCCGATATCTACTGAATCTTTTTAAATAAGATTGAAGATCCTTTGACAATCTTCATTGATTCCTCTCGTAATTCTTTTATATTTTGCCAACTTTGTTTCCCAAACTTTTATCATTATATCTCCTTTTAACTGCTCCGAAATGGATAATTTCTTTGTTTTTCCATTTTCTTCTTTTTGTAAAGAAGTTATTACCTTTTGAAAAGAATTCCTTGCTGCTTTAGTTTCTCTTTCTTTTTGCACTACCTTTTCCATAGACCTATTAGATTCTTGAAAATAATTCTGGATGATTTCCAGATTACAGAATATTTTTTGTTGTTCTTCCTCGATGTTTGTATATATCTCTGATGCTTTAGTCTTGAAATGTTCCATTTAATTACTTGATTAGTAATTGAAATAGTTTTATCTGGCAGAGATTTATTTTCATTGCCCAACTTTTCAACTTGTTCTTGAGTAACCTGTATCATGTGTTTTGCTTCATTCAAGTTTCCATTCAACTTTTGGATTTCTTGGATGTTTTTGAGTCTAGCTTGTTCTAGACCCTTTTGTATCCCCCATCCAATAATTCTTTCATTTTCCTTTAATATGTCCTGCAGTTGCATTATTTCTTGATCCTTTTGCTCCAGCATAGTCGTTAGATTCCCTACAGAATACATGTTGGTTGATGCTATAGCACCCATGGTTCCTGCTAACTCTGTAGCGAATTCTCCTTCATTGAGTTTTTTCCCATCGATGATAATTTTATGTTTTTTAATCATTCTTTCTCCTACAAGATGTATTTCCTGTTTCAAGACAACTCTTCTTTTTTTATTGAAAAAATAATCAGATGAAGGGATTTCATCTCTGGTGATTGGCTCTAAGTCACTTACATATAGAACTCCTTCATGAGGGGTTCCAAAAGTAGACTGAAGTGGAGTCAATGCTGTAATAGGACTTCCCAGTTCCTTTGAAGTTGTTCCTCCAACATTTTCTGGAATATCATCTAGAATTATTGGACTTGTTTCTATTCCTTTTTCTTTTTCTGTTTCTGGTTTTTTGATCTAAGAACCTTCTGTATTCTGAGGAGGTATTTCATAATCTTTAAATTTATCTTTGTCACTTGACTCATCCTGAATAATGGTTTCAAACCCCAGAGGAATAGTTTCTTTATCTGGAAATGAAGTTGACACTTCACCTTGTAAAATCTTTGGCAAACAACATCATCTATTTCTTTGAAAAGATGCAAACCCCACCTGTGCATCAGGTGACAAGGTTTGCACTTTGCTCTGCACTTCCTTATAAGATTTTGCATTTTTAAAAGCATCATCATAAACTAAAAATTCATGTTCATATGCTTTCAAATTACATTGTGTGAAATGACGACTGATTATTTGGTAAGGGTCGTGTTTCCTGTGCTCTATACTTGCTAATTTCACTTCGTCCATCGAATCGGCTTCTGACTTAGAATGGCGTATGTTTAATAAAACAAATTTTCCTATATAAACAGGAAAAGATGGCCATGCTTTCTTCTACTGAGCTTTTAATTCTAATTCAATACCACCATTGATTAGCTGATAAGCTACTTCTCTACATATCAACCTGTCTGGTAAAATTTTTGGGAGTGCATGAGGCGGAATAGAACAACCATAAACCCTAACATAGGAGAAATTTTCTTCAATGAACCAGTCAACACCTGACTTGAGGTTTTCTATGATGGTATTTGAAATGCGAGGAGGTTCGCATCCAAAGAATATTTTGTGCAGAGGAATAATTACATAATGACAAACCTCATAAAAAGTATTTTTTGCATTTTCTTCCCAGAGAGATGAGTGGTACTTATGAACAGGCTCTGGGCAAGAAAAATTCCAACTCCAATTCATTAATGGGAAAGGAGTCATAAAGAAAATGGCATCCATGATATAAGCTGACATATAAAAAGACATTGGCTGTCCTTTTGACCTAGCTGCTTTGTAATTCATAACCTCTGATGTAAGGTTATCTGACAAAATTTTGTGCCAATTAAAATTGCGTCCCTCTGAAACTTCCTCTAGGAAAGGTGTCCAGTCTGCATTAAAGTGACAAGGGTCCTTTCTCCCAAAGAGTCTACATAACATCATTGTTACATACACCATATATTCGTTTAAGGAAGATGTGGCATAAATTCCATGTAAATCGGCCCTAAACTTGTTTTCATCTCTGGCCCATCCTCTTATCATGTCAGGATATGTTTGGCCACCTTCAATGCACTCTTTTCTTTGAAATGCGGATACAAACTCAGAATTAAAAGTATGTCTATTATTGGGCGAGAGCTTATACATTACTTGAATATGTTCAGGCCTGAATGAGCCAATGACAGCTCCTTGTTCATTCAGAATACTTCTGGTTGGGACATCTACTTTATTTAGAGCCCAGACGATCATATCGGTATATGTCATGAGTCTCGAATGTGCAGCCACCTTATGAAGATCAGTCTCAGTAATGTCTTAGAGGTGATTGTCTGAATCAGTGGCCGGATATTTAAGCTCGTCCTCTAGATTTTCGGAAATCCCATTCCATGATTTGACGGAGTGTACCCCAGATGCAGTAGTATCGAAAATAATATCACCTTCTGGTTGCTCTTCATTTTTCTTCGAAGCCTTTTTGGGTGCCATAGCTCTGTGTTCACTTGAAAACCTGTAACAGAGAAGAATTTAGCTTCAAAATGATAATGTAGACGTTTCAAAAATTTACTTCGAATATATCATAAAAGCATGGAGATTTGTACCTCTGTTATGAAATTAAGGATCTTAAATGCAAAAGATATTTCCAAAGATATGCATTTAATGTTTGTACCTATGATATCTCGGTGTTTTAAAAAATAATAGAAACTTTCTAAATTGAAGCATGACGCTTTAAAGAAATTCCAAGTAAATTTAACTTTAAGCCTTGTTTAAATGGATGATTAATTAGCATTAACCTTGAATTAACTTTGAAAATCTGCTTTTCGGAGTTTCGGTATTTTTTATGTCAAAGAAACCTGTCGTCGAAGAACCCCGATTGCCGAAATCGCGATGTATAATTTTGAATTAAAATGTTTTTATTATCTTAATTAATCAAGTTTAGACCTTTTTGGGATTTCATCAATCGGAAAATCGGGGATCGGGATTTCGGGAAATCTGATGGCATGAAACATGCTTCTCAGCAAACCGCGAATCCCGATATCGCGATGTAATTAATCACTTAATAATTTTTAGTGGTAATTAAATCAATTCAAAACTTTAATTAAGGGTTAACTGTATCGGGAAATCGGGAAATCGGGAAACTCAATGACAAGATTATTTGATTTCTCAAAACTGCGAATCCCGATTTCGCGATATGATTAATTAATGTTTAAACCCTTATTAATTCTGAATTAAGTAAATTACATTTTAATTGAGTTTTAAAGCGTCGGGAAATCAGGAATCAGGATTTCGCAATTCAATTTACATAAAACATTTGTTCATGCAAAACTCTGAATCCCGATATTCCGATTTAAATTAAAATTCCTTAAATTAAATTACTGCTCGTTTAAAAGATCGTTTGAAAAAGTGTTGGAAAACTTATGTTTATTTTGATTTTTTCCATTCTTTGTTCAACAATAAACCATGAGAGGCATCGCGAATTCATTAGTAATGAAATTTTTGCTTTATGAAATTTGAAAAATACACAGACTCAAAAATACAACTTTTTATCTTTGAAAAATAAAAATTTAAGGTTTGTTTCAACATTAAGCATGTTTTAAAGCAACACCACACTTAGTCCCCTCATCATATAAAGGGGTTAGTCAAAAAACACATAGGCACTTAGGAGGATAAAATCAATTTCCTTTATTTGCTTTTTGCCACATGGATGGCTTGTTTTGACTCACAAGATAAGTTGGAAATCATTTTTAATCACAGTTAACTTGCATTGGGACTAGAAGTTGAGTAACAATCACTTAGTATGCTCTTCTCTCGTGCCTCCAAGAGATCTTGAGAATCAGAAAAAGATTGTGAAACAATTTCATCTCCCTTAAGAACATTAAAACCTTTAGGAGAGGACAACAACCCTTCTTGGGACTCCTCTTAGTTTACTTTTTCAAAACACATATTAATATTGTAATGGGCCCATACATGCCCACATGCTACAAAGATAGGATAGTGTTTAAATTTTTTTCTTTCTTAGATCAAAACACTAGGGAAGTTTAAAGGTTTGTAATGGGCCCACACATGCCCACATGTTCAATCTAGGATAGTTTCAAAGATTTTGTTAGATTACATCACAATAGGGAGTTAAAGGGATAGTAACAAACCCACATGTCCACATGCTAGCTTCCTAGGGACTTTTGAATTACGCAAGGTTGTACCAAAGGCACTTAGTTAATTAGGTAATCCAACTCTTGTAAGGACCAAGCAAAGTTCACATGCAGCAAGGTGACATCTAATTCACTAAAAAATTGGCACACTTTCACTCACACACAAAAGTCACTTATCACTCACATAGCTTCTTCTTGAAACGTGGAGGTCAAAATTAAGTTTCCTCCAAAGGGATTCCAAAAACACCCCACCCTTTTCTTGACGAGACTATCCACTCCCATTTTTAATCAACGAGGTTGGTTTGCACCCCCAACCTCCCAAAACAACTACATCTAAAATCTTTCTAAAAACTCACTAAGTTTTCCTCCACAGGAGGTGCCAAAAGAAATTTTTTAGTCTAGGTAGGATTTCGGGGATAGGCATCCAAAAAAATCCCCGCTATCTGGTTCTCACATTGTCAAAACATAGAGGTTGTCAAATAGGGAACTGAAAATCCTCCAAGTCAAGTGTTCCAATTACCATAAGGCAGGGAGATACCTATGAAGGGTTGAAGGCCGAGGTCCAGTTGTTCTGTGCATCCCCCCTTGAGGCACCCACCTCTTGTATGGGATCCAGCCCATGACCCATTTCTTAGGTCGAAAATCTAAATGCCGCACTTTGACCGAGGTACCTAGTGACCAACTTTAGGACATCTACCCAGGTGGCAATTGTGGGCTACAATTGTACCTTGATTGGATTTTGTGTGGCTATTGGGAAATATCGCCAGCTCTTTCAGGATATGCCCCTTTTACCCCTCATTATAACTAATTATTTCATCCTTCACTAGTTTCTCTTCCAGTGACTTCAGACCCCACTGTTGAGTACTATTGGAAGGTCCAGTGATATTTGAGAGGAAGGATGTTACGTCTTCTAGGACACGAGCATTTGCTTTCTTTTTATTCCCCCACGTGGACAAAACCCACTTACCCACATATATCCTTCTTTCTCATTTTATGTATGATGCACATATGATTACAGTTTGATTTGGATATATATATTGTGTAAACATTCAACACAAAGGCTCTTGTTTCTATATTTCTGTCACCACTTTTTGCACACATTCACACAGCTAGTCTGACATCATAGGGGAACCACAGAACCCCCGTCATTCACGACGCTTGATAAACCTCCCTCCTATATTAGGGGGAGTATATGGTTGTGCCCGCTCCTTGACACCTCCTTCACACACTCCTATGAGTGCTACAGTCTCAGGATCATCTTTTCTTGGTTCTACATTACTTGGGTCAACTTCCCAATGTCATCCGTTGACTTGCTCTTAAGGAGGGAGCACCAACCCACCTAGTCCCCCTCAAGGGTCAGTTTCACAACACACTATGGTCAGAGCTAATCCCCCCCCCACTGTAGATGCCATATTTGGCCTCTCTCAACATACCGGATCTCACCAAACTCACCAATGATCCTATATTGCATGATCCCACATGGCCTGCAATGCCAACCAAACTACCTTCAGACATACCCACGTTTGAGGGAAAGGCAGGAGATGACCCTGCCAACCATGTCATGAACTTTCACCTATGGTGCTCCTCCAATAGCATTATGGCTGATTCCATCAGACTGTGATTATTTCAACGCACACTCACTGGCCCATCAGCTAAATGGTACGTCGAAGAAAAATCGGGGTCCAACACAACTTTTGAGTCATTGGCCAAAGCATTCTTGACCTTCTTCCAATTACCCATCTTCCATGACGATGGTCTAGAACTACTTTCTAATTTCAAACAAACCTCAGCCAAACACATCGCTGACCACATTCACGAGTGGTGTAGGCAATGTAGTTTGTGCAAAGTAGAAACCACTAAGCAACAGTGTCTCGACTAGTTTCTTAGATAACTTGTATGTCTCCTTGGAAAGGATGTAGCTTCCACCTTCCCTCAATCCGAAGAGGAAGCCATCAGTAAGGCCCAATAGTATGACCTCATCTACGCACAGTCAGGGTACCTATACATGGTACTTCCTGATCTTCCAAAACCTGTGCCATTTGGCCAAGACAAACCTGGGATGTCTCACTCAACAGACAGACTGATCGGTGCCACCACACACCACAGTCCACAACCCCAACCACCACCGATGTATGGCACACCTCAATACCCACCGGCATACAGGAGCACTTCTTATTACCCCCCGCCCCCTTATCAACAACCATACCCGGTTTCTATACTCCCCCCCCATCCGTGGACCACCATCGGCACCCCCCATACATCCACCTATTCCAACAACCAGTGGTACTCCCTCAACCTCAGCTTATAGTAATAGCAAAAGCACTACGCCTTCCTATGTACCTTATTGATTAGTACCACCACAGAATCCATACTTCCCATTTCCTAGTCCTCCACAACCCATGGATCCCCCACATCCTCATGCGGGGGTGAATTTTGTTCAACCCTCTACTGCTCAACAATACCAAAATTTTGAACAGTTGAACATAGACAATCCAACCCATCCATCAAACAATTCCAAGAAGAAAGGACAGAACAGGAATAAAAACAACCCAAGTCAGGGCGGGAATCAACCCCCACAGCACCAACCCACTGGGGGCAACCAGAACCAAGGGAATCAAAACCCCCAAGGGGGAAATAATAATAATAAACGCCAAGGGAAAAAAATATTAAAACCATATTCCCTTGTGCCCTTTGTGGTGATTTTTTCCATTACACTCATCATTGCCCCCAGATCGCTGATTTCAAATTGTTGAAAGACTCTGGTAGTCTTCCCCATTCTTCTGCACAACCTGCCCCTCAACAGGCACCCCAACAATACGTGCAACAACCCCCTCCCTCCATGCTGCAAAATCCTATCCCACATCAAGGTGTGATAAACACCCAAAAGGACACACATCATCCCCCACCCCAGGTAGGACAATACCTCAACCCCAACAACCCAGCAGATCGTACAATTCTCCTCACCAGTGAGGAAGAAATCCTTCTGCAAACGCGTAATCATCAGTATCATACCCCCACTGATTCTACTCCTATAGAGACAAACTCTACATCGACGACACCCCCGTTAGTGATCCCTCGCTCTTCCGTCGAACCACCGCTTCGCATCCCTTGCATCCCATTGTGCAGGAATGTCCACAACCCACAGGCTAGGGAAGCTCATAACTATAGTTTGGTAGATGACTTAGCACAATCCCCAGCTACCATTTCAGTCTTGGAAGTCCTACAGACTTGTCCTACTCAGAGGAAATCACTACTTTCCTCCTTGGGGGCAGTCGACCCTACAGAACCTCGTCTTCCCGTCTTGATCGCTTTTCAAATACCGGTAAAAATATGGAACATCACAGTCCATCGGTGTATCATCGATGAAGGTGCATCTACATGCATTATGTCCAAAATGGTATGGTAGAAACTTGGTTCCCCGGAACTCATACCCTCTACCATCACATTACGAGCTTATGACGGACGACCATCCTCTCCTAAAGGGATCTTTCAAAATGTCCCTGTTGAACTTGGGGGCAAGACTATTCTCATCGATATCGAAGTTATCGATGCCCCACTCGATTATAATATCCTGTTCGTTCGTAGCTACATGTACGCCATGAAGGAAGTCGCATCTTCCGTCTTTCAGACAATGATGTTCCCTCACAATGGGAAGATCGTTACCATTGACCAAGTCTCACATTATGAGCCTAATCCATCTACCAACATCGATAACATTCTCCCTCTCATCCACACAAACCATGACACATATCCACTCATCGAGATGGGTCCTGGGATTTTTAAAGATCCACCCTTATTAGGAACATATCCTGGAGCACCACCACTCCTACACCCTTCCAATCAAGTGTGTTTCATATCATCTAACGAAACTCACACAAAGGATACCCTTCCTCCTACATAGGCTTCTATCATACCTGGTGTCCCACTCGTCGCAGAACCCCCCCCCTCAAGAACCTCCCGGACACTCGTCGACCCCACCAGTCCACGATTCCACCTCTCCCCAAGGCCATAGTCCAGTTTGGGAGACAGTTCCCCAACCCCTCACTCAAATTCCCTTCTTTTACCCTCCACCCAGTATCGAATATTTTTAGGTAGCCGCAACGCTCACACTACCTAATATGGTGTTAGCAATCCCAGTTTGGTATTTACACCCACCATAGATGGTCCCTCAACCATCCCTTCCCCCCCAGGAAGGAATCCCCATGACAATTCCCATCCTTACCNCCGCTCCACTTCCTCCACACATCCCACCACCTTACACATTATGTGAGAAAGAGGGCCACCAAACCAATACCTGTCCATCAATACCTGAATTACAGAATTTGATCCCCCTCAATCAAACTCCCCCAACACCCACCACTACTGCTAGTCCCGCCACTACCACCCACCCTTCCAGTAGTAAAGGGTTGAGTACCAAATATGCTTGTGCTATATGTTCATAGTATGGACATTATACCCATCATTGCCCAGCACTACCACGCTTTTGGCAAACATTAGCCACCATACGCCAGAACTTCCAGAACAACCCCAGTCCTGCCACGTCCTCCTCCACAAAAATCACTGACATCCATTATGTCACCACTTCCATCAATGAATGTATGAGACATCCTTGCTCTCTTTGCAATTCATTAGCTCATTTTACATACCAGTGTGCTATGATCCTTGAATACAAGCAACGTCAATTGACCCTGCTTCACCAACCCGCAGAGGCAATAGTTGACATTACCTCATCACTAGCATCTCTTCATGTCATTTCTCCCAAACATGAGGCACTCCCAACACCTCCATGGTTCTTAGATGACGTATCTGAGGATTCACCCCCCAACCCCCCCAACTCTCCCACTCATTCCCCTACGGAAAATCTCCACCCAACCACCACGGGTACCCCTCAGTACTTCAATATATGGTTTATGTCAAGTGAACCCTCACCATATCCTAACAATGTTCCCCCTGCATCTTCACCAGGGGGAAATCACACGACCACTGTCACTGAGATCACTCCTCACAACCCCTTATATTCCTGTCACTTTCAATACGATGAAGAAATACTAGAAGAGTTAAACCACCCAGATTCTCCCTGGGATGCACTAAACCATCGTGCACTCTTTTCTCCACAGGAAGCCTCCATGCCTCCTAAACACAACCCCATTTATGCGGTCAAAACCAAATATTTTATCCCATCAGGGCCTATCGAATGGTTCAAAAATCCCATTCCTTCCCCTAATGCTTTTGAAGAAGGAAATATGGCCAACATTTCCCCCACCATCAAAATCGACATTTCCATTAAAAATGGCATGGTCACAGAAATTACCATTGGAGCTGCTTGCACTCCTCAGGAAATCGATGCATACAAAGCCCTCTTCCAGGAATATAGGGATATTTTCGCCTGGTCATACATGAAAATTCCTAGCCTCGATCCCTCTATTTTCGAACATTGCATAAACATCTGGCCCGACATTACACCAGTTCACCAAAAACAGCGATCGCTACACCCATCCAAAGCAGTGGCTATCAAAGCCGAAATTGACAAGTTACGCGCTGCCGGGTTCATTTACCCCATCGCCTATACCTCATGGGTTTCCAACCCTATACCCATTAACAAAAAATAGGGCACTATCCATGTTTGCACAGACTTTCGCGATCTCAATCATGCATGTCCCAAAGACAACTTTCCAACGCCTTTCATCGATCAAATTATCGATGACTGTGCCGGCCACAAGGCTCTCTCCTTTATGGATGGATTCTCTGGCTATAATCAAATTCAAATCCACCCAACAGATCAGTCTAAAACCGCATTTGCTACACCGTGGGATACTTTTGCATATTGTGTCATGCCTTTCAGCTTAAAGAATGCCGGCGCAACTTTCCAGCAGGATATGACATACATATTTCATGATCTGGCCCACATCATCCTCGCCTACTTAGACAACCTCACTGCTCAATCCAAGAAACGTACCCAGCATCTCGATGATTTACGAATCATATTTCAACGGTTTCATCAGTACAACATCCACTTGAATCCTCTCAAGTGTTTGTTCTGTGTCACCGTCGGGTGCCTCCTCGGTTTTATTGTTTCCCAAAGTGGTATTACCGTGGACCCCCTCAAATTCCAAGCTATCACTGAAATTCCACCTCCCCAGAATTTATGACAACTTCAGAGTCTACAGGGAAAAGATAACTTTCTTAGATGCTTTGTCCCTGATTACGCCAGACATGCACACAGTTTCCTTCACTTACTACGTCACGACATCCCTTTTCACTGGGACGACCATGCCCAACAGTCATTTGATGATCTTAAAGCAGTGCTTTCAAATGCACCTTTAATTAGTGCACATGACTATAATCGTGACTATATCCTCTACGTATCAGCATCAGCTGTATCAGTAGCCGGCGTCCTCGTCTAGCTTGGAGATGAAAATCATGAACATGTCATTTACTACATTAGTAAAAACCTCTCAGGGCCACCCTTGAAATATAAACATGAAGAAAAACTTTCTCTTGCAGTTGTCCTCACTGTCAAGAAACCGCGCCATTACATTCTACTTTGTACAACAAAGGTCGTCGTATATTCCAACCCTATGCAGTACCTGATCAGTCGTCAACAAGTTAACAGAAAATTTTCTCAATGGATCGTTATCCTTCAGGAGTACGACCTCGAGTTCTCAACACCTAAGAGTAAGAAGACCCTTGTTCTCGCCGAACTTGTCACGAACCTCCCCTCTGACACCACTAGTGCCCCCGTCAACACCGACTTTCCCGATGAACATCTCTTTTACATCACTACGGATGATCCTTGGTATGGCGACCTCCTCATCTATCTCCGAACTCAAAATTTTGGTAACCACCTGTCACGCGATGATCGTCGCCATATTCACCATCAAGCCCCCCGCTACCTCCTCCTCGGAGACATCCTATATCGGCGGGGTGTTGACACCATTCTTTGTCGATGCCTGACTATTGACGAGGCCAATAGAGTCTTAAACAACTGTCAGAATGGTGCCTATGGGGGCCATCTTTCAGGTATATCCACTGCTCAAAAGATTATCCAAGCCGGGTACTTTTGGCCTACCTTGTTTCATGATTGCATTCATGCCGTGAAACAATGTGCACAATGTCATCTTTATGCCAACAAAGCCCAAGCTCCCCCCGCTCTTCTTCACACTGTCATTACTGTTGGCCCTTTTTTAAAATGGCGCATCAACTTCATGACTTGTAATCCCCCCTCCAGCAATGGTCACAAGTACATCGTTGTCGTCGTTGATTACTTCACCAAATGGGAAGAATCTATGCCCACTTTCAACAACACAGCTGACACTGCAACGCATTTTTTCTTTAACCACGTCATATCCTGCTTTGGAGTACCCCTCCAACTCATTTCCGACCATGGGAAACACTTCGAGAATGAGATCTTCGTCGAAATCTCATCTCGGTTAGGCTTCTCTCACGAGTTTGTCTCACCATATTACCCTCAGTCTAACGGACATGTCGAGGCAGTTAACAAAGTCCTCAAGACCATGTTACAACGCACAGTTAATAAACATAAAACCAATTGGCATCATATGTTATTTTCTACACTATGGGCTTACCGAACGGCTGTGAAAACCGCTACTGGATTCACACCATTTCATCTAGTCCATGGGGTTGAGACCACTCTCCCCATCGAGTGCAAAATTCCCACCTTACGCACCGCAATTGAGCTATTACCCGACACTACTCCAATGGAGCAGCACTTACTGAACTTGGAGTCTCTGGATGAAGATCGTCGATTTTCCTTACAAAACAACGAGACAGCTAAAAAATGATCCAAGGCTACCTTTGATCGCCATGTCAACCTTCTCTCATTTCGCGAAGGCGACCTTGTCCTGCTTACGATATATCTCATAATACCTTCAGCCATGGAAAATTCGAATCACTTTGGCATGGCCCATACATCATTCAACATTGCCTCACCAAAGGTGCATATATCTTGGCCTCTCCCGAAGGCCTCTCTCTCAAAGAACCCGTCAACGAGTTGTATCTCAAGAAATTTTATGCTTAAAAGTAGTCATTCTACTTTAGGTTATTTCTTTTCTAGTGTTTTTAATCTTTTTCTCTGTCCCTCACATCTAAACTATCCTTTGTGCTATTGACAGATGCTTCCTCCACAAGCCTTCCACATCGGTTACACCGACGGCGCCAGCCGTTGGACACAAAATCTCACTTCGGCTTCTTGGGCTCTCTACACCCCCTCACATGAAATGCTCTATTCGAGCGACATATGTTTGGGGTCAGCAACCAACAACCAATATGAATACACTACTGTCATTGGCCTCCTGGCCAATGCCCAACATCATCATATTCATCACCTTAGCGTCTTCCTCGAATCTCAACTAGTCGTTCTCCAACTCAACAATGTGTACCGCCTCCGTGATCCTTGCCTCTTTCGCAAATACCTGCAGGTTAGGCTTTTATCTCGACATTTTGATTCCATTATATTTACACATATTCCAAGACAATTGAATCAAATTACAGATAACCTAGCTAATATTGTGTTAGACTGGCATATATCACATCAAGCTACCTCCACACATACATAAACATATCACCATCCTGTCACATCATATACATAGAATAGACATCGTCAAAACATTAACCAAAAACATGTAAACACCACATAGATCTCAAAAAGTATACTCATGTATATATATAGGTCCACAATTCCATCTGAATGTTTACATACAAAAAATACACGTATCCGCAGGCCAATGCAACACCTCGGTACAAAATGGGCTCACCAGCCTATATACATCAAAATGCCTCAGAGCACCACTCATGGTGCCTCTAGAGCACCACTGCCTTCTCCTCCCTCAGGTGGTGGTGGCCCACCACCTCCTGCCCTAGGAGGTGGTGGTCCACCCACTGTCGGCCCCTCCTGCCCCGATGGCACTCGTCCAATCATCAACATAGCAACCACTGCTGCTCGTCGTACTATGGCCCTCCATGGTGGCAGTACCCCCACACACTGCTCCAGGAATGTCTCATCTTGGATGCGAGACCATATGCCCTCGGGCACCTCCTATAAGATCATCTTTAGATGACGGTGTATTTCATCATGATGAGATCTAGCCACCGCTGGAGGAGCATGTGATGGCCCAGCACCAGGGTCATCAAATCGGTGCCTCCTCACTGCCTTCTCTGGCCCAGCTGGTCGCACTGCGGCCTCATCACACCGGTATCTCTCTCCCTCGGCGATCTCTCCGGTGCTCGCTGCAACTCCACCTCATGCCCACGAGGTGCCACATATACACATGCAAACAAACAACAGATAGTATCAGCATATATATCGTATACATATGGACTGCTATCTCAAACATAAAATAGAAAAAACATACACATAAACACCAAACATACCTCGATGATCAAACACCTCCCTTGGAGGTAGCACCATGTCTAGATCATCCTGGAAGTCCACCCTGGCATCGGGGAAACGTAAGATCACCTGCGGCATCTGCTGCCATACCTGCACCGCCTCTGCAAAAAATAAGTGGCCACCTTCGCCACAACCATGGCGAAGAAAAACAATTGACCATCGCCTCAACCGCGACTCTCGCTCCCCAGCCGCCCCCAATAGAATCCTTGGGCACAACATCAACACCCTCTCTAGAAACCAAGCCACTAGGATGGACCCGAAAGAAAACTCCCTTGTATCAGTAGACCGACAGTGGTCCAACTGCGCCACCATCCTCGCATGCAGCGTAATCCCCCAAGCGAACCGCCCGCCTCTCTCTAGCACCAGAAGCTGGCCACTACTGATCCGTTGGGTCGCTAGTGACCCATATACTCGCACAATCATCATTGTTATACAACGATGCGCCAGGGAATCAATAGATGCTATGCTCACAACCATCCTGGACATAAAGTTCCGACCCGAACAATATCTTCGGCCAATAGTCTCGAGCTGTGTACCCCTAGGAAGAACCGGCTCTACCGGTAGTGGCGTTCCTCGAAAGGGAAGCCCAGTCAAGAAATATACATCCTGCACCGCAGTGAAGGTGATCTTCTCTCCTCGCACAAGGAATCAGTAAAGCTCCAGACTCCACATATGGATCAGGAACTGTAAAATATACTCCTGTGCCCATATCAATGGGCACTCAAAGAACTTTAGCAGCCCATGGGCTGCCAAAGTCGTATGCACACCGGGCCCCTCAATGTCCACGACGTCTCGCAGCTGAGACCAGTCTCACTCTCGCCAACCCACTGGCATCGTCACAAACGTCCACTTGCAGACACAACATAGAGTCCTATATCATCTCAAGAAACCATCAACAACATAAAAAAAGACTCATTTTTATACACCTCCACCTTGCCTCCTAGGTGTGGTTTTGTTACCCACATGCGCGCCTGTTCACTACACAGCTGCGCACACATGCACACCTATTCATTACACAGGTGTGCATGTGTGCGCACCTATTCACTACATAAGTGAGCATCGTTGCGCACCTGTTTGCTTCACAAGTGCGCTCCCAAGTGCACCTGTTCACCATACAGGCGCGCACAGATGCGCGCATGTTCACCCTACAGACATGCACTTGTGCACGCCTATTCAACTCATAGGCACGCCCTTAGAGCACGCCTTAAACTCCCTTTACCTTGCCCCCATGTGCGTATCTCCCGTAGACAGGCACGCACATGTGCACACCTATTACCGGATCGCCTGTGCATGTGGGGCCCATATCCCCTAAATATCTCTGTACGGCACCCCGTACAGCCCCTGCCCAAAAAATGAAATCTTATTTCTATGCAGGATGATTAGACCACTAACTTGAAGCTCGCTAATCGCCAATTGGATGCCTCATCCTCCCCAAATCTCCAAAACTCCTCTGAAAACTTCTCATCCAGTCACTATTGCAGCAGGTACAAATGAGGTCGCAATGTGGGTCCTACAGCTATATATAGGCCTTTTTCCAAACTTCCACTCACCATTCCGGGAGCCCACGGTGTCCATTTTTCAATTCGTCTTCAGCCACAAGATCAACATCCCATCATCTACATCACAGAAGTCACTGGGCCTCTTTTCATCCTAAGCCCCCAGGGTGCCCTTTTTTCCTACCCTGGTCAGGTACGCATGCACATATTCATGCTTACCAAATACATGCTCATATCTTCAATTATCTTCAGATATTGTTCAGTTTGGGTATTTGGTTTTCATGTGTGCAGGTACTTGATCATCATACAACGGCACAACCCCTTCAGGTATATACTCAACACTGGCATGTAGTCTTTCCCGCTGTATCACACTTTCATTTCTAGTCACACCCTCTGATATTTGCCTCTAGGATCCCCATTCCTGGCTCTGCAATACCCACGCCTCCATTTGCATCTTCGGTACTGTTACCCGGTAGCATTCTTACCCACATGAGTTGTCCCATTCATAGCTCCCTTTGACCACTTTTGACACTCATGTTGTTTTTCATTACCCTTTAGGGATGGGAGTCCCGATAGTCTTTCATTATGTCGCGAATCAACCACATACTCCTTCTCCTCATTTTGCTAGCTTTCCCACACAGACTCCCAGATTATCTCTTCTCGGTTCTCTTTTTTACCTGCACCTCTGCAGTATTCATGAACCCTCCATTTCATCCACAATCAGTTTGCCCCTCTGTGAACCTACCTTCATTTCACCTACCTCATACAACAACTCACCAATGGGGCCCCCACCCTTCATCATTTTTCCAAACAAATTCTGCCCTACATGGGCCACCCATATCACATTGGGGCACCCGTTTCTGTAGTTGTACATTTCTCCCCAATTATTCGTTATTTATTGTACAAACGCCTTTATTTTTTAGTCATTACATTACCCTTTTTTGTCGTCAACTTTGGCAACCTGCTTCCCTCTTTTTGGCCAGCTGCAACCCATGTCACTGTTGGTTGGAGAACTACTTATCATCTTCCCTGGTCGGCATAGTCCATATCTTCAAAGTACCCCACAGGTCACTTATCTCTACCCTCTGAATTTGTTCACCTTGTCTCGCCTCTGGCACAATCTATCACCGGTCTTGTCGTCCCCCTGACACTCGACCTCGTTGCACGGTTGCGGCCACTTTTTATCTCATACATCTTCCAACCAAGGGAAGTATTGAGTCCTCCCAGATCTCAACTTCATCCATGTACCTCTACCACTTCCTCACCTCAGTAGATTTCACGAAGCCCTTTGCTTCTGGGAGTCGCATTCCCCTTTTGTCGACATCAGCACAATTTTCCAGAAGGGCGACAGTATCTTGATTCTCATTCTCCACTCAATCAGAGATCTCAGATGGCACAGGGTGAAACACCATTGCTCCCTGCTGTCGTTGACCCCCATAACATTCGACGCCAACACTTTCTCATGTTATGGTGGGTATTACTTTGCGACTATTGCAGTTATTTCTCTCATTTGCTGAAGACCTCTGAACTTGGTTGGGCTATCAATGCCCACACAATCGCTGCTACTTATTACCATGATCACTGCTTATTATTCAGAGTATGTTCATTTGCAGAATTGTCTTTTTCCTTTATCACAAGTGCCCCTGAGGGCACTGCAGTTGTCTACACCAATGCTTCAGTCATCTTTTTCAGAGTTACATGACACGAGCATGGGGCATGCCCGCCTCATTTGTACACAGTTTTATATTTTACACCACTCATGGAAGGTTGGGTCCTACCGGTTCCTTTTTCCCTCCAAAGGATCTCTCTGGACAATAACACTATTACTCTCTCTTACAACAACATTCTCAGTAGAAGAAACATTGATGTATTTCGGCTATACGTATGCTCCTAACCTCATCCATTAGGGGCATCTGTTATCACTGAAATTTCGTCAGCACATGGTTACAAGAACTCAGCATCGCCAAACAGTGATGAAGTCATTCATGGACTTGAATTAATACCATAGCATTCAAAAAGGTCAAAAACTATACAAAGTAGTGAAAAATTGAAGAGCACTTTGTAGACATTGGACGTGCGCGCGCATGCGCGGAACAAAAACATAGAAATCGCGCACAGGTGCACGATGCGCGACTGTTAGCGCAAAAAGCCACACACCTGGTAAACGACGTATTTATGGAAGTGGTTGGCCTCCCAACCACTTATGGTTCAGCTCCCAAGCCGATTTGACCCTCAAATATAGGATGGATCCGACTGGTGGGCTGGTCAAAGACCTAATAATGCCCTAAGTGGCCTCTTTTCACACTACAAAGTAGTTAAACAATAACCCAAAGCAATGCTATAAAAAGCCATGAATGCACCTCATTTTCTCAAGGAATTCAAAGTAATGGTGTGCTTCCTATATTGTTTTAAGAACTCCATCCTTGACAAGAGCATTTTGGCACCATTACATTGGACAATCCACCTCACCATTGAGTGGATTTTTAAAGAGTTCTTTCACCACCATTTTCCATTTTCTTTGTTGTAAGAAGAGCTAGCTAGTGAGGGTCCAAGAGCCTTCCCTTGGAGGAAGAAGGGACTCATAGTCCCCTTTCTTCTTGGTGCTTTGTTTTCATCAATAGATCAGCCTCAAACATTGGTGACATGGGTCTTTTGGTTCTTTTTGTTTCTATGTCCCTATGCTCATGAATTTTGTTTTTATTGCATCTCTTAGTTTAATTCTTAATTCTAGTTTTTGTTTTCTTTCTCTAACTCTTTTCTCTACAGTTGTCCTGCTCAGCAGACCCAACTCAGCTTGCAAGAACCTCTATTCTTCTCACCAAGGTGATGAAAGAGGTGCAACAATAACCTCTAACCATATTAGAACTCTCCAGAAGCTAGAGAAAACCCTAAACATGTGTATAGAAAACCTAGAAGACATGTAAGCTCATTAAAATAATTAATATTTAAGTATTGGCCTCTAAAATAAGAAGTCGACCTAGAAAAGAGACAAAAAGCACTATAAATAGAGGGTTCTTGAGCTCATTTGGTCAGTCACACTCTCACAGCTCGCACAAGACAAGTGATGTGCAAGTTTGGAGGAGTGTAGTTGCAGCTACTTCAGCTGGGATTTTAGTCTTGGTTTCCGGTTTATGGAATTTTTGTTTTGGTGAGCTATTCTTGGAGTAAGAGAGATATGTTATCTCTTGGTTATATTTTGGGTCTCGTATTACTTCCTAAATTATTCTATCTATCAAGGTTATGGTGCTCAGGGGTGGTTGCATGCCTATGGTTGGGTGACAATATTATGATATTGTATATGGAAAAACAAGCACATCTCTTTTAAATTTAACAGGTTATGGGAAAACACTATTTTTTAGATAGTCTAACCACTAGAAGATAGATTGGGAAGTTATCTATTAAGCTCATTGTGGCATGATTTACAACTGTAGTTAGGTTTTCTGATTATGTAGCTGCAACAAACCCTAACCCTTATGTTCGGTCACTTATGGTGAAGAATTTGACCTAATTCCTTGACATTGTAGTGCACCCTATCCTAGCTCACCTCTTGGGTTCCTCATCTAGAAAAAATGTCAGGTTTGAATTTTTGGTCAAAGTCAAAGTCAAAGGTTGACTTCTAGTCAAATTGATTTTGTGGTCAAAATTGAAATTTTAGAGTTTCTAGCATGCTTCAATCATTGAATATTCTGATTCGGTTTCTAATCTCTTCTTGTCAAGATGGTATATAGTTTCATATTGGAAGACAAGTTGGATGAGGCTACAAGACTTCAAAGGTATGAACTTGTATATGATATCCTTATATCATCTAGAAAATTATGCATGTGTTTGCACAGAAAGTACCATAGACCTTTTCAGAGCTTTACTCTTGGATTCAGTGCATTCAAAAGAACAAGTGCACCCTCTAGATGTGATTAACCTCGAATTTTCCATAAATGTTTTATATATATATATATAATTACTTGGTGGAACTAGAAGGGAATCCCTAAGTTACAAAAATACATTATAAAACTCTGTTATAAAATTCCTAAATTCTACTTACCACAAGATGTTCTAACTATATCATCTTGACTTACCTTGAGTAGAAAGGTTATCAGGGAAAACCCCCAAGGCTTTAGAAAATCCCTTTCTTCCTTCATTCTATTTACCTATATGCATATAGGACTATGTCTATAATGTGTAGTCTTATGATTCATACTACAACTCACCTTTTAACATAAGGCCTCCAAGAATTCGCACCCAAGTCCACCTGATTAATTTAACCCTAGGATACGTTATTTAGTTTCCATCCATAATAGCCACGGGGCCAGGTTTAATACCAGGTAACTACAATGACTACCAAGTCCTGTTCATTTAATGGTTCTTAGAACCAATATGTTGATTGTAATGAAAGCTCTTATCCAAACACCAGTGGAAATTCGACAACGAGGATTGAATTGTTGACTCAAACTAACATAGAGGGTGTGAATGGGATTTACTTTCCATCGATTCATGAAGGTGTCTATTCACAACATTCTTTAAGTGGAAGAGATGGTCCACTGTCAGGGTAGTTAAGGCTCTGCAACCATTATTAATGGCAGTCCTGTGAATTACACTGTATTCACATGGCTTTATACCCAAAGTGTCACACCGACTCTGCCATTGTCACATGGCTAACCCATCCTCCACACTCTCCACATTTACTCTGAGATGTCAAGGCATCACTTAGGGTTTGAGTAGGTTCACAATTTTTCATTGTTGAGTTCTTCGAAGAGGCTCTTTGTATCAAATTTTTCAGAGGTGAAGACTATTTCCATGGTGGTCGCTTCATTGTTGTAACAGACGACATGGTCTGAATCCTTGGTAAGTTATTCCTTAAACATAATACCATGGTTTATTAAATAAGGTGGTACATCTTTCAGAAATCATTAAGTGTCAATTTTTTCATTCTGTAATCACCGTCATATTTTTTTTTTTTCATTCCAGTTGAATTATCCTTTCTGGGTAACTTCTTTTTATTACTTTCAAAGTCATACTTAATCCTAGAGAAGTGATTTTATTTGAGGTTGTCAATGTTTGTCTTTTGATTATAGAGAGGAATTATTAGCCTTGTTTATCTATGTTTCAGGATCTAGGGTTTTTGTAAACCCTTTGTCATACGCCAGGGCTCATAGCCGAATATTCGTGAGTATGAGGGAAAGTCTTCTTTTTGGGGGGAGGGATAACCCTACTGTGTGATTTGTTTTTATTTCCTTGTACAGGGGTTACCCTACCTCCATAGTGTCAATGACACTTAACTGGAATTTCTCTTGCGTTGATATTTTCTCTTTATCTAAAGCCTTTCCAAAGAAGTATGCTCTATAAAATTTGGTTAGAGCCTCTCTATATTATTTGTTGACTTATACAATTCTATGTAGTTTGGTTCTGGTAGACTAGGCTCAACTAGCTAGGTGTACTCCTGGTTTAAAATGAAAGACTTATGCTATGTTTACGCCCAATATGATATGTGTCATTTATGTATTACAAGGGACTTAGTACACTTGATTATTGTATTTCGTTATTCGTTAAATACTGTGTAAATATTTTCCTTATGTTGTTTTAAGTCATTTGAAGAATTGAAATGTATCACTAATGATGGGCCGTGTTTGATGCGAGGGTACCCATCAAAGATTTATTGCAACATCCACCCTCGGCCTTGTGCATCTGTCCAGATGGAAGGAGACAAGGAAAAAGAAGATATGTGAGCCATGAATCAGAAGTTAAGTAATGTTTTGGTATAATTCGTTAATAACCATTATCACACTTTTGGTGATCTTCTTAAATATTTCCTAGTATATAAATTACTAATATTCATAAATGGTAATTCTTCCAGGTTTCATCTACGCAAATATTTTGGATGTTCATACTCGTGCTCGGTGCAAAATGTATTCTAGTTCCATGATATGTGTCATAAATGTCGAAGTTTGAAAAGTCATGGTTGCAAATTTAAATGTAGTCGTTCTGTATATTTTCCCTTAGTTTCCTATCATGCTTGGAAAGGGAAAAAAAATTCCCAAATGTAAACTTAAAGTTCAGGTCCGGTTACTATAAGTATGAATCCTTCAAAGATTTATCTACAAGATTTCCCTATTTATCTGAAGTAATGAAATGACTATTGAGTTAATCGAATCTCCTCATCATTCAGGTTTCACGCTACTCTACAATTTAATTTCTATGATTATAATTTAGATTGAAGATTCATTTTCAAACTCTGAATGTTGTACTGTAAAAATCGAATTGTATTAGATCTATAATACTATATCATTTTACTTCATTTCAACATTTCTTTAGTTTACGGCTGAAATGCTTTGTTCTAAACTTGTAATAGCTAGATTGGATCTAACATTGAGTGGATACAATGATCTGAGTTATTCAAGGTAAAGGTAGAGTAAGGTTACGATTCTGAGATTTATTTCCAGAATTCTTATCTATATATGCATATTTATATATAGATACATATATATCTATCGGTGTTTAGATTGTGTAAACGGGTTTCTATAAGACTGGTAGGAGTTTTCAATTGCATGTTATATGTATAGAATTGTATGATTGTATATTGCCATTTCTATGTCATCCACTGCAATGAACACCAAGTGGACAGTTTTGCATGTATACTCATCACCCAATAATTTGTAAATCACTTAATATAGTGGTTATTATTTCAGTTGGGTCTTTTTATTTTGTGCAAAAGGAAAATCAAATCTTAAATGTTCTATCAGCATATGATTTATGGCATTATGTATCTTTGAATCTTTGTCCTTATGGAGTATTCTACCTTTGTATTATCTTTATCTTATATCAGAACAACAAAACTTATTCAATTCTATTTGGTACTGTAACGAGATTTAAGGAGTAGTTTCAGACTCTCTGATTCAGTATTTTCTTTATACGAAATGTGGTTGATTACCTGTTGGAATAATTTGTTTTCTTATATAATATGACATTAGATCTATGTATAAGTGAGTTTCTTTTATAGTCATTCAATTTTGGTTTAATCTATAATGCCTATGCAAAGTACCAACTAAAAATAGATCTATATATAAATGTATATAATTCTATATGTAATATAAAATTATATATGTATGGTCCATATGATCCATACTGCCTCATATCTCTCCCCCTTCAATGTTATACGAGAAAGGAAGGCTCAGCTAAGTGATATGAATTTTCTAAAATTTAATTAAAGAGACACACATGAAATTATATATATATACAGACTTGTTCAAATCCAATTATAGATAGATAGTTCCACCCAGAAATTCAATTACAGAAGAGACAAATCCATAATTTGGTTATCTGTTCTAAACTTCACACAAACAAATAGATTTTATCCATGAAAAATATTTCACTTTATCACAAACAAATGCATTACATTAGATATATATAATCATTCAAACTAATAAGGAAAAGATTAACATATCTGAACCACTTCATGGGAATACAAAGGAAACAACCATGTTCCTCCCAACCGTAGAATAGGGAAGCCAAATCAATTGCTAGTTCACCCCCTATCCTGACCATGAATACATCAGGGAAAACTCGGAATCTCCTCTTCAACAATTTCTTCCTCTATCAGTAGTGTTTTCCTTACCTCACACTTAGTAATTAGAGCTCATAACAACAAGTACTCAATAGTTCTTTTTCCAGCATACTAGGCAACATCCTACCTCCTCACATATGCTATAAAACAATCATTTTGCCTAGGTATTTTCCCTCTCTTGGGAATTTTCCCAGCTTTCTAAATCCCTGATTTTCAGGGGCTGCCAATGGCCAAATCCCTGATTTTCCACTTGTAACAATCAACCCTCAGGTATTTCCAACATGCTACCCACTCATGGAGTCATGGTCAGTTGAATTTAACATGGTTTTTCCATTTGTCCTCCTACAATAATTATAAAATATTATGTTTTCATAGAAGTGTCATAGTCAAATAGTTGGTTGGGTCAAATCAGATCTCTTCCCAATAGTCATAATAATTAATTACAGTTTACCAAATTCAAAATTCGAAATTTCCATAAATGGAAAAAAGTTTCCAAATTCGAATCTATCAAAAATGGAATAATTTTCCTAACAATTTTTGAATTAAAAAATAATTTATTTTTGGGGATGTCACATCTTTTCCCCCTTCAATAAAACACTTTCCTCAGTGCTCGTAATTTTCTTGGAACAATATTGGAAGATATTTCTGCAAATCTCCTTCCAACTCGGAATTGGCCTCCTCAGGACTAAAGTTCTTCCATTGCACCTTTACCTGAGCGACGACTCTGTTCTGAAGTGTTATTTCTCTCCGGTCTAGAATGTGGAGGGGTTCTTCCTGGAAATTTCCTTTTGGTTCCACCTACACCAATTTCCAATCAATCATGAGTAGGGTCATGAACATACTTTTTCAACAAAGAAACATGAAATACATTATGAATTTTTAGATTGGCAGGAAGTGCAAGTTGGTATGCTATGGGTCCAATTCGAGCTAGTATCTCAAAGGGCCCACAAAACCTGGGTGCCAAATTGGTGAAACTCCCTAGCTTTAGTGAACTCTTCTAAACTTTGAATTTTAAGTAAACATGATCTCCCACTTGAAACTCCAAGTGTCTTCTTTTCTAGTCCTGTGTCGCCTTTATGTTTTGTTGTACCTTTCTTACCGTACTTTCCATTTCTTGGAGCATCTCTAGTCCAACCATGAGTCTGTCAACCGAGTCATCCCAACTAATTGGTGTCGTACACTTTATGTCGTAAAGTACCTCGAAGGGGCTCAATTTAGCCGAAGTTTGGTGCCCATTGTTATATGCAAATTCTACCAAGTGTAGGTAGTCCTCCCACTTGCTTGGTTTTGTTCTTATGTACATGTGGAGCATATCCTCTATGAATTGGTTTTTCCTTTTGGTCTGTCCTTCCATTTGTGGATGATAACTCATAATGAAATTCAAATTAGTATTTATCCCTGCAAACAATTATTTCCAAAAAGTGGATGTGAATTTTACGTCTCTATCTGAAATCACCATTTTAAGAATACCATGCAGTCTAAATATTTATTTCATAAATATTTCGGTGATGTTTATAGATTTAAAAGTAGACTTTACATGAATAAAGTGTGTAGACTTACCGATTTTATCGATTACAACCATAATAGAATCATTATTTTTCTGATTTTTAGGAAAACTTGTAATAAAGTCCAGTGATATGGTCTCCCACTTCCATTCTGGTACTAGTAATGGTTGTAATAGGTCGGTTGGATGCTGATGTTCGGCCTTTATATGCTGACAATCTTGGCACCTAGAAAAGTATTTTGTTGTTTCTCCCTTCATATTAGGCCAATAAAATAATTTCCTAAGTGTTTTTATCGTTTTCTGGTATCCTCGATGACCAGAATATGGTTTCTTATGCGTTTCATCCAAAACGGTTATCTTTAACTGTGCCAAATCTGGTATGTAAAGTCTTTTCTTCACCTTCCTTCTGAAATTCAGCTTAGATATCCTTGGTTACCTCATTCACCTATAGATATTCAATATGATCAAGTGTTCCACACCAAAAATTGTCAAGAAGCTCTCAATCAATACTCCAAAAGATATTCTCACAAGAATCTCTCCATCAATACTCCAAAAGATATTCTCACAAGAAGTTGTCCATTGATCCACAAAAAGGATGATCTACAAGAGACCATTGCTATCTTATTTATACTTTCATCTTCTAGGTCACTTAACCCATTTTTGGGTCATTTAGCCAATTTCTAGGTCACTTAACCTATTTTCCTTATTTTAGGGTTAACCACTTTCTATAAATAGAAATTTCTCCATTATTTTGTCATTTAAATATTCCTTCTTGATTTTCTCATCTTACTTTATCATTTCTTGTTTTTTTTCACATCTCTTTATTATTTAAATAATCCACCTTGGCTTTGTCACCTTACTTTATCATTTAAATAATGATTTCTTCTTTTAGGTCACTTAACCCATTTCTAGGTCACTTAACATATTTTCCTTATTTTTAGGGTTAACCACTTTCCATAAATAGAAGGTTCCCCAATACTTTATCATTTAAATATTCCTTCTTGATTTTGTCACCTTACTTTATCATTTCTTGATTTTGTCACCTTACTTTATCATTTCTTGATTTTGTCACATCTCTTTATTATTTAAATAATCCACCTTGACTTTGTCACTTTACTTTATCATTTAAACAATGATTTCTTCTTTTAGGTCACTTTGACTTCTTTGACCTTTGGGGCTTCAAGCCTTCATGTGGGGGTCCTTCATCTTCGTAAGGCCATAACTCTCAAACCATGAGGAGTTATGTGACATTCCACATACCACCGAAAATGGCATGACAAACACTATCCATCTAGGATAGTTTCACCAACAATTTCCTTCATCTTCATCTCATTATTCCACATAAAAGCATGGGCCCTCCAACCATTCTTATAGGATAACTTAATCCGTAAAGCGTCTTCCCGTGAGGGATTTCACCATAAGGGGACCACTTTGGATTTCATTCATTTGTGCACCTTATCAATCATGATAAGAAAATTATGAGAGGAAGGGTCTTCCAACCATTCTTCCAGGATAACTCAATTCGCAAAGAATATTCCCATGAGGGATTTCACCATAATGGGACCACTTTGGAGTTCATCCATTTGTGCACCTTATCAATCATGATAAGACAATAATGAGTTATCTATACATTTTTCCAGAAATGCATCATATACCAATGAAACCACAATGATCCATCTTCATCATGTATGAATGAAAACTCATTGATCCATCTTCATCATATCAATGACAACTCATTGATCCATCTTCATCTATGCATTCTCATCAAGGAAAATACATATGATATTACATCAATCATCAATCAATCAATCCTTTGACATCAATCAATCACTTGACATCAATCAATCAAACCATTGGTATCAATGACAACATGATCCAACAATCTCCCCCTTTGGCATTGATGGCAATACCAACATTGATGTCAACACCAATTACCAATTATTGATGTCAACATGTAGATAAGGCATGCTCTACATAAATATTCAATGTGACTATCTCTCCCCATCAATAAACATTAATCACATGAATGTGATTAACTCTCCCCCTTTGACATCAATGGCAAAGGGCCATTCTCATCTTGGGGCTGCTCCCCTTGCTTGAACTCTCCTTGGGGTTGCTCCCCCTGTCTGAATTCCTTTGATCGTCCTCTGAATAATCTCTCCCCTTTTGATAAAGGGATATCACTCTAATGTAATGCTGAAGATACATCGAACATACTCCCCCTGTGACCATTGCTCCCCCTAAAATTATTCTCTTTTTTTCTTTCTTCAAGTATAAGGCTCTTTTCTAGGTATGCATCTGATAAATATCTCCTCCTAGAATCATGGGAAGAAGAATGAATCCCCCTATGGGTATGTCTCCCCTATCTTTTCTGGAAGATGGACATTGTGCTACCATATAGCGATCCTTGGACATGTTCATGCATCAAACACATGTCATACCAAGCATCATGAAGAAAAAGATATGTCAACAATGAAATAAAGAATCATGAGAAAAATATCAACCAAGTACATCGTGTAAAAAATGTGTGTGCATCATGCACAACACCTATCAACATCAACATCATGCAATGTGCCAAAAGATATCATCCATGGAATGTATCAATCATATGCCTTTATCAACATGTGAACATGTGCATCTACCAATATGCCAACCATGTGCATCCACCAATATGCCAACCCTGTGCATCTACCAACATGCCAAACAATGTATCATATCACTCGTGATATGTCTCCATCATGAACCAAGTTCCACAATCATGTATCTTAAACAAATGCCAATTTTTGTGCTAATCAAGTAGTACCAATGGTGTAGTATCATAAATCATATGTCATATATAAGTGTACCAAACATGTACATTACCATGCACCAATACCACAAAATGATGAATCCCATATATGTATGCCAAATCCTCCATAAAACATGTGCCAATCAAAATGCTAGTAGGTGCCTCTTCCAATGTACTAGAAAAGCACCAATCATACATCAACTATAGATCAACAATGATGTACAACATGATCACCTCATCAACTCACCAACCATATGTCTCAACATGTAGCCCAATCAATATGAAAAATGCATGCACCATGATATCAATATATACTTCCAATAATACATCATAAGATATACTAGCCATGTACACCACCATCTACATCAAAAAATGATTAATCCCAGCAGATCAACATCAATCCATACTATTGGGTTAGTGCCATGCACTCAATATTTATTTTTACTATACCATTGTGTGATCTCACCATGAAAACCTGCAACAAATAGTGTCAGAACCTACAATAAACAATGTCAGACCCTGCAATACACAGTTATACCATCACATCAAACTCAAGCCATGTGCATTGCCTTTTTCGCAAGGCTTCACAACATATACGTAGCCTGCTACAAAACAGAGTGTGTGTGTATGCAACCTACTCAAGGTCAGCACGCATATACACATGACTGTCACCACTGTCACCCATGTGTGTCTCAGTAGATGACACTTTTGTACTGCCCTTTAGTTTTTCATTCTGATCTGGCTGCTCTGTCTTCTTCACCCACTTCTGTAGATGACCCTTCTCCTCAGAACTTGAGCTCTAAGAATCCATATTTTCAAAGATATCTCCCTTTCTTACTTCATTCCTTTTTCTAGCCATTCTATATAAAGTCCTCATCATGGAATTTCTTCTTGCGTTCCAACACTCCTAGGATTTGTGGCCAAATCCACTACAGTTGTAGCATCTCATAGAGTTACAATGAACAATAATGTGTCCTACTTGATCACATCTACAACACCTTGTGGTGTTATATAATCTTCCATTATATCTCCTTTCATAAGATCTACATTCAAAAGCTTCATGACCATATCCATTACATGAATAACAATGCCCATGAAAAATGCTTTCATAGCTTTTCTTCGGTGTCCCAAAAGTAGCTTCTTGATGTCTTCCTTGCTATGTTCTTTTGAAATATTCTTTGTCTTGTGTAGATTGTTGTTTTGCAACATTGTCCTCCTTATTTGATGGAATTACCTCATGCTTCTTTGAGGTTCTTGCTTCAACATGTGTATCTTCTCCTTTGTATCCAATACCTAATTTATCACATGGTGGTCTTTGACTTTCCAATATCCCATCCAACATTCTTGAGCTATTCAGGAATTTGTTTGACTTCTCTACCTTCTTTCTAAGGTAAAAAATTTCAGCTTCTAGTTTACAACATGACTCTTCCTTTTCATTTATTTGAATCTTCAATAGTTCCTCTATTCTTTTGGCTTCTTCAATTTGGGTTTTTTGATGAATAATGGTTTCAAAACTTTTGCTAATATCATCATCTATATTCATGTCTTTTTTTCCATTCTTTAGTCTTGTGATATCTTCTTCCTTTTCTTCTAATTTAGAACTCTCTTCTTGTTCTTTGAGCATTCCCTTTAACTTCAAGATGTGCCTTTGACTCCTCCTAAGAAACTTCTTAGTGTTATCCGAAAGATAGT
>ML783362.1:98001-195217 GCA_009831015.1 Picea engelmannii | reverse complement strand
AATTCCCTCTACCTGGGAATAACCTTTTGCTACTAATCGAGCTTTGTATTTCTCCACTTTACCTTGTGCATTAAACTTCTTCTTGAACAACCATTTTCTACCAACCGATTTTCTTATAGCTGGAAGCTCAACTATATCCCATGCCTCATTCTTATCCAAGGCATCCATTTCTTCAACCATGGCCTTCTTCCATATTTTACTATCCTCTGAATTCACTGCTTCCCTGACAGTTCTGGGATCATCATCAGTAATAGATAAAGCAAAATTGGAACGAAAATTAGGTGGACTATACCTTTATGGTTTCCTTCTATCTCTCACTGATCTCCTCAATACTGGGGTATGAGGTTCTTCTTCTTCTTCTTCTTTTGCTTCCTATGCTTCCTCTTCTTCAGATGATTCAGATTTTGCATCATCCAACTCAAGCTCTATTTTCTCAGGTTCATCTTGCATTGGTGGGAATTCCTGTTTGGACACATCTTTTACATCTCTGAAAACAACATCTCGACTGTAAACAATTTTATTGGTTTCTGGGTTCCAAATCATATAACCTTTCACACCATATTTATAACCAATAAAGATACACTTTTTAGCTTTATTATCCAGCTTACTCCTATTTTCCTTTCGAACATGTACATAAGCATGACAACCAAACACTCTAAGATGTTGAAGAGAGGGTTTCCTTCCAGACCATACCTCGTGTGGAGTTGTATCATCCAACGCTAATGAAGGTGATCAATTGACCAGGTAACATGATGTACTCACTGCCTCTGCCCAGAATTCTTGTCCTAACCTGACACCCCTGAGCATGCTCCTTACTTTTTCCATCAGTGTCATGTTCATCCTTTCTACAACTCCATTCTAATGAGGAGTGTATGGAGTAGTCTTCTTCCTTGCTATACCACACTTCTTATAGAATTCTTTGAATTCATTTCCGCGGAATTCCCCACCATTATCTGTTCTCAATACCTTTATTTTCTTCTCTGTCTGATTTTATACCAGAGACTTAAACTCTTTAAATTTATCAAATACCTCAGATTTCTTTCTAAGAAAATAAATCCATGTGTTTCTTGAAAAATAATCTATGAATGAAACATAATACACATATTTACCTAGGGATGGAACAGGAACAGGTCCAAACACATCATTGTGTATCAACTCTAAGATCCCCTTTTCTCTTGTAGCACCAGATGGGAATCTTAATCGATTTTGTTTACCATATATGCAATTTTCACAGAAATCAAAATCCAGAGTGAAATTATACATACCTTCAATCATACCTTTATCGTGTAGTGTTCAAAGGGCCTTTTCTCCAATATGCCCCAGTCTTTGATGCCACAGCATGGTCTTCTATTCTGGGACAGTATTGGTCTTGTCTCCTTCATTTTTCTGCTCAAGGACAATAGAACTGTTACACCCATTAGTATAAGTTCTTCCCAACAACTTGTATAGAGTTCCACAACAAACTCCCCTCATCAACACCATTTCTCCTCGTACCATCTTGCAAGTGTTCTTTTCAAATACAGTTTTCACTCCTACATCACTCAACTTGCTTACAAATATTAGGCTCCTTGCTAGTTTTGGAATGTGTAGAACCCCAGGAAGAGTTCTAATCCTTCCATCGTTTAGAAACAACTTAACCCTTCCACATCCCAAGATTTTTGCTGTCGAGTCATCTCCTAGGAATACATCACCACCATCATATTTTTCATATTCAGAGAACCACTCCCTGTGAGGAGTCATATGGTATGATGCACCTCAGTGGATCAACCATACACCATGGTCTACATGTGTACTTGTAGATGCTAGGTAAACATCACCTCCTTCTTCGGTGGAGGTTTTCACCTCTGTGGAAGAGGTACTATCAGATCCCTTTGGTTTTTCAACCTTCTTAGACTTGCTTTCTTTCTTATAATGCCCCGTTTTACCACACTTCCATCATTTCCTCAAAGATTTTCTTGTAGACTTAGATATACTTGTAGATTTAGATCTCCATCCTGAAGGCTTACTAGGGTTCCTGTCTTGGGTATGCCCTCTTACAAATAAAGCATCCGTGCTTTGACCATCCATGCTTTTTCACCTCATCTCTTCAAATAACAAGGATGCAACTACATCCTCATACTTCAATGTAGATTAAGTGGTACTACCTATTGCTACAACCAGATTATCCCAAGAGTCTGGAAAAGAACATAAAAAAGTAATACACTTATCCTCTTCTGCAATCGTAATATTAACAGATCCAAGTTGACTTACCAAAGTATTAAAGTCATTTAGATGTTCTGTCATAGAATCTCCATCTTCCATCCTAAGATGATACAACTTATTTCAAAGAAACAACTTATTTACTAGAGACTTTGATTGATACAAATTCCCTAACTTATCCCATAGTTCCTTGGTTGTATATTCTCCCGAGACATCCAACAACACCGAATCTTCCAGGTAGAGTCAAATAGTACTCCTTTCTCTTCTATCCAACTTGTCCCAATCTTCCTTCGACATACCAGTAACTAGTGTACTAGTAGTTTGTGTACTGGTAGGTTGTGTACCAGTAGCATGTGTGCTTGTAGATGGTGTAACAATAGCCTATGTACCAGGATCCACAACGATCCATTGTTCTTTTTCTACAAGAAGGTCCTCCATATTGAGCTTCCATAGCTCAAATTTTTTACAGTTGAACTTCTCTATCTCGATTCTAGATGATCTCGCCATTCCTCTTTCATTACTCGAATCTCCAGTGCAAAATCTCCCACTAAACCCAGGTTTATCACAGACCCAAGATAAACTTGATCTATCAAGATGGAGCCAAACCCTTAGCAACAAAGGCGTCCCTCTGAAGACAAAAACGAGCTTTGATACCTCATGTGAGTTTTAAACCTGTGAAGTAAAGAAATGCATATAGATTCTTAAGCAATACAAAAATTAATCAATGGCTCATACATAGAGTACACAGATATTTTATACCGGAAACCCTCAACCAGGAAAACCTTTCTTATTTTCATTATATCAAATTTCACCATTCACCATACAATATATACAATTTTTTAAGGTATTTCGTAGATACCAAAACCCTAATCCATTAATCCAGGATTAATTTACAAATCCGCTAAAAATAGCAAAAACCGCCAAAAAAAAAAAATTGGGGCGTTGCCCCGAACACTGCACGTAACCAGGGGGGGTCATACCTGCCCCCCCCCTGGGACCCCCCTAGGAAAGCGCATGGCATATATGGCGTACCCACACACACACACATGCACAGAATATAACACATACCCAACAGGTCTCTCTGATAGGGCTTGAGAGTCCACTAAGAATGGTCTTGAGAGACAATGCATCATTCTTCTTTCCTTCCCTTTGATCTGCAAACTTTGACTTGTTCTCCAATGAAACATATCCACCGATGGTTTCCTTCCAAATAGTTGCTCCCATTGTCTTCAAATATAATCTCATCTCTATTCTCCAAGTCGAATAGTTTTCCTCATCAAGGATTGGAACTTCATCATCCATTTGTGTGTCTATGGATCTCCTTCAAGATTTTTAAGGCTTGTACTGAAGGCCCACTCTGATACCAATTGTTGGACACACCTACCACACTTAGAGCGGGGGGGGGTGAATGAGTGTGGGGATCTTTTTCCCAAAACTTTCCTCTTACACAAAAACTCCTTAGTAATATTCAACATTTTCTCATTACTCGTTGATGTCATTTATAATCAGTTATATTTTAATACATATCAACAAAATATATTAACAACATATCGTCAACAAATCATCTCCACAAGGAACACAAAGAACACAAGATGTATGTACAATTTTTCTTTTTATTATCGACTTCAGTATGGGGGTTTTTCATAAACAAATGAATAGAGTACAACTCTACAAGAGCACTAGCTCTATATGAAATACTCAACTTACATTCTCAGAACTAATTGAGATGAGGCAACAATCCTCAATAAATATCAATCTGTCAACATAAACAAGTGCATCAACCATGCACCAACTTGTGCCAAACGACCTGTAATCAAATTGTACCATAAACAAGTGCATCCAACCATGTACCAAGTATATATCAATCATGTTTCAAATACTCATCAACAATGACTCATCAATATGTACCAACATCATCAACTATACAGCTCATGTATGTGCCAACTCATCAACTGCTTGTCTCAACCATGACTAGTTTTGGATTAGTCAACAACCCCAACTTGAAATAATCATAACTTTGTACCTGTAATGAATAAAGATCTGAAATTGATACAGAATGTTGTTTAGTGTGTTTTATTCAATTCCTCCAAGTTTCACTACCTGAAACCTCTCAGAAAAAGTGTTATAGAAAAAATGACATACCTTGCTGAATTTTGTCTTATTCTATAGAGAGACCTTGTAGAGCATGCCCCGCACAAAATATTCATTGAATTCATATGAAACTATTAATAAAAATATTAAATTCTGTACCCTAACCAACAAATTTGGTCTCACTGAATTTGGATCTGTTATGAAGAAGTTATGACGTTTTTACCCGAAACACTTGTTTTTGACTAGTTTTAGGACTAGCCACAAACCCTATTTTCCACGGAGTGTAACGCCAAAAATAAAACGACCCACAAGATGAATTTTTTACCACATATACTTGGGTATGTTTTCTCAATGGAATAGAAATTTCATAGTCTGAATAATTATAGAAACAAATTTATAGCAAAAATGGTGAGATTCCCTGTAAATAACATACCTTAGAAAGCATCATAAAAAACATTTATCCTCCCTTCAATTCCGGCCCTCTTTTCTTCACCTTCCTAATGAAATTTGGATTACATATCCTTGGTTACCTCAGTCACCTATATATCTTCAATATCCTCAAGTGTTCCACACTAAAATTTCTCAAGAAACTCTCACAAGAAGCTCTCCGTCAATACTCCAAAAGATATTCTCACAAGAAGCTCTCAATTGATCCACAAAAAGGATGATCTACAAGATACCATTGCTATCTTATTTATACTTTCATCCCACTTAACCCATTTTTAGGTCATTTAACCAATTTCTAGGTCACTTAACCTATTTTCCTTATTTTAGGGTTAACCACTTTCCATAAATAGAAATTTCTCCAATATTTTATCATTTAAATATTTCTTCTTGATCTTCTCATCTTACATTATCATTTCTTGATTTTTTTCACTTCTGTTTATTATTTAAATAATCCACCTTGACTTTATCACCTTACTTTATCATTTAAATAATGATTTCTTCTTTTAGGTCACTTAACCCATTTCTAGGTCACTTAACTTATTTTCCTTATTTTTAGGGTTAACATTTTCCATAAATAGAAGGTTCTCGAATACTTTATCATTTAGATATTCCTTCTTGATTTTTTCACCTTACTTTATCATTTCTTGATTTTGTCACTTCTCTTTATTATTTAAATAATCCACCTTGACTTTGTCACTTTACTTTATCATTTAAATAATGATTTATTCTTTTAGGTCACTTTGACTTCTTTGAACTTGGGGGATTCAAGCCTTCATGTGGGTCCTTCATCTTCATAAGGCCATAACTCTCAAACCATGAGGAGTTATGTGAAATTCAACATACCATCGAAAATGGCATGACAAACACTATCCATCTAGGATAGTTTCACCAACATTTTGCTTGATCTTCATCTCATTATTCCACATACAAGCATGGGTCCTCCAACCATTCTTCTAGGATAACTCAATCCGTAAAGCGTCTTCCCGTGAGGGCTTTCACCATAAGGGGAACACTTTGGATTTCATCCATTTGTGCACCTTATCAATCATGATAAGAAAATAATGAGAGAAAGGGTCCTCCAACCATTCTTCTAGGATAACTCAATCCGCAAAGCGTCTTCCTGTGAGGGATTTCACCATAAGGGGACCACTTTAGAGTTCATCCATTTTTGCATCTTATCAATCATGATAAGACAATAATGAGTCATCTATAAAAAATTTCAACAATGCATCATATACCAATGAAACCACAATGATCCATCTTCATCATGTATCAATGACAACTCATTTATCCTTCTTCATCATATCAATGACAACTCATTAATCCATATTCATCTATGCATTCTCATCAGGGAAAATACATATTATATTACATCAATCATCAATCAATCAATCCATTGACATCAATCAATCACTTGACATCAATCAACCAAACCATTGGCATCAATGACAACATGATCCAATGCCCCTAGCTATGAGGGAGTGTTGATGTTACAGTTAATGCAGAAGGTATTAACCTCCATGTATAATCTCTAACCATATTAGAATGTTGTGGAATCTAGAGAAAACCCTAAATAGATGTATAGAAACCCTAGAAGACATGTCTACTCATTAAAATAATTAATATTTGAGTATTGGAATCTAAAAAATGAAGTCGACCTCGACAAGAGACAAAGAGCACTATAAATAGAGGGCGCTTGATCTCATTTGGTCATTCAAACTCTTGCAACTCACACAAGATAAGTGGTGCACAATTTTGGAGGAGTACAGTTGCAGCTATTGCAACTGTGATTTTGGTCTTGGTTTTTGGTTTATGGACTTTCTTTTTTGGTGCGCTATTTTTGGAGAAAGAGAGATATGTTATCTCTTGTTTATCTGTTGGGTGTAATAATACTTCCAAAATTATTCTATCTGTCAAGCTTATGGTGCTTGGGGGTGGCTGTGTGTTTATGGTTGGGTGGCAATATTGAGATATTATCTATGGAAAAATGAGCACATCTCTTTTAATTCTAACATAATACCCTAATTAATATGAGATTTCAAGGAATAAAAACAAGAGATAAAAGATTCCTTATCTCATTCCTAAAATTCATCAAAATTTAAAGCATGAAAGGTGGAATGAAGTAAAACATAATTTAAATAAGAAGCATGATATTCATTACAAATAAATCTTACTCATTTTTTAATAGATGAAATGACAAAAAACTTATCTATGTCATGAAATTTTAAGAATTTAAACAAAATATAACAGTTCTTACTTAGCTCACAATAAAGTAGAGGAAATTTTCTATTAGTATGATTATTCTATCATTTACTACAATGGAGGTTCTACCAAATTGTAGTAGCTATGATATGGATAAACTGATAAGAATAAAATGGTTTATGGAAAAATAGAGCAAAAACACATCAAACCCATAAATGAAAGTTGGAATCTCTAAGTTATCATCCGTAAAAAATGGTCTTTATTGAAAGCTTCAATGGTTCTGGGCCAAAACATTCCCCCCCCTTTTTCATTCAATTTCAAAAATATATTTGTAGTTCCAGTGTAAATACCCCAATCGTTATGACTACAAGTGAAGAAAAAGTGCATTTTTTTTTGGTTTTTAGGTAGGAAGGAAATGACGACAACAGTTGAACCACACAGCTGACGATCAATGCAAGAACACAGTTCAAGAAACATATAACTACAACTCAACCTACTAGAACAATGAGTAGTTGGGTGAGACATGTGTCGTCAAGAGGATAGAAACGACCTCCCACCCGACACAAACATGAAAACTCCCACAGGATAAGGACAACACCCACCATCCCGACACAATGGTCTTTATGACCAATAACTAGAACCTCTATGGCATGCAACCAAACCCTTGAAGGAATTACAAACCCAAGTGCCAAAACAAGCTTACAAAATTCAATAAAAGCCATCGCTGGAAGCACAAAATCTAGCCAAGTGATCATTCGCCTCTATCCAATAGGGCACGCCATGATACCCTCTTCAAGATTCTTGCAGTCCCCAGGCGATAGGTGAAATGAAAATACTCGCGTAGCATAACTTATCTTGAAAAAGGTCTGAAGATAAATCCAACCCACTAAGGGCCAAAATAACTGACAAGAATACTACGCCTATGCCCTGAGGACATTGCATATTAGTGTTTGATAGTGAAAACAACTTTTCTGCTTCCCTTAAATAGGAATTCATCGAAAGAAACGATTTCTTATCATATTCTTGTGCATTTTTGGGAATTGAGTTATCATACCATCAGTTTCATTGTCATACACCCTTTGAGTAAAGAACAACCGTAAAATCATCACTAATTAAAATTTATCTAGAAAATTTTGTTTGTAGGATATTCCACCAACATTAGACTAGGATTAGCACATTGGATTAGGCTGTGAGTACAACTCTCCAAAGTTTTCAAAACAAACATTAGCATCTTGAGATAGGGAGAGTCAAATCCAATTGTCGTATAGTATTTCTGGGATCCCCCTCTCACACAGGGGTTACACACGAGGTCACATTCGGGTGAATTACAAAGATTATCCCTCCGTGGTTTAACTGTTTGTAGTGGTCGGATGGTATATTTGGGGTCACTTGAGGGTATACCTATGACTATGTGTGGGAGCCTCTTGAGTTGATTTTAGACTTGTTATCCTGCCCATACGTTCAGATCAGACTGTCGACTATACCTGCCCAAGGGCTGACTACGAGTTGATGTCTTTAGTCTCTGTAATCCTTAGGTACTTACACGAGGTGATGGTGAAGGGAAGTCTCACCATACCTGGAACAAACATTGGTCAAACTCACTCGAGCTCCTTGGAGGGTAAATCCACAATTACTCCGTGGAAGCTTGCACCAAGGTGAAAGTCCATTAAGCAGGTCTCCATTGTAACTGTTCCACCATATCCTAGCCCCTTCTTGACTTGATCACATGATGCTGGATTTTATCACCAACTAGTACGATCATCGAGAGAAGTCTTGTTTGCTTGGTTTTGATTCCTAGATTTTATTAGCGTATGTTGTTTCTTTTTGTTAGTTGGCCCTAGATTTTCAGTGTATACTGTTATTCTCTAAAATTGATCTTGTAGATGATAAAGGTCTTCGTCAATCACATAGGATGTAAGGGCTACCTCCAGAAGGCTACCAACCCTTACCTCCTAACCCTCCAGAAGACAACTACCATGGAGAGGTAGAAAATCAATCTGATGCTGGGAGTGTTGTTATTCCTTCATTAGACAATCAAGAAGGCGCTTTGGTTACGGTTGAGAATCCCACTCCTCGCACTACGTTTGTGTTGGTAACCCCTCTCAAACAACTTTTTCTTTGTTTAGACTCCCTTGGGAATGTCAAAGATGAAGAGGTCACATAGTTACCAGAGAGATATTTTACCAAAACATATATGGGATCCATAGAACCAACCTTTAGTGATGAGTATAGGAATATTGATCATCCTACCACTGCAATAGATACAAATCCCACACCTACTCATTCTGTATGGAGGACTTCATCAGGACACGATCTCTATGAGAATTTTGAATCCTTTCGATAACCCTTTCATCCTCATGACCCTCCTAGTGAAATAGGACCATCCGGTCAAACTATGAATCACCCTATCGATCAGGTCATTAAAACTACTTCTACGTCAACACAAGTCCATCCGAATGCTGGACTAATCACCTCTACTCATTCCCAAGGCACTTCGATCCCAACCCCCACTTTTACAAAGTTTCACTCTACAACTCCACATGTTCCACACGATCTTGCTGGGACATCTTTCCACTAGAGAATTCAGACCCTTGCCAGAAAAATACAACCGACTGGAGGGAAACCACCATCTAGCAGACCTATATCTAATGGAGGACCACCATTCTATGGTGCGCTTACCCCTCATGGGGGATAGTCCCCTTTTCATGTTCCTCCTAGAGGGAAACCTCCCTTTGCCAGTCATACCCTGGTCATTAATCCACCGCTGGAAGGGGGGAAACCTTTGTTTGTTGGAAACCCTTCACAATCCTAGGAAGTATATTTAGGAGGCACCTTTACCCAACCCCACTTTGTGGGGCACTCATATCATAACCTAGAAGGAGGAGTATCAAGTCCTGTTCCTTCTAGAACATCTTATGGACAACCTTATCGGGCAGCATCCCAAACACCACTTGGAGTCCTCAAGGACAACAACCTTATCCTCCCCATGGGTCTAATGTGTATCCGCCTCTGGGCTATATTCCTTACCACCCTCAAGGGAAAAAATATTTATCCTCCTTATGGGAAAGAAAATAACTTGGCTTATAACACTCAGAACCCACCGGGTTATGCAAATGTTTCTCAGCCGTCATCGATTCCTATTCATCCTGGTCAGCAACAACCGTATGTAGGAGGGCCTACTGGTTACAATTATCCACCTAACCCAGTTTATGGTCCTACTGGTGTTCCTATGCAACACCAGTATCATCTCCAAATTAACCGACAACTACCTTTCCTTGCTACTCTGGATCTCCCAGACTTATCTCAGTTAACTAATGACCCTATTTTTCATTCCCGGGGTTGGTCAATTATTCTAGCTAAACTTCCTTCTCATATTCCAAAATTTGAAAGAAAATCTAGAGAAGATCCAAATAACCATGCAATTACTTTCCATTTGGGGTGTTCATCAAACTCCCTCATCGATGATTCTATACATTTGCGTCTTTTCCAGTGAACACTTACGGTCTCAACAACAAAGTGGTATATTGAACTAACACATGCTTCTTTTCATGATTTCAACTCCCTTCCCATGTCTTTCCTCACTCACTTTCAAATACCTATTCACTACGAAACAGGTATTGTACTCTTGACCTCTTAAACTGACTCTATGCATATCTCTAACCATATTCATGAGTGGAGACCACGATGAAGGATGATCAAGGTAATCATTCCTGACATATTATTGGTGGAATGATCTACTAAATCACTTTTACCCCCGATTGCTCGTGATGTCGCTATGGGTGGCGTGGTCACCGAGGAAGAAACCATTGCTCGGGCCCAATAATTAGATTTGGTTTATTCATAATCTGGTACTTTCTATGATTTTCTTCCAAATGATGCTCGAGATAATACCAATCCATCTAATCCATCATCCTCATCTCATGTAGACGGTGTTATCGGTTCCACCAAAACTCAATCTACTTCCCAGTCGACCACACTCTCCTCTACCTCCACCCAAAATTTGATCTCTGAGGTGAATGTAGTTCAATCTACCACTTCACAACAATCCAAAGGTAAGAAGAAGGAAAAAAATAAATAAATAAATACCAATTACAATGAACAACCAAAAAATCAATATCAAACACCTGCTACCAAAAAGCAACCACAATGGAAACTAAAATTCCCGTGTATCATTTGTAGTGACGATCACTACACTCGAGAATGTCCACATCACGATGAAGTGGCCAAAATTTTCAAAGGAGATTCACAATATGCTATGCTTACTTAGCCTTTTCCATAGCAATAATCCATGGTTACTCAAACCCCCTCTTCTAGGGGCAGTTCTAGCCATCCTCATGATGAGGCCTCAACAAGTGCACATATTTATATGTTTAATGGGATTAATTTGACCACTCACTCTAAGACATATGACACATCAGGTAACCCTGACAAAGGAAAAGTCACTAACGGTACCGAGACTTTATCAGATCCATCACCATCCTCCGTTAGTCCTGCATCGGTTAATCCTTCATCTGGACCACCTCAAATTGAGAAACCTACGTTCGACTCTATCTTATGCCCTCCTAAGAGAACTATCTGTAAATCTACCTTTAATCCTAGTTCACATGCCGCCAATAACTACAACATTGTTGAAGATTTGGCTCAAGTACCATATGTTGTGTTTGCGTTAGAAGTTCTACAACACTGCCCCAGTCAACGTAGAATTCTCTTCGTTTCTATTGGAATTGTTGATCCTGAGTCATCCAACCATATCATGTTTAACCTGGAAAATTATACATATTGAATCTCCCACCAACTCACTTTCCAATTTGATGTTGTTCACAATCAACAAATCCACCGAACTATTCTGGATGAGGGAGCCTCAACATGTGTCATGGATTTAGCATGTTGAAAATTTTTAAAATCACCCGCACTTAACAAATCCCTGATGATGTTACGCACATTCGATGGACAAGTTTTTCATCCCCATGGGATTTTACAGTCCCTGCCCATCCAATTGGGTAGAAAAAATGTCACTATTGATGTTGAGGTGGTCGATTCTCCCCTCGATTACAACTTGTTACTAGGAAGAAGTTGGTTTTATGATATGAATGCCATTGCTTCGTCAGTATTTTGATATGTGCAATTTCCCCATCAAGGTAAAATTTTCACTGTCAATCATTTATATTTCTGCACAATCGATGCTCGTGCTCCTTCTACCAACAATATTCCTTTCTTGGGAGATCACAAGATCACATATGAAAGTGTTGGTGTTCGATTACTGAAAGATTCTAGACTTATGGGTATCTTCTCTACACCACTTCCACCGACTACACATCATATTTCCACTGTCGATATGATTTCGACTATGGCTTATCAATATTTGGAATCATCTGGCCCTTGGATTGTACCTAGTCCATTGGAATTCGATGCACTAGGTGACACTGTGCCACTTAGTCCATCCAAAACATCATACCTTTCTATCCAATCTGCTTCTCCCTCGTCAGATGACCAACATCTATTAGCACCCAACAGTTGCTCGATGCAATCATGGTTAAGTTCCTTATTGTCTATGATCGACTACATTTTCCCATTTTTCCCTCGATTGAATCTATTATGGAAATGTTGAGCATTGACGAGCTACCCCAGGATGTTAACCATCATCGATCCTCTTTTCTTCCCCTTCATGAAGAAATTTGGTCATATATATAGTCTATCTCCCCTCCTGATGTCGATTTTCCATCATCTCTAATGCTTTCACCTTATTATGATTTGGATACGGTAGTTGACATGGTGATCTCTTCGGTAGGGCTATTGGAGCCTGATTGCCTTACCCCTGTTGCGACCCTTGACATGTGTTCCTTCCAGAGTGATTTTCTTCCATCCAATGAAGATCTATTGGAAGCCATGACTGAGTTTTGTCCCTGGACATGGTGTCCTTCCAAAGTGTTATTCTCTTGGAATCCATGATCAAGGAGAGTCCACGAGGACCGTTTCTCTTCTTTGTGGCAAGCTCGTTAAAAAATGAAATAGAGGCCTTCAACATAGTCTTCTTCTCTGTAGCAAGCACGTAAAAAAATGAAACAACAATCTGGGGATTGAACGTGGAACCCTGAGAATATTTTTTTTTCTATGCCAAGCTCATTAAACAATGAAACAGTCACCTCTCTTGAACCTTCTTTCCATCCACTCTTATCCTTTTTCTCCATCTAGTAGAGACATTGGTGACAACCTCACAATAGGTGAACGAATTGAAGCTTGGAGGGCATGTCTCCAGCCTTTGATGATCATTCTGGAGTTAAGCCACTAGCTTTCATGTTGGGGCCATACTGATCTTAGTCTTTGTTCTTTCTCGTGCTCGAAAAAACATGAGAATGCAACCGAGTAGACTTTTATCACTTTTTCGGACTCGCAGGGATATATGCAAAAGGAACCCCTTGGAGTCATCTTTAAGCTCTTTTCAGACTCTCTAAACATGAAAATATTGTCGAGTGATCTTGCTTACTTTCCCACTCCTTAAAAGGTTTGAAAGGGAGTCTTTCGAGTGATAATTTATCTCTTTTTCGGCCTCGAGAGACTAACATTACAAAAAAAGACAACATTGGAGTTGTCCTTAAGTTGTTTTCAGACTCTCTAAATATGAAAAACCACTGATTTTACCTTCTCTGGACTCGTTAAACGATCATACATTGAAGTGCCCATATGGGACCAAACCCTTACTTCTTCCAGTTCGTTAAACAAAGGAAGAGGTACTTACCGAAGGTGAGTCATATCGAGCATGCGTTACCCTCCTTGAGCTCATTAAATTAAAAAGAGGTACTCGTCTATTTGGATGGGGAAAAAATTGAAACAAGTAAGCCAAGAAGTTTTCTAGAACACTACCAGTAACTCTTACGATCTCCCTTGAACATGGCACTTTGTATTTGTAGGCATTTTAATCTATTGAACCTTTCCACTGAGCCAATCCTTTGAGATTCCTTTACTCCTTTGGGTCACCTGACGAAAGTCACAACATCCACTGCATCATCAAGTTTTGGTCCATGTCAAGTTTCTACTATTATGCCTCAGTGTTCAAGGGAAGTATCTTCCTTGAGGGTCAACAATAACAAATATCTTGTTTCAATACCCATGTCAGTGCATGTTAATTTGATATACCAATTACATATCTATGTCAATTTAATTTCGTTGATGGGGGAGACATCAAGGCTCTCCTTCGAAGAGTCTATTCATGTCAACCTCAAAACATTATCCAGGAACTAGACTTAGAAACTAGTTAGTACCTCGGGACCTACATGCCTCAATGGTAGGCCTCCTCATATCCAACAATGGGTTTACATCATTGACCCCTAATTGGGTGATTTCATGGATGTTAGAATTCATCTCATCCATTCACATTCATTCGAATGTACTAGAGTTCCTTGGGAGTCTTTGGCATCAATGGTGATCTCCCTCACTCTTGTTAACAGTTTACATCGTTGACCGGTAATCAAGTGGTTTCTTCCATGTTCGACATCAGGGCATCTATTCACATTGTTATATTCGTACTACATCGAGATTGGTAAGAAGACTGTGGATTGATTTTTCACTCTTATGTATACTTTTCCCAGGTTGCGAAGGAGTTCTTTTGAACTATGACACATATATTGTTACATAGATCCATTTTGTATTTGTCCTGGCTATGTGTTGTCATCTCATAGATGCACTGTGTATTCTTCGTGGCTATGATCAGTTCAGGTCATAAGAGTATAGATCCACATTGTATCTTCATTGGCTATACCTTTTGTCCATATAATTATGGATCTGTAGTGTATTTTATGGAGGCCATACCTGAAATGTCTTTATCATTCAAGCATAGGTATTCCTGCCTTGGGTTTGAAACAAGTTATAATATTTGTTTGATGGTTGTGTGAAATTTTTTCTAGTCTCTCTACATCCATACCCTTGCTTGAAAAATTCTACAAAGCACTTCAGTCATCATCATCTTCTAACATCGTACTTTGGGGGCAATCTGTTACACCTCAAAATTACTCACTTCAATAGTGTCGCAAGTGTCATCATTACGAGTGTTGTAAGTGTCACATCTTGTCTGCAACTATCACATATTGACTATAAGTTTTACAAGTGTCACGAGAATCACACTGCCATCTTGCCTATGTTGTGCCTCTAACGACATCACAAAGAAACTTAAGACACCTCAAAGGCTAGTTTGGAGGAAGAGAAATAAGTTGACAGGAAGTACAAACCTTTTTTCATTGAAAGAACCACTAAAAAATGAATTTTGGAGAGGAGTGCTCCCCTACCCACTTTCAGGGAGTGCTAGTGCTCCTTGAGCCTCTTTGGGGGAGTGTTTGAGCTCCATGTGCACCATTTTAGAGGAGTTCTACCATTTTTTGAGCAAGTTTTGGGTTTGTTGAGACAAATCAAGGAAGAATCCCTCAATTCCTGAAGGTAGTTGGATTTGAATAGATGGTCAAGGAATGACATTAGGGAATATCCTCAACTGAAGGAGAAGAATCCTCAACTTATCCCAAATATCTCTCAATTGGTTGGGCCTCTTCAAGGTTATATAAGGAGTCCTTCTCATGGTGAAAGGTACATGGAAAATATTGGAGATGTTAAACTTATGATCTCATGAGTGACATGACATCAAAGCCATCAGTGTAGATTACTTGAGCAAAGGGGTTGGACAAGGAGAACTGGAAGACGTTGTTGCACCTTGATTCAAAGGATTGTACGTACTTTTACTTATACTCATTAACAATCAGTGCTTGGTCTGTTTCTTTCAAACTTATGCTTGTTCCACATGAGTTTGTATGCAGTAGATGGATCTATGTTTGAGCTAATATCAGTAGCGTAGGAAGTATTTTGTACCTTTGTTTGTTTTATAGAACCTATCAGGGAGCTCAGGATCAAATCTCAGCCTGGTCTTTGTAAGGACAAATGTCACTAGTAAGGTAGATATATTTCTCCTTCTCTTTCATTTATTAGCTTGGTTAGATATAAAAGGAAGTCAATGTCCATGTTAAACACTTTTCTGTCTTGGCCTTAGGAGTCTAGAGACCAAGAGGGAGTCCACTTGTCTGCAGGGGGATTGACCTACAACATCTACCTTCATTCCTTTCTAGAAGAATAAGGACTTAACGTCCACCCTCATCTTCATGACTCCCGAGTGACCCATGTACATTGCTCTATGAGCCTCATTTAGGATCAAACTCCTCAACTCATCATTCGGTGGTACATAAATCCAATTTTTAAACATCAATAATCCATCATCATCAAACGTAAATCCTTTAAATCTTGGTACCATCATTGTGTTTTGCTCGATAAAATCCTTGATTTGTGGTGACGATCACTACACTCGAGAATGTCCACATCACGATGAAGTGGCCAAAATTTTCAAAGGAGATTCACAATCTGCTATGCTTACTTAGCCTTTTCCATAGAAACAATCCATGGTTACTCAAACCCCCTCTTTTAGGGGCAGTTCTAGCCATCCTCATGATGAGGCCTCAACAAGTGAACATATTTATATGTTTAATGGGATTAATTTGACCACTCACTCTAAGACATATGACACATCAGGTAACCCTGACAAAGGAAAAGTCACTAACGGTACCGGGACTTTATCAGATCCATCACCATCCTCCGTTAGTCCTCCATCGGTTAATCCTTCATCTGGACCACTTCAAATTGAGAAACCTACGTTCGAATCTATCCTATGCCCTCCTAAGAGAACTATCTGTAAATCTACCTTTAATCCTAGTTCACATGCCACCAATAACTACAACATTGTTGAAGATTTGGATCAAGTACCATATGTTGTGTTTGCGTTAGAAGTTCTACAACACTGCCCCAGTCAACGTAGAATTCTCTTCGCTGCTATTGGAATTTTTGATCCTGAGTCATCCAACCATATCATGTTTAACCTGGACAATTATACATATTGACTCTCCCACCAACTCACTTTCCAATTTGATGTTGTTCACAATCAACAAATCCACCGAACTATTCTGGATGAGGGAGCCTCAACATGTGTCATGGATTTAACATGTTGAAAATTTTTAAAATCACCCGCACTTAACGAACCCCTGATGATGTTACGTGCATTCGATGGACAAGTTTTTCATCCCCATGGGATTTTACAGTCCCTGCCCATCCAATTGGGTAGAAAAAATGTCACTATTGATGTTGAGGTGGTCGATTCTCCCGTCGATTACAACTTGTTACTAGGAATAAGTTGGTTTTATGATATGAATGCCATTGCTTCGTCAGTATTTTGATATGTGAAATTTCCACATCAAGGTAAAATTTTCACTGTCAATCATTTATATTTCTGCACAATCGATGCTCGTGCTCCTGCTACCAACAATATTCCTTTCTTGGGAGATCACAAGATCACGTATGAAAGTGTTGGTGTTTGATTACTGAAAGATTCTAGACTTATGGATATCTTCTCTACACCACTTCCACTGACTACACATCATATTGCCACTGTCGATATGATTTTGACTATGGCTTATCAATATTTGGAATCATCTGGCCCTTGGATTGTACCTAGTCCATTGGAATTCGATGCACTAGGTGACACCGTGCCACTTAGTCCATCCAAAACATCATACGTTTCTATCCAATCTGCTTCTCCCTTGTCAGATGACCAACATCTATTAGCACCCAACAGTTGCTCGATGAAATCATGGTTAAGTTCCTTATTGTCTGTGATCGACTACATTTTCCCATTTTTCCCTCGGTTGAATCTATTATGGAAATGTTGAGCATTGACGAGCTACCTCAGGATGTTAACCATCATCGATCCTCTTTTCTTCCCCTTCATGAAGAAATTTGGTCATATATATAGTCTATCTCCCCTCCTGATGTCGATTTTCCATCATCTCTGATGCTTTCACCTTATTATGATTTGGATACGGTAGTTGACATGGTGATCTCTTTGGTAGGGCTATTGGAGCCCGATTTCCTTAACCCTGTTGCAACACTTGACATGTGTTCCTTCCAGAGTGATTTTCTTCCATCCAATGAAGATCTATTGGAAGCCATGACTGAGTTTTGTCCTTGGACATGGTGTCCTTCCAAAGCATTATTCTCTTGGAATCCATGATCAAGGAGAGTCCACGAGGACCGTTTCTCTTCTTTGTGTCAAGCTCGTTAAAAAATGAAATAGAGGCCTTCAACATAGTCTTCTTCTCTGTAGAAAGCGCGTAAAAAAATGAAAGAACAATCTGGGGATTGAACCTGGAACCCTGAGAATATTTTTTTTTCTATGTCAAGCTCGTTAAAAAATGAAACAATCACCTCTCTTGAACCTTCTTTCCATCCACTCTTATCCTTTTTCTCCATCTAGTAGAGACATTGGTGACAACCTCACAATAGGTGAATGAATTGAAGCTTGGAGGGCATGTCTCCAACCTTTGATGATCATTTTGGAGTTAAGCCACTAACTTTCAAGCTGGGGGCATACTGATCTTAGTCTTTGTTCTTTCTCGTGCTCGAAAAAACATGAGAATGCAACCGAGTAGACTTTTATCACTTTTTCGGACTTGCATGGATATATGAAAAAGGAACCCCTTGGAGTCATCTTTAAGCTCTTTTCAGACTCTCTAAACATGAAAATATTGTCAAGTGATCTTGCTTCCTTTCCCACTCCTTAAAAGGTTTGAAAGGGAGTCTTTCGAGTGATAATTTATCTCTTTTTAGGCCTCGTGAGACTAACATTACAAAAAAAGACAACATTGGAGTCGTCCTTAAGTTGTTTTTAGACTCTCTAAATATGAAAAACCACTGATTTTACCTTCTCTGGACTCGTTAAACGATCATACATTGAAGTGCCCATATGGGACCAAACCCTTACTTCTTCGAGTTCATTAAACAAAGGAAGAGGTACTTACCGAAGGTGAGTCATATCAAGCATGCGTTACCCTCCTTGAGCTCATTAAATTAAAAAGAGGTACTCGTCTATTTGGATGGGGAAAAAATTGAAACAAGTAAGCCAAGAAGTTTTCTAGAACACTACCAGTAACTCTTACGATCGCCCTTGAACATGGCACTTTGTATTTGCAGGCATTTTAATCTATTGAAACTTTCCACTGAGCCAATCCTTTGAGTTTATTTTACTCCTTTGGGTCACCTGACGAAAGTCACAACATCCACTGCATCATCAAGTTTTGGTCCATGTCAAGTTTCTACTATTATGCCTCAGTGTTCAAGGGAAGTATCTGCCTTGAGGGTCAACAATCACAAATATCTTGTTTCAATACCCATCTCATTGCATGTTAATTTGATATACCAATTACATATCTGTGTCAATTTCATTTCGTTGATGGGGGATACATCAAGGCTCTCCTTCGAAGAGTCTATTCCTGTCAACTTCAACACATTATCCAGGAACTAGACTTAGAAACCAGTTAGTACCTTGGGACCTGCATGCCTCAATGGTAGGCCTCCTCATGTCCAACAATGGGTTTACATCATTGACCCCTGATTGGGTGATTTCATGGATGTTATAATTCATCTCATCCATTCACATTCATTGGAATGTACTAGAGTTCCTTGGGAGTCTTTGGAATCAATGGTGATCTCCCTCACTCTTGTTAACAATTTACATCTTTGACCGGTAATCAAGTGGTTTCTTCCATGTTCGACATCAGGGCATCTATTCACATTGTTATATTCGTACTACATCGGGATTGGTAATAAGACTGTGGATTGATTTTTCACTCTTATGTATACTTTTCCCAGGTTGCGAAGGAGTTCTTTTGAACTATGACACATATATTGTTACATAGATCCATTTTGTATTTGTCCTGGCTATGTGTTGTCATCTCATAGATGCATTGTGTATTCTTCGTGGCTATGATCAATTCAGGTCATAAGAGTATAGATCCACATTGTATCTTCATTGGCTATACCTTTTGTCAATATAATTATGGATGTGTAGTGTATTTTATGGAGGCCATACCTGAAATGTCTTTATCATTCAAGCATAGGTATTCCTGCCTTGGGTTTGAAACATGTTATAATATTTGTTTGATGGTTGTGTGAAAATTTTTCTAGTCTCTCTACATCCATACCCTTTCTTGAAAAATTCTACAAAGCACTTCAGTCATCATCGGCTTCTAACATCGTACTTTGGGGGCAATCTGTTACACCTCAAAATTACTCACTTCAATAGTGTCGCAAGTGTCATCATTACGAGTGTTGTAAGTGTCACATCTTGTCTGCAACTATCACATATTGACTATAAGTGTTACAAGTGTCACGAGAATCATACTGCCATATTGCCTATGTTGTGCCTCTAACGACATCACAAAGAAACTTAAGACACCTCAAAGGCTAGTTTGGAGGAAGAGAAATAAGTTGACAGGAAGTACAAACCTTTTTTCATTGAAAGAACCACTAAAAAATGAATTTTGGAGAGGAGTGCTCCCCTACCCAGTTTCAGGGAGTGCTAGTGCTCCTTGAGCCTCTTTGGGGGAGTGCTTGAGCTCCATGTGCACCATTTTAGAGGAGTGCTACCATTTTTTGAGTAAGTTTTGGGTTTGTTGAGACAAATCAGGGAAGAATCCCTCAATTCCTGAAGGTAGTTGGATTTGAATAGATGGTCAAGGAATGACATTAGGGAATATGCTCAACTGAAGGAGAAGAATCCTCAACTTATCCCAAATATCTCTCAAGTGGTTGGGCCTCTTCAAGGTTATATAAGGAGTCCTTCTCATGGTGAAAGGTACATGGAAAATATTGGAGATTGAAACTTATGATCTCATGAGTGACATGACATCAAAGCCATCAATGTAGATTGCTTGAGCAAAGGGGTTGGACAAGGAGAACTGGAAGACGTTGTTGCACCTTGATTCAAAGGATTGTACGTACTTTTACTTATACTCATTAACAATCAGTGCTTGGTATGTTTCTTTCAAACTTATCCTTGTTCCACATGAGTTTGTCTGCAGTAGATGGATCTATGTTTGAGCTAATATCAGTAGCGTAGGAAGTCTTTTGTACCTTTGTTTGTTTTATAGAACCTATCAGGGAGCTCAGGATCAAAGCTCAGCCTGGTCTTTGTAAGGACAAATGTCACTAATAAGGTACATATATTTCTCCTTCTCTTTCATTTATTATCTTGGTTAGATATAAAAGGAAGTCAATGTCCATGTTAAGCACTTTTCTGTCTTGGCCTAAGGAGTCTAGAGACCAAGAGGGAATCCACTTGTCTGCAAGGGGATTCACCTACAACATCTACCTTCATTCCTTTCTAGAAGAATAAGGACTTAACGTCCACCCTCATCTTCGTGACTCTCGAGTGACCCATGTACACTGATCTATGAGCCTCATTTAGGATCAAACTCCTCAACTCATCATTCGGTGGTACATAAATCCAATTTTTAAACATCAATAATCCATCATCATCAAACGTAAATCCTTTAAATCTTGGTACCATCAATGTGTTTTGCTCGATAAAATCGTTGACCTCTTTGTACCGGTCATCATCGCACTGTAAAGTTAGAATATTGTCACATAGATTCATTGGAAGAGGCAACACCAATAAGATGTGTGGTATTCGACTCAATTCATCTTCCACTCAGTTCATTGTTACCTTTATGTAAGTAATCTTGAAATCATACTCGTTAAGCAATTCCAACCAATGCCGCTATCGCGCGTTCAGGTCGCTTTGCGTAAAGATGTGATGTAGTCCACAATGGTCTGTCTTTAGTTCAAAATTTTTTCCAACAAGGTAGTGTCTCCAAACCTTCAAGGCATATACAATGGCTAACAACTCCAAATCATGCGTCACATAGTTCTCCTCATGCCTTCTCAGTTTCCTCGAGATGTAAGTGATCACTCGACCGTCTTGCATCAGGTCTTCGCCTAAGACTTCCTTGGATGCGTCAGTACATAACAACAAGTCTACGTCCATGTCAGGGAACTTTAGTATCAGTTCCATTTTCAACATCTACTTGAGCCTCTAGAATGCCTACGCACATTATTCGGTTCAAGCAAACTTCTTGTTCTTCTTCTGCAATTACGTGATCAGATTTTCTATCTTCAAAAATACCTTGAAAAATAGTCGATAATATCCTGCTAAACCCATGAAGCTATAGACTTCTGGGACATTTGTCGACTTAGGCCATTCCATAATAGCCTTGACCTTTGTTGGATTCACGATGTTACCTTCTCCAGAGATGACATGACCTAAGTAGTGAATCCTGGATTGATAAAACGGGCATTTGGACAACTTCCCATACAATTTGTGCTCTCACAGACACTATAGTACCAAGCACAAGTGCTCTTCATGTTGCTCCTTCATTCAAGAGTAAATCAAAATATCGTCAATGAGTACTTGGATGAGCTTGTCCAAGTACTCGTGAAACACCTCATTTATCAGACTCATAAATACCCCCAAGGATTTTGTTAGTACAAACGGTAAAACAGTAAACTCGTAATGTCCAAACCTCATCTTAAAGGAATTATTAGGGATGTCATCCTCCTTGATCCATAACTGCTGATACCCTAATTGAAAATCGATCTTGGAAAATAAGGTCTCATCCTTCATCTGATTGAACATATCATCAATCCTTGTCAGTGGATACTGATTATTGATCATTGCCTTGTTCAATTGATGGTAGTCAATGCAAAGTCTCCACGACCCATCCTTCTTTTGTATGAAAATAACAGGCGCACCCCACGGTGACACACTTGGACATATAAGACCTAGGTCCAACAACCCCTTCAGTTTCATTCTCAACTCCTGTAACTCTGGGGTCAACATCCGATAAGGCATTCTTGCTATCGGTTCAATCCCCGGTTTGAGTTCTATGGTAAATTACAATTCCCTCTCGGGAACCATAACAGGTAACTCCTCCGGGAAGACATCTGCAAACTCGCTCACCACAGGAAGGTGTTCTATACCTTCTGCTACTCCCTTCTCATTTAACGCAAGGATCGCATAAATCTTACATCCCTTGCACATTCTCTTCCATAATTGCAAGGAAGAGATGAACCTCAGGGAAACTCACGGGTTTCATATTACAATCACACATCTTTATCCCTCATCATCGACCAAGCTCAACTATTTCTTCGTACAGTTGAGTATCGCCTCATGTGATTCCAATGAGTCCATATAGATCACGACGTCATAAGATCCCAAGATAGTGATGTGTATGTTGGCCCTAGTGACAAAATCTCCCAGGTTAAGGGTACAACTCATAACCTTCCCTCCAACCTTATGTTTGGCTCCAAAATCCATCTCTACAAATATAAACTCATCCTGTTCGACTGTCTTTAACTTAATCCTTTTTAGCGTTGCACCAGAAATTAAACTCTCGGTAGCACTGGGATCTATCAAAATACTAAGGGTCGGGTAAGTGACAATACTTGACGTCTAGAGCATATTCGAATGGTGCTATGCCTGGTGGTTATTCATCGCTACAAGAATCCGATGGGCTTTGCCCAAATCTCCCATGGTAGTGGGTCCGAATGATCCAGATGTTCTAGTCCTCTTCACTGGGTAGTCCCACTGGTAGTGTGGCTTCCCACAATTCCAACACCCTTCTTTGGTTCATTACTCCTGGTACGCGAAGTAGAAGTCGACAACCCACCGGCCTAGAATCCTGGTCTATTATACAAAACATGCCTAAACTTCTGCTGCTATGGTCGACGTTGTTGTTGATGTTGTGGTCCCCGGTAAGGATTTTTCTACTATGACATTGGTCACTAAGGTGTAGTGAAAGTGGATCCTCTCTAGAAGCCACTATATCTTGGTGTATGTCTGGCTCGTGTCTGATGTTGCTGCACACCAGATGACACATGCCCTGTGGGTATCGCTAGAGTCCTTCTCTGACCCTAGATGATAAGTTCCTCCTCTTCTATGAGGACCTTCTGGATGACATCATGCAAGGTCCGAGGCCTCAAAATCCTAACCTTTTCATGTATGCTGACATTAAGGCCAAACAAGAACCTGTTGACCTTAATTTTCTCAGTATTAAGGTGCGAAGCAAACCAAATAAACTCCATAAAATGGGCCTCGTATAAGGGCACCATACGACCTCCCTTTCATAAGGCTTTAAACTCATTGAAATGATGCTCAATTAATTCCTCTAATAGGTACCTCTCTCAGAACCATTCCTCGAATAGTTCGAATGACACGTCTTCAACAACCATGTTCAATTGTGGCAGGATCATCTTCCACCATCGAAGAGCGCTCCCCTTCTTTTGAAATACCACCATGCGGACCTTCATGTTGGAGTTATAGTAATGAATTCCAAAGAACATCACTATATTCTCCAACCATTCCTCGGCGGTTGCACCGTCCGAGGCACCAAAGAACTCAAAAAATTTGACCTTCTCGAGTTCATGGTGAATGCTACCAGTACCAACCCGAGTACGTGGTGGACCCTCAGAGGGTGTCAACACCCTGGCCTCATCTCTGTTCAAATGAAATATCAATGCCTCATACATGCACTGAAAGGACCTCATCTGCCAAGCCACACCACCCACCTCTATCCGTTGCTTCCTGACTACCTGTTCGTCTCCCTGGGGGTTAGACCCCTCAGGCGTGGATGCTACTAGAGGCTTCGTGCCTCCTCCCCTAGCACCCTGTCATCTGCCTCCGTAGCATACTCTAACCATGATTACCTACACAAATGAAAATCAACTTAATTAGCAACATTATAATCAAATATCATGTTAACAAAATTCGAAGTGTTCCAAAGTCACAGGGTGAATCCGCTCTTATACCATATGTAAAGACCCCAATCGTTATGACTGCAAGTGAAGAAAAAGTGAATTTGTTTTTTTTTTTAGGTAGTAAGGCAATGAAGACAACACTTGAACCACATAACTAATGACAAACGCAAGCATGTAGTTAAGGCGGCGGACAACTATGACTCAACATACTAACACAACGAGCAAATGGATGCGACATGTATAATCAAGAAGATAGAAATGACCTCCCTCCCGACACAAACATGATAACGCCCACAGTCTAAGGACAACACCCACCATCCCGACACAACGGTCTCGACGACCAATAACTATAATCTCTATGGTGTGAAAACAAATGCTTGAAGGCGTTACAAACCCAAGCGCCAACACAAAATTAAAACAATCAACAAAACCCACCACTGGAAGCACAGACTCCAACCAAGTGACCATCTTCCCCTATCCAATAGGGAACACCATTATACCCTCATCAAGATTCATGCTGTCCCAAAGCGATAGGTGCAATGATGACCCTGGCAAAACATAATCTATCTGGAAAAAGGTCTCAAGATAAATCTGACACGCTAAAGGCCAAAATAACTAACAAGATGACTATGCCTACGCCCCCAAGCAACGGTTCAATAGTATGCATGAAGACATCCCTCAACAAATGTAGAATTCATTAAATGACCCGACGACAACCAAGAATCCATAAAAATTAAGCATGAAGTCTAGGCATGATGGGTAAACTATTGTAATGTTACTAATGACATAAACGTTATCAAGAGTGAACTAATACATAACTCAACAAATCAACACATTTGTCAACAAGGTACATGTCTATTAAAGTAAGTGCACTAATCATAATTTAAAACTGATCTTCCATTTTTTCATTATCTAATTGACAATGTTGTCTAAATTGACAAGTCCTAATTAGTCAATAAACACAAATCTAATTTAACAATTTAACAGTACATAACGATATTAACTATATCAATATATATCGTTATTAATATAAAACTATTAATCAACCTCCTTATATATCATAGGTTATAACAATATCAACAATATTAATTACAACATGTTGTCCATCATAAATAAAATATGTTGGCGATTAAATTGCAATTTTTGTATAAATTATATAAGTGGTTGTTGTCAATAAATGAGTGTCATTTCAATGCAAAATTTAATGCCATTTTAATGTTGTTATGTGGCTATAAATAAAAGCCATTTCTATGCTATTTAATGCATTTTTTATTTTATCTTGTTGTTTATAATTAAATGTCAGGTCTAACTATTAAATGCAAATTTGATGTTATTATGCTGCTTGTAAATAATTGCCACCTCGATGCTATTCAATGAAATTTAATGCTATCTGTCAGTTCATAATTAAATGTCATTTCAGAGCCAATCAATTCATTTTTTATGCTATTATTAAATGTTATGTAACAATAATACCTATTATTGCCAAATAATATCAGAGGAAGCTACCCATAAACAATAATGCCAATTCATATCGTTGTCAGGTAAATTTTAAAAAAATGCATGGGTATTAATGTTGTCAGTTAAATGTTAAAACGCATGCGTAATATCGTTGTCACAAACATAGATATAAAATCCATGTGTAGGGTAACTTAGATATATGAGTCGCTGAGATAAAAATGCAGACTTATTAATTTTTGTTATAAAAAGGAAAACATGGAAATATAAACTCGCTATCAGCTAGTAACCTGATAGAGTTGTCCATTACTGATTGATATCACTGTCCATTATTTTAAATCACAGTCTTCAGAATGGTAAAAATCACCATGCAGTAAAGGTAACAAATTGTAGTTTTTAAAGGAAAAATCGCACGGCAAAAAAATGGGTAATGATTTGCAATCTTAAAGGTGGAATCGTTGTGTATAAAAGGTGACAATGTACAGTCTATGAAGGGTAAAATCATGATGCAAATAAGGGGAATGGTTGTAGTCTTAAACCAACCGCAGGCACACCAAAACATCACAAAAGTTAATCCATCACAAAAACCCAAGGAACGATCGAGTAACGATTTAAGTGGTTGGGTAAACGTTTAATGTAAAAATTTCAATGTTAATTCGCCAAAGAAATCGAGCTGGATGCTGGGTAAATGCACAGAAAAATGAAATGAAAGTTGGTTGAGTTTTATCATAAAAAAAATGTTGAGTTTGATATCCAGTTCGTTGGGCTCATAAAAAATTTTGTTGAGTTTTGCATACGAAATGGAAGTCAATATAAGGTGAAGGAAATGTTGTCATTTAAAGACTCAATGTAAAATGTAGCGAAAATAATATAAATGTAGTCAATAATTAGTAACACCGCCAGGTAAAACTCACCTTCAACCGTAATAAATTGCCTAGGAAATTCACTGGCAGAGGTATCAAAACAAGGAGTAAATTCACCTTCAACGGAATAAATGGTGGAGGAAAAATTTTCATAGGCCAAAAGTAGTGAAAATGCAGAGAAAAGGAAAGTGTTGAATCACAGAGGATATTTTCCATCAGATCTAATAAAACACAGAGGAAAAAATTTGAGGTTTAGTGCATCAAAAACTCAGAGTAAATTTCCATAAGAAATAATAAATGGCAGAGTATACTATGGGTTAAAGATGTAGAGTCATTCACCATCGAACTGTAAACAATTGAAAATAAAAAAATTTCGTGGTTGAATACTTCTAGTGGGAAAATATGAGTAGTATGAAGAGGTATTCAATTGCAAGAAAGCACAAGATAATCAATCAAGCAAGAAAAATCAATAGGGGTAGATAGCTTGGCAACATCCTTTTCTCATCATCCATGCACAAAAAAGTAGGGAATCAAGATCTATAGGTCGATTAACACCAAAGTGACTATTTATATTATGGTAGATGCAGGAGGTATTTACCTCCACGTGTGAACTTGATGAGAATAGAAGACTCCAGAAAGAAAGAGAAAACCCTAATGAGTTGGATCATAACCATAGAAGTCTTTTTGGCTCAAGAAGATAATTTATATTAGGTTATTAGCCTCCAAGAGAAGAAGTCGGCAATAAATAATAATAATATACTGAGCAGACACATATCCAGAAGGAGAAGTCAGCCCCAACAAAACTGAAAGAACCACTAAAAATACAGTGTGCCAGTTCTCATTTGACAACATCTTAGAATTGAAATTCCTAGTTTGGTGCCCACTCTAGTTCCCATTTTGGTGCGCACTGTAGTTCCCAGTCTAGTGCACAGATGTGGAGGAGGGTTGCAGGTGCAGCTACAACAAAAACTAGTTTTCAGTATGAGATTAGACTATCTCTTGGCTAGGGTTTGGACTATCTAATCAGCTCTTTGTGATGCGTTATCCTTGGGGAAAGGTGTGCTACCCTTTGTTTGGCTATCTGGCATGAGCTTTGCTTCCGAAGGAATTATCAGTCAAAGTTAAGGTGCTTGGAGGGTGGCTTCGGCCTATGGTTGGGTGATGAGGGTATTGTCAATGGTAAAATGAGCACACCATCTTCTATATTCTAACAAGTTATGGGCCCACACCTCCTTCATTTAGTCTAAAGTCTAGAAGGAAACATATCCTCTAGGATATTGAGCTCGTTGAGGAACTGTCGCTAGGGTTACTAGCAGAAGTAGCTTCCAAGACACTGCAGCTAGGGTTACTAGCAGGTACAGTTGCAGAAACCCTAAACCTCTTGTTGAGGCACCTTAAGTGAAGAGATTGACCTAATCTATGGACATATTACTGTGCCCTAGCCTAGCACTTCTCCTAATACTCTCAGCAAGACAAGACATGATGTTTGAATTTTTGGTCAAATCTAGGGTTTGACCAAGTCAAGCAAGCCTTAACGAACTCTATGAAGTCTAAGAACAAGTTATATGGAGACTCTAACTTTAGATCATGGAAGACAATGCTTGACCTCATCCTTGCCAAGAATAAAGTACTGGATATCGTGAAAGAAAATATCATGAAGCCAAAGTTTGAAGAAGGAGAAGGGAAGGAACCACATAACATTGCAACTTTGGAGAAGTTCAAATATGTTGACATCAATGCCATGAGTATCATAGTGGATTTTATAAAATACCACTTGATACCCTACAAGATAAGGATTTCTATACAAGAAAAGATGAAATATATCATTTGAAAGCTATTACAAGATAAGCCGAAATCATAATCAATCTTGAAGAGACTTAGAAGAAGCAAAGATAGAAAAAAGTCAACAATCGAGAGGAAATTGGAGAACGACTTATGACCTTTTTAGGAAGACAATAAGATGGAAGCGTGGACTCTATTAGACAAGAGAACAAATTATATATTGCAAAAGACAATAAGGATGCAAATGGAAGCATGGAATCTGTTTGATGGAGGGAGCCGATTATATGCACTTATACATGAAGCAAGGATTAGGAGGGAGCTAATCCTATGATCCATTGAAGATGATGAAATATATATATCCATGGTAGCAGCCATGAAAGACAATACATGTTAATTTCAATTGCAGAAGAAGACCTCTTCGAAGAGAAGCCTTATAGTATTCCTGGTTGTCCATCTAGATCTGTGATCCTATGATGAAAGGAAGAGGTGGAATCTCTAGGGCATGGAATCTATAAGAAACTCCATGGACCCAAGGGAAAAAAAAAAACATGAATATTACAAGAAAGAAAGAAAAGCCAAAACAATCAGCCATTGTATCAAGAATCACAAGACTACCAACCTGATATGAACTCACTAAAAGAAATCAAGCAAAAGAACTAAAAGGCGCGACGAAGAACAATGTATGGAAGACTTATGAATGAAAGAATTGCAAGATCTAGAACCAGAGGTTCTCCCAGATGGAGGGAGAGGATGATGTTGATTACTTGTTCCAGTCAACTAGACAATTCACTACATGAGTCATTATATCATCCACAACATCTATGAGTTGGATTTCTACATCAAATAAATGCAAAGAATGTTCTCCAGAGAAATTGAATAAAGAACATATGAAGAGCAATCTCAAGACCTTGAGGCATAGCAGAAAGAGACTCCTATACACAGATAGAAGAAGATAACTTGGTGGAGAACCTCCAGTGCACATTAGAAGCGTGGTGAAGATTTCCTATAAATATGACTACTTGGTAGATCAGATCTCATGATGAAAGAAGAAGTGCAGCACGGATATGTTCCATCTTTCCAACCATGATATACTCTATTGTTCAAATCTACATGAAGCCTTCACAATGTTCCATACTAAAGTACATTTGAAATCAAGCATTACATTTTACATGATGAAGTCCAGAAAGGAGAAAATGATTCTCCAATACATATCTCCATAGATGAGTAGATAAGAAGACATTTTGGTAAAGCTTCTATCCAAGATGAAGTAGTTTGCGCACTCAAGCTAGAGCTTGTGGAAAAAAATTCTTATTTAAGAAATGACTCTCCAAATTAGGAGGGAGCACTAAAAACATTATTGAAGACATTCATCTCTAAATTTGAAAAATAGTCCAGATTGGACAGATTCTTTCCTGTTCGGAAAGTGGATTGAGATTTCTAACAGACAGTGACTTCCCATTGTGGTTAACATGGGAGGTAGTCTGATTGCTGATGTATCATAGACAATGACTTCCCATTTTGGTTAACATGGGGAGTGGTCTAGGTCAGTCTCTCTTCTTGAGGGTTACTCAAAAAGACTGGCCCGCCTCATCGGACAACGATTTCTCATTGTGGTTAACATGAGGAATGGTCCGTTTTGGAGGTTGATGTAGGACAATATTTTCCTCTTGTGGTTAACAGAGGAAATGGTCCAGACAGACATTCCTTAGGGTTATACATTCCCTCTAGGGTAAACTTTGATTAGTGTAGGAGGAATGGCCTAGGGTGGGGAATGGTCCAGGCTTAGTAATCAGGGACATACATTCCTTAGGGTTATATATTCTCTCCAGGGAGCACTTTGATTAGTGTAGGAGGAATGACCCAGGGTGAGGAATTGTCCAGACTCAGATATTCCTTAGGGTTTATACATTCTGTAGAGGGTGCACTTTGATTAGTGTAGGAAGAATGGACCAGGGTGAGGAATGATCCAGGCTCAAAAATCAGAAGAAATCCTCTTTTCTTGTTTGAGAAGAATAGGGAAGATATCCCACTGCTGATGAGGGAAGATATTATTTCATATCTCACAGACGTGAGTGAATGATTGGCCTAGATTCAATTTATTTTTAATAATATTTTTCTGTGCAGGATGGCATCAAATGATTGTTATGGAGAAAACCTGTCTCCAGACAGTAGAGATATACTACTGTGGTGGATATGTTCCACTATTTTGAGGCAAATATTCTTTCAGAGCTCATAGATGTGAGTGAAAGATTGGCCCAGACAAATCAGTTTATATCATAACATTGCTTCTATACAGGTTTCTATCAGATGTTTGTTATGAAGACTGTATGACAGTAGATGAAGACCACTATGGTGGATATGTTCCACTATTCACAACTACACATTGTTGATCAAGTACTTGTGTGTCACTTGGTGTGGTAGTGTACCACTAGATTGTAGTTATGTACTACTATGGATAGACACAATTGTGTTCTATTTTTTTGTTCTAACTGCCTTGAAGACTATCAACAGTTTATTGGAAATAATCACCATCCAGACAAATGATGAACATATATTTTCCAAAAAGGAAATTGGTTCAGAGCATTTACTCCTCTAGATTATAAGAGTGTCTCTTGTATCACTCTATGGTGTGAGTGACTTATCTAGAATCATGTCTAATTACTCAGATGAAGTATGGTTTCAAGACATGATGCAGTTGATGTTTATGGTAATTCTCATGATATAGTCATGCAATAGTCTACATGACTATGTTGATGCTACCGAGTAAATGGTATGTTTTGTGCTCAAGTCCATTACCTGTAAATACCTCACTAGCTAGGAGGGAGTGTTAATATTATGGTAGCTACGGGAGGTATTTACCTTCACATGTGAACCTGACAAGAATAGAAGACTCCAGAAAGAAAGAGAAAACTCTAATGAGTTGGCTAATAACCCTAGAAGTCTTGTCATATCAAGAAGATAATTTATATTAGGTTATTAGCCTCCAAGAGAAGAAGTCGACCAGAAATAATAATAATATACTGAACAAACACATATCCAGAAGGAGAAGTCAGCCCCAACAAAATTGGAAGAACCACTATAAATACAGGGCGCCAGTTCTCATTTGACAGCATCTCAGAATTGCAGTTCCTAGTTTGGTGCACACTGCAATTCCCAGTTTGGTGCACAATGCAATTCCCAGTCTGGTGTGCACATGTGGAGGAGGGTTGTAGGTGCAACTGCAATAGCAGCTAGTTTTCAGTATGGGCATGGACTATCTCTTGGCTAGGGTTTGGACTATCTGATCAGCTCTTTATGATGCGCTATCCTTAGGGAAAGGTGCGCTACCCTTCGTTTGGCTATTTGGCCTAGGGTTTTCTTCCGGAGGAATTCTCAGTCAAGGTTAAGGTGCTCGGAGGGTGGCTTCAACCTATGGTTGGGTGACGAGGGTATTGTCAATGGTAAAATTAGCACACCATCTTCTATATTATAACATTGACAATCGTCGATCTAGATCATAGCCGAATACTTAGGCATGGACTGATGAACTAGGGATGAGGATGAAGTAAAAAGTACAACTCCTGACAACAAATTAGTAAAACCAATAGAACATTCACAACATTCAAGGATCGAATGCCAAGGGAATCAAGTCAACCAGTGAGCTTAAAGCTATGTGGAATTTAAGTTCTCGATTAAACTGCTAAGTCAAACACCTTATTTACACAGTTAAAAAGTACATAAATGAAAGCATAAGGTTAATAGTAATATACCATGCAGAAAAAAAACATGCTTACCATACCCCAAGTCGCTCGCTCCAAGTCGTTGTCCCACGTGCTCTGTGTAGCTCTCGTTTGCCAACCATTTTGACTTCACCAGTACCTCCCATCCAATGCTAGGGCTACTCTTCTTCCCCCTTATCCCCCAAAGCCATAAAGGGGTCACACACACTAAACCAGAGAACAAATAACTTCCAGCTTGGCTCGCAAGGCTGAGATACCACTCCTCACCGAGATGGGTATCCCAACTCCCACAAGGTAAGTCATTCAAGTAGAAAATCTACAACATAACATTGCACATAATAGAAGAGATCCATCCTTCTCATCCTCCCTTCTTTATGTATATTTTCTAAGTCATTTTCTTTCCCAAATTCCAATTTAATTTATTGTTCAAAAATTTAATTGAGAAAAATCCTCCCCATAAATGTGTCACCCATCTCCTTCATTGCACCAGAAATTAATTTCATTAATTATTTAATTACGCCTATTTCCCTCACCCACCTAAAGGCATTCCTAGAATCTCTCCTAGGTGTTCTCACATTCCCTTACATATTTTAATGACTTACCCCCTTACTAATTACTAGTTGAGTTCAATTTAGAATGTTCTTAATGGAAAGATACTTTACTAAGTTAGTCATTTTGCATTTTCCTTAATTTTCCCTTTCTCTTTATGTTTCCCCCTTTTTCCCTTATTTTCCTAATTCTTTTAAATTTCCCTCTTCCCTTTTGATCTAAAACTCAAATTAGCAAGTGTAGGTAATTACCCTTTTCCACTTTTCTTTTTAATTAATAAATTTTTAATTAGCATAAGTAACAAAACAATCAATCTACCCCCTTTTAAAAATGTAATCCCCCAAATTAATTTGATTTTAATAATTTAATCGGTTTTCTTACCCCCTTTTTGTCACATGTTTTAAGATGATTATTATTATTTTTATTTTTTACCACAAGTATTGTTTTAGACCTAGATTTTAGTTTCTGAGGCTAGGCAACATTTCAATTAGGGAATTTTTTTTTTAAACTTTATAAGCACATCATTCGTTCTAAGGCCATCTAAATTTATTCATTTATTATTTAACAATGCAACATGCCCTTCAGGACGCACTATGTGCTCCAAGGGTGCCACTCACCTCATTTTGTTTCCCTTGCGCGATGTTCCCCTTAGGACGCACTGGGTGCTACAAGGGTGCCACTCACCTCATTGTTTTTCCCTTGCACAACATGCCCTTTAGGACACACTACATGATCGAAGGGTGCCACTCGCCTCATTATGTTTCCCTTGCATGACGTTCCCTTCAGGACACACTACGTGCTCCAAGGGTGCCACTCGCCTCATTCTGTTTCCCTTGTGCGACATGCCCTTCAACAGGGATAATTTTAAGGATCCAAAATTATTTTAAAATGTAGAAACCTTGGTGAATCTTAGTAATCCTTCATATTCCAACTATAAATGTTTGGCGATATTTTTGAAAAAATATTAAAATTTCTAGGGATTTTATATATTTTTTATAAAATTTTGGTGATTTTTAAGGTAAAATAATTTTATCCTATAGAAATTGGGAGAATCATTTTTAAAATAGCGAATCTCTTTTTTTGTAAAACTATGGAAAATTAGCCCATGAGAGAAATTTAGCCCCTAAAATCATCCATGCCCTTCAGGACACACTACGTGCTCCAAGGGTGCCACTCGCCTCTTGACTGACTTGGTAGACATAAAAAACCCTTGGAGTCAATACTCCATCAGGTCATCTTGTGGGAGAGTAAGGGCCTCTAAGGAACAATTCCTCTGCCTTATTGCGTGCCCCTTAGAATCATCGTGAGGAAATTTCGTAGTGTTCCCTCACGACATCGTGGGTCTTCACGAACTAAGTAGTCGTTAACCTACAGTTCGAGCCATGGTGGGAGTGCTAGTAGGTTTTGGCAGGGCTTCTCGCCACACCTCTCCCTCAACATCTTTGGTAGTCGTGCATGACCCCTCTACTCCACATGTGAGTCTGGTCGGCAAGCTATCATACGATATTTTATAACATATTTTATAACATACAATTAAAGAAAAATAGATATCCTCAACCTTGGGGAACCCTAACCAAAAACAAAACAAAAAAAAATACTATGTTAAGCTTAAACTTCCTGGAATAAATTGTATAAGAAGTTTTTAAAAATACTCTTCATAATATTTTCATAATAGAGAAATTTACAACGAACATATCCAATGCATATTATCATAAGGTTCCTATTGGTCCTCAATAGAGGAGAACACCATTAAAAATGATATAAAAGAATTTATCTAGATTCTCTGCCATCATGCTATGGACAAGACATCCTAAGAACACTAAAAAAGATAAAAAAATGAATTATTGCTAAATTCTAAATGGTAACATTTTGAAACTGAAAAATCCACATATTTAAAAAAAGAATGAATCATCCTCCATCAAAACTAAAACAACTTGAGTAGTTTGTTGAAGAGAGAGAGGGGATTTGTCTCTATCTATAACATATCAACGGTTTGAGAGAGGGAGGTAGAGATGACAAACTATCTATCCGTTGAAGGGAGGTGGAAGAGGATCTATATATATAAAGTCTAACCCTGTTTCAAATAGTTTCTTTCTACTTGTAGTCGACTACAACTAAGGGAATAGGCTGAAAAACTCTTCAAAGAGATGCAAATGCCTTCTTGAAAATTAGATAGGTCATCTTATTATTATAGTGAAGGAAGACAAACATGAAATTGATCATAATAAAAAAAAATTAAATTAAAACTTATTTTAGAAAAATATATATATATATATATATATCTTCCCTCAGATGAAACATGGAGAGTCTAGGATAGGAGAAAAATGTATTAAGGTATTTATAGTTTGTTGGTTTAAATTTGTGCTTTTTTTAGAGCTCTATTAGATTGATTATTCTATATTACTTCCCAAGAGCACTAAATTTGTTCTTTTGTTAGAGCTCTATTAGATTGATTATGATATCTTACTGCCCAAGAGCAATGCATGCAACATATGATAATTTGGATGGAAAAGTTAAAAAGTGAGCTAAATATTAGAGAAAATACTGAATAAGGAAGTGGATGACATATTCGGTGCAACATGTGATAATTTGGGTGGAAAAGTTTAAAAGGAAGCTAAATACTAGAGCAAATACTGAATAAGAAAGTGGAGGACATATTTTAGATGATTATTTGTGACAACTTTAGCAGCTTAGAAAAATTTTCCTTTATTAAAACAAATCATTGGGGAAGATATTTACCATGATAGGGATTGACATAGATTGGAGGTGTGCACAGGTTTCACAATAGATTCCATGGAAATATATTGTCAATAGTTGCAAGCCTCCTCAAATATCAGTTGTATTTAATTTTGTCCAACAACCTTTTAAGTGCTCTCTACCTGAAACAGATTCAAAACATGACCTGAGGAAATTATAGATGTTGCTACCAATATTTAAATAATTATGAATCCAAGCACACTTGAAAGATGCAAAAAAGTACAATATCTCAATTTGTCTTGAAATTCACTTTATGATCCATTCCAAATCACATAGAAATTACAACAACTTAAAATCTGCTTGTTTTGCACAAAAATTATTTGGTTTGATAGGTTCCAACTAAAATTGGTAATATTAGTCACATTAGGTACTTATGTCTATACATGAATAGTTCAAATGGATCTAATCCAATGTAGTAATTACAAGAAAAAAATGATGGTTAGGAGCCTTGGGATACTAATGGAGAAATTCAGGGTATGTGGTGGGATGGGAAACTCCATTGTTTTAGGTACTTATGTACTTACATGAATAGTTCAAATGGATATACTCCAATGTAGTACTTACAAGAAAAACCTAAAGGTTAGGTGCCTTGGGAAAATAATGAAGAAATTTAGGGTATGTTGTGGGATGGGAAATTCCATTGTTGGATTATAGGGCCCCTTTGGTATCGACTAATGCAAAATTCTCTCTTTATTCTTCCTAACTATTACTATTCTACCCTCCTTATTGAATGGAACCTCCTCCTTCACCATTATATTCTATGATTATATTTAGAGAAACCTTGAATGGTTCCTCTAATTTGAAGTCCCCTACAAAAGAATTATCCCCAGATTTGGGTGTGTTATTGTTGTGAAAACAGTGGGGTTAGTATTTTTTTTGGGAAAACAATAATTCAAGATTAGTAAAATCATTGGAGGCCAATAATTGCTAGCTAATGACATTAGAAGTTTAGTGGGGACACTCTATTGTTCTAAGTTGATCTATCACTAAGTATGCTTCTATCAATGTATGCCTTAGGATTCTACATCCATAAGCCTTGATATGCATAATATGTTACTTAATTATACTTCAATTACTTAATAATAATATTCTCCCTTGGTATATAAACAACTATACATTTACTCTCTATATAAACTATTTGACATAAAATAGGTTTGTGGTACACGATTCTTTATGAACATTAATTTAGTAGGGGTACTTTATTGTTCCAAGTTGAGCTATCACTAAGCATGCTTATAGTAATGTATTCTTTATTTGAGGATTCTAGATCCATAAGTCTTGATATGCCTAATATGTTACTTAACTCTAGTTCAATTCCTCAACAACAATCTGCTCCCTTGGTGTATAAACAATTATACATTTAGTCTTTATATAAACTATTTGACAGAAAATAGGCTTATGGTACAAGCTTCTTTATGAAGATTACTTTTCCCTTGCATCATCTTTTTGGATTGGGGTAAATATCCTACTATGAGATATAGAAATGGATTTTTATGGTCTTTCTCTTCTCTCCCTAATTAAGATATTGTAATATGTTGATGAATCAATGTGAAAATGAGTAGAGGAACCTATCTTCTTATTGTATATTGTGTGACAAAACAAGAGACTCGAGTTGCTTTCCTTGAACACTCAACCTTGAATAAAATCAATATTTAGTAGTATATGTGAAACCCTACTCAATTGATCAATATTCCAATAAACCTATAAGTTCTTTGTATACAACCTCTTGAAATATACCAGTGGTCACAATAATGGCATAATATATAAGCTTGGAAAATTAAAAGTGAAGACAATGATCTGAGGTTGACATATAATTACAATTTATGAACCTAGACTTTAACTCACTCGTGAAGATGGATTTTGCAAGTATCATTGAGTTATCTGAATAAAACCCTATATTAAAATATATCTTGCATTTAGGAGGTAGGTATTTTTTTTAGGTAGGAACCCTAACCCTAATGAGAAATAAAATGTCCAGGGAAATATTTTCATGATAGAGAGTTTTATAATGAACATACCCAATTCCTATTATTGTTGTTGGTGGACTATTCTCCACAAGATCCATTACACACAACCATTGTTCTGCATGCAAATATGGAGAGACACTTAATAATCACCATACAAACCATATATATATATATATATAAGTCTAGTGAGCTAGTTCAAGTGGTTGAGTGTTTAATTGCAATATACTCCCCTAGTTTACAAAGAGTTATTCATTTACTATAATAACGTGTAGTAAAATTCTTGAAAGAGAGTATATTTGTGGTACAAATTTCTTTATTAATATTTCTCCCTTGGATGATATTTCAAAATTGGAGTAAATACCATGCTATGAGATATGGAAATGGAATTTTATAATATTGTTCATTTCTCCACATTTAAGATATTAAAATATTTGGATGATTCAATGTGAACTTAGTAAGGAAAAGATATAAGATATCCATACCTTATATTGTGTAACAAAATAAAACAATTCAAGATACTAACAACTTGATTTCCCATAACTTTAAACCTTTAAAGGCTAGTGAAAGTTAACAATCATCTTAATAATGCCATAGTATATGAGCTTGGGAATTCAAAAGTGAAGACAATGATATGAGATTGACTTCCAATTACAATTTATGACCATTGGATTTAACTCACTATGGGAAATGGATTGTGCAAGTTTCATTGAATGATCTTAGTAAAACTCTTAGTTAAAATATTTTTGGCATTTGGGAGGCATGGATTTGTATGGGTATTAAATAGAAAAAAATTCACCAACATTGAGGAACCTTAACAGAAAAATAAAAAATAAAAAATACTATGCTAAGCTTAAATTTTCTTTATACTTGTTGAAATAAACTATTTAGGAACTTTTTGATACTAGCCTCCTATCAAAAAGGGAATATTTTTGTGATAATTTTTTTTACAACAATCATATCCAATGTTTGTTATCATAATGTTTTGAATGGTCCTGAATAAATAATAGTACCATTAACAATAAAAGAACTCACCGAAAGTCTTCTGAACACACCATGGAGAATGCTTCCTAGTGTTCTTGAAGATGGATTGTGCTTGAATGATCTTAGTAAAACCCTTGACTAAAATATTGCTCCCATTTGGGAGGCATGGATTTGTAAGGGTATTAAATAGAAAAGAATTCACCAACCTTAAAAGAATCCTAACCAAAATTTAAAAAAAAATATAACAGTATGAAAATTTTAAACGTTCGTTATAATTTTTGAAATAAACTATTTAGGAAGTTTTTGAAACTAGCCTCCTATCGACCTTAAAGAACCCTAACCAAAAATTAAAAGAAAAAAAATAGTATGCTAACCTATCCAATGTTTGTTATCATAATTTTTTTAATAGTTTTGAATAAAGAATAATGTCGTTAACAATAAAAGAACTCCCTCAAAGTCTTGGCAACGCACCATGTACAACCCTTCCTAATGGTCTTGAAAAGAGGACAACACCATCAATAATAACAACAACAAAAATAAATTAATTAGTGCTAAACTCTAAAGGGTACACATAGAAACTAAAAAAATCACCTATTTGAAAACAGCATGAAAAAATTAAGTATTTGAAAATAGAAAAAAAAGGATCACGTATTTGAAAAAACATGAAAAAATCAAGTATTTGAAAAAAATAGGTTGTTGAAGAGAGAAAGGGAATTAGTTTCTATTTGTAACAGATAGATGGTTCGAAAGAGGGAGGCAGAGGCCAGGAAATATATATCCGTTGAAGGGAGGTGGAGGAGCCATATTTGAAAAAGCATGAAAAAATCAAGTATTTGAAAAAAGAAGGTTGTTGAAGAGAGAAAGGGAATTAGTTTCTATTTGTAACAGATCGATGGTTTGAAAGAGGGAGGAAGAGGCCATAAAATATATATCTGTTGAAGGGAGGTGGAAGAGGCACTATATATATATCAAAACTAACCTTGTTTCAACATTTTCCTCCTTATCTATCTATGTTATAGACTGGTATGTGTGTTTGATTGTGTGTCTTTGTGGTTTGAGTTTGGGTCGGTCTATGTTGTTTCGGTTGTGTGTCTATGTGGTTTGAGTTTGGGTCGGTCTGAGTCACTTCGGTATGTTTGAGTCCTGTTGAGTCTGACTCTAGACTATGTATGATAAAGAAGGCGGCTAGACTAGATTTAAGGAAGGCACCTGGATTGTCTGTTGGAGAAAGCATCTTCAAGGAAACAGAGGTTGAGCTGCTCAATGATCAATGATTTGTCTTAAGGAGACCAATGATCTCTCAAAGTTATTGGCTCATGGAGTATAAATTGTATGGTTTCTTTAATATTTCCTCTGATTTGTGCTCTGTTGTGTTGTGAGAGAACTCTGATTCATTACTTTGTTTTCTTTCAGCATTCTAAATTCTTGAGCCATACACATATTAAGGAGGAAAATAAGTTGCCAATGTTTCTTCTAATCGAACCCTACTTCATTGAAGAGCGGAAGGAAGTAGTGATTGTTTTCAATCCAAATTCCAAAAAAATGAAATGGCTACTCCAAATTCACACTCCAGGTATGCATTGATGGTTGTCTGATGCGCCTACCGTGATTATTAAATTTAGATTCTCATAACTTGCTTTAACCCCGCCTGTGCATGGATGGATTTGGTTGTGGGTGAACTCTGGTTTATGGATGGATCTATTTGTGGATGGCTCTGGTTTATTGCTCATTAATCACTATCACCCACCCAAATGTTTATGGGTTTAACCTATCTCTTATTATGGCTGGCTTTGTCTCTCTCACCTTAGATTAGTTTATGGGTTTAACCTATCTCGTATGATGCTAGTTTAAAACACCTAGATCCTGACTTTATTAACTACATTGTTTATTGGCTCAACCCTCATATATGTATCCAATCAACCCATCTGTTGTTGCTGCCAAACCTTGGTTATTAACCTTGGTATTAGTTCATTAACTTTTGTTCATTTCCTGTGTATTAATTCGTTAACCTTGGTTTTTTACTCTCTTGTTTATTGATTTAACCTGCCATTAGCTTACGTCTCCACAATTATCTATATTCCCTCCTCCGTGTTTTAATCTAACTGATTATTGGTTTAACCCACTTGTTAATTTAACCATGCTTTTTAAATACCCTACCTATTATAAGTCTTTCATTCATTTAATCCACCTGTATCATATCTCTGTAGGTTTATCATCTCTTAAAACATCAGAATATTCTTAATGATCAAACCCATATATTTTTTTAACATCGTGTAACGTCTCGCTCTGGCACACTGAGAAAGCTTATTCTTTGAGGACACTTGCTCGCAAGTGATCCAGACTATTATGATATTAAAAAAAAATTCCTTGATTATGATGCATTATGATAGATGGCATGATGTTTACTGCATTGACATAGAAAGGTTCTATTGACTCGGTTTTACTGAGTGTGCAGGGTTTTGGACCTTGAGGATGCAGAGGCATCGACGGAACCCCTTGGACTCCGGATCGAGTTAGAGAGTGTGCTATTGGGGTTGATTGTTTTACTGTGATTTTAGTACGTTTGATTAGATGATATGATGTGGACATGTTCTGACATGATTGTTGATGATGCAGGTTGATGATAGATTGCCGACCAGACTCACATATAGAGTAAAGGGGCCACACACGATTACTAGAGAGGTTGAGGGAGAGGTGTGGACAACAGCCCTGCCATAGCCTACTAGCACTCTCTCCATGGCTTGAACTGTACGTTAATGATTACGTAGTTTGAGAGGATCCACGATGCCATGAGGGAAGACTACGAAAGTCGCTCACGATGACTCTAAGGGGCGCGCAGTCAGGTGGGGGCCTTATTCGTTAGAAGCCCTTAGTCTCCCACAAGTTCACCTGGCGGAGTATTGACTCTAGGGGTTTTGATGTCTACTAATCATTCAAGAGGTGAATGGCACCCTTGGAGCACATGGTGCATCGTGAAGGGCACGTCGTGCAAAAGAAACACTAGAGGCGAGTGGCACCCTTGGAGCACGTAGTGCATCCTGAAGGATACGTCGCGATGATGGGGATAAAGGAACAAACCTAGACAACCCTAAGAAAATTAACACATTAAGAATTTAAAAAAAAAACAACTTCCCTAAATAAATGTCACCTAGATCAGAATCTAAGTTCTAAGTCTAAAACTTCTCTAGGGGTAAAATTTTGTCTACCCTTAAGAAAAATACCTTATAAAAAAAAATGATAAATTTTAAACTACAAACCACTTAAGTAATAGTTGTGGACTTCATAAATTTTTGGGTAAAATGAAGAGAGTAAGAATTTAAATAAAATCTGTGGATATCAAAGGTAAAGAAGAAATAAATTATTTAACTTGTGAAAGTGTAAAAAGATATTAGATTAATAATAAAAGGGAAAGAGTAATTAGCGCAACTGCCATTTTGGCTCTAATAAAAAGGGGAAAGAGGGGAATAATAAAAATTTAGGAAACTAACAAGTGAAGGAAACATAATAAGGGAAAGAAGGGAACTTATGGTAAAAAGCAAGGTCAACATAGTAAAGAATCTGCAATTACGAACCTTCTTAATTGAACTAAATTAACAACTTCATTTTAGGGAAAGTATTTAAACCTGTAAGGGAATCTAGGAACACCTAGGAGTAAATTTAGGAGCAACTCTAGGTTGGTGAGGGAAATGAAACATTTATTATTTTAAAGAAAATATTTATTGGAGGAAAGTGGGGTATGGACGACACTTGTACGAAGGAGAATTATTAGAAGATTTTTATTTAAAACTTAAATTAAATGAGATTTAGGGAAAAATTTGGAAGTTATAAAAATCTATAAAGGAGAGGAAGGAGAGGGAAGTAAGGGATCGACTGTTAGCATAACGTTATGCTGCCAGATTAGTGACTTGACTGATTTACTTGTGAGGAGTTGGGATTTCCCAGCTCTAATAGGAGTGGTGGCTCGACCTTGCGAGGTGAGCTGGGAGCTAGACATACCATTTGGATAGTGTGTGGCCCCTTTGCGGCTCGAGGGGCTAAGGGGGAAGCAGAGTACCCCTAGCAATTAGCTGGGAGGTATCGGTGTAGTCTCGATGGTCGGCGAGCGGGAGCAGCACGGAGCACGCAGATGTCATTCGAGGTGGGAGATAAGGCAATAGTACGCTCATTAATTTGTAGAGTAGAATGCATTAGTAACTTATGCTTGATTTGTATGTGGATGGTAAATGGAATATTTATGTCTTGAGCCCCCGCCCATTCATTGATTGCCTAAGGTTTTTGTGGTCAACATTCTGGTTTGGGTTTTATTGTTTCTTGGGTTGGATCCTTATGCCTCGGTGTTACTCTTCGTGGTTGTATATTCCTGGATGTGGTGTCTTCACATTTAATTTATTAATGTGTTATCACAACAATTTCCTTTATGAAAGCAATTGTTAACGAACCATGATACCTGCTTCCCTAAGCGTTGAACTCCTTCTTTTAGTAATGGCGATTTTATATGTTGGGTCTTTCAACTATATGTATTTTAAAGAACAAATCATATTTTTATTCACTGGCGTTCGGTATTTAATCTAGATATTATAATATGTCGGCGATATGTATTTCAAAAGACAAAACATATTTTTATTCACTGGCGTTCTTTATTTAATCCAGAAATTATAATCTGTCGGCGATATGTATTTTAAAAGACAAATCATATTTTTATTCACTGGTGTTCTGAATTTAATCCAGATATTAGAATCTGTCTGTGATATGTAATTTAAAAGACAAATTGTGTTTTTATTAACTGTCTTTCTAAATTTAATCCAGACATTATAATTCAAAGGCAAATTTATACTTTGTTTGGCCAAGGCGATTTACTCTCTGGTATGCTTGCGATTGTACCTATTCGGGCTTTCGACGGTGATTTGCTAGACTGAATCTAGCGCACCCCTCACGAAATTTGCTACCCAAGAAAACCCTTTCCTGGCATCACATTTTGTAACTGAATATGGTATATTCGTTTCTGGATTTTTTCTTGGGTAAGTGGTTTTGAAATTTGTTTGGCATCTGAAGCTCATCTCCTGCAGTGAATGCTTGCCTCCTTCTGTTGCGCATTTCTAATGAATACCACTGCATACCAAACACCAGTACCGAGACATAGATTTTATTCCATAGGTGCATCCATTTCCCAATCCTTTGGCCATTCCTCCTTTGTATCCGAGCTTTATTGTGGTTGGTAGAATTTCTGAGTAGGAATCCAATGTGTTGTTTTCAGCTACAAAAGAGCAGACTATTTTGATTGAGAAATGGCCTGTTCTGTAATGTTCCCTGCATTTGCATAAGCTTCTTGGCTCTTGGATGTCAATCCTGTGATTGTGTAAGAATTTAAAACTCCAACAAATTCAATGCTTGAGATAAATGCAATACTTAGAATAGCTAATCTCCACACTGTAACAAATCCGACCACCAAACCCGCCAAGGATGTGGATAGGTAGTGTAATAAGTTTCCTACCTTTTCACTGATTGCATATTGAACAAGAAGAGTATCTGTGGAAACGCTGAACACTATATCCCCGATCTTAGAATCCGTGTCAAATAATCCCACATCCTGTGTCAGCACTGTTTCTAAGTATTTCTCTCTCCATTCTACCCACCTGCCTCTCCCCAGTGTGCATCCAACAAGCAAATTCATTACTTTGGTAAGGCTACATAACAATCAGTTTTAGATGTATATAACCCCTTATAGACCAACAGATGGCTTCGAATTTATATGTGCATCTAATAACCTGACCATCTGGCTCGATTTGTATAGAAATAATTTGTCTTTATATAAAATTTTAGCGGACATTGTTTAATGTATTGCATGGTTTAAAAATGGTTTAGTGGGTACTGTCTTAAGTGAGAGGTGTGCTAAATTTGACTTGAATATGGTTAATAAAATAGGCGTGGTTTTATTATAACTTGGATGCTCGTATATTTTTATTTTACTGAGCATGCTGCAACTAATCGAATAGGTTACATTATTGTAGTTGTCAAGATCCAGTGAGTAGTTTGCCTAGACCCCTTTAACTTTACGTGAGTTCCCTCTTATTTCATTTCTTTTATATAATAACTTCCTTCATTTAATTTGTGTCCTTCTCTTATGATTTGGGGTCAACCAAAAAGGTACTTGAACCATCTTAGGGTAGACCTTTATTGCACAAGGGTGGATGATTAGACTGATTGCCTTAGAAACTTGGTTAAAAAATCCTCACAGGTTTAGGAGTTGGTTAAGTTTTAATGAGTTTAAAACATTGAAGTGCCTTAATATAGATAACATGGTCATTTTCTATATTCATGGTTATATTATTCTCTTGTTAAATGCCTTATTTTCTTTATTAATTGTCAATATCTTATAAATTGGTTAAATGAATTACCTTTAAGGCATACTGTAATAGTATAGTGGGAAATTAATGAAATATTATGTTCCACTAAGGCCCTTGCCTTATTGTAGGTAACATGGTTCTGTGCGATATCAAATAGTTATATTATTGTTTGTTCATTTCTTTAATTTCTATAAATGTTTCCAATGACTTATAATCTGATTATATGTATTACCTTCAACGCAATACTGTAAAAGTAGTAATGAGTTAGTAATGACACACTATTATAAAATGCTATTTGGAAGAAGTGTTGGGTTAAAGTTAGGGTGCTTATTCACCTTGATAGAACTGGTTGTATTAGTGCCCATTGCTAAAGGGATTAATTATAATTTTATTCATTCTAGTTAGTCTACAATTGATGTTACTTATGGTTCAAACCTTGGCGAAGTTCTGACTGGCTTATTGGATTCTATTTAATGTTGGTTTGAATGGGGCCTTGAAGTAAAGTAGATGACTACCCTTGCATATTGAATTAAAAAAAGATTGATTTCCTTCCGCATGCACTTATGTCGTTTCATGATGGATTTCGTAATCAAATTCTCTTGCACTGTGGAATTCTTGTGATGTGTGTTGGTTTATAGAAACTTATCATGTAGCGATTGTCATTGTCGTTTGTTGATTTAGAATATTTAGCTGGTTCTGATTGGTGTTAGTGGGATGTAGACACCTCCATGTTCCTTAGAACAGTCGCAAGCCCTGAGACCTTAAATGGTTAAAATCGATGGGAACCTAGGCTTGAGCATTGCTTATGTGTCTTGGAGGTCTTAACCATTGCAGGGTAGGACGGGCGGGTAGTCAGTCGTATTATTTGTTGGTTGCTTGTTGTTCATTGCTGGCAAATGTTGATGTGCATCTTAGATCTTTATGTTGATATCGCAGTCACATGCATCATGATTCGTCATCATGTGGCAGTGCAAGGTATAATGCCTTTTTATCCTTGTACACACGCACACACAAAAAAAATTTCACTTGTTATTTGAGGTTTGTTGGCGTAACGACGAAGTTCGTTACATATGGTATCAGAGCTAGGTTCAACCCGCCACTTGGGATTCTCTACGGTTTTCGTTGACATGATTTGATTATAATGTTGCTAATCAATTTGATTGTGTGCATGTAGGTAATCATGGTTAGAGGATGTCGTGGAGGAAGAAAACAGGGTGCTAGGGGAGGAGGCGCGATGCCTCTAGTAGCATCCACACCTGAGGGGTCTATCCCCTAGGGAGACGAGCAGGTTCTCAGAAAGGAGAAAATAGCAATTGGCAATGTAGTCAGGATGATGAGATCTTTTCAGCGCATGTCCAAAGCACTGATCAGCCGTTTGGACAGAGATGAGGCCAGGGCGATGGTGCCCGGTAAGGTTCCGCCGCATGCATCGACCATTATTGGTAGCATTAACCGTGAACTCGAGAATGTCAAATTTCCTAATTTCTTTGGTGCTTCAGATGGTGGAGCCCCTGAGGCATGGTTGGAGAACATGGCGATGTTCTTTTCACTTCACGATTATACCTCCAACATGAAGGTCCACATGGTGGTCTTTCAACTGAAGGGGAGCGCTCTTCTATGGTGGAAGACGCTCCTACCATAGCTGAACATGGCCATCGAATATGTTTCATGGGAACTGTTCGAGGAAGGGTTCCGAGAGAGGTACCTTTCATAGGAATTCATTGAGCGTCAGCTCAATGAGTTCAACACCTTACGACAGGGAGGTTGTACGGTGCCCGAGTACGAGACACATTTTATGGAGCTGCTCTGGTATGCTCTGCACCTTAACATAGAGAAACTTAAGGTCAATTGGTTCATGTTCGGCCTTAACGGAAGCCTGCGTGCAAAGGTTAGGATTTTGATGCCTCAAACCTTGCACGATGTCATCTAAAAGGCCCCCATAGCAGAGGAGAAGCTTATCATTGGGGGTTAGACCAGGAATCCAGCAAGACTAGAAGGGTAGGTTTCATCTAGAACACAACAGTACCAGGCACCAGTGAGACATATGTCGGGATATCTTGGCTTCCATAGGGGATCCACTTTCACTACACCCCGGCGACTGCTGCATCAGTAGCATACACCTTATTAAGGACCATAGCATCAACAACAATGTCACCCACAGCTGTAGCAGTTTAGGCGTGTTCAACAAAACAGACCAAGGTTCCAGGCTAGTGGGTCGTCATCTTCTACTTTAGGTACCAGGACTACTGGGCCGAAGAAGGGATGTTGGACATGTGGGGAGCCACACTACCGGCGCGACTGTCTTATGGAGAGGACCAGAGCATCTGGATTAGCCGGACCCACTACAGTGGGAGATATGGGCAAGGCCCATCGGGTTCATGTAGTGGTGAATAACCACCAGACAGAGCATCAGTCGACTATGCTAGATATGAAAAGTACCATCGCTGACCAGACCCTTAGTACTTTGATAGATCGCGATGCTACCGAGAGTTTCATTTTTGGTGCAGCGCTAAAAAGGATTAAGGCGAAGGCAGTCAAACAAGGTGAGTTTATCTTCGTATAGATGGCTTCGAGAGCCAAACATAAGGTTGGAGGAAAGGTTAAAGGCACAACCCGTAACCAAGGTCAGCACATGCCATTCCATAATAGCCTCGACATTGGCTAGATTCCATAACCCGTAACCCGTAACCTGGGTTGTGCCAACTTGTACATCAGGATCTTAGGATCTTATGACATCGTGATTGGTATGGATTGGTTGGAATCACATGAGGTGATACTCAAATGTAAGACAAAATGGTTGAGCTTGGTTGATGACGAGGGACAGAGACATGTGATTGTAGGACGAAACCAGGGAGTTTCCGTAATGTTCGTCTCTTCCTTGCAGTTACGAAAGAGTGTGCACAAGGGGTGCAAGATTTATGCAATCCTTGCGCTAAATGAGAAGGGAGTAGTGGAAGGTCTAGAACACGTTTCGGTGGTGAGAGAGTTTGCGAACATGTTTCTAGAGGAGTTACCTGGGATTCCAATGGAGAGGGAATTGGATTTTACCATAGACCTAAAACCAGGGACTGAACCGATAGCAAGAACGCCTTATCAAATGTCAACCCTGGAGTTACAAGAGTTAAAAATGAAACTGAAGGAGTTGTTGGACCTAGGACTGATACATCCTAGCGTGTCACCATGGGGTGCACTGGTTATTTTCATAGGAAAGAAGGATGGATCGTGGAGGCTTTGCATTGACTACCATCAATTGAACAAGGCCACGATCAAAAATCAGTATCCCTTGCCAAGAATTGATGATCTGTTCGATCAAATGAAGGGTTCAATGGTGTTCTCCAAGATCGATTTACGATTAGGGTATCATCAGTTGCGGATCAAGGAGGATGACGTCCCTACCGCCTTTAAGATGAGGTTTGGACACTACGAGTTTATTGTTTTACAGTTTGGACTGACAAATGCCCCAGGAGTATTTATGAGTTTGATGAATGGGGTGTTTCGTGAGTACTTGGACAAGTTCGTCTAAGTGTTCATTGATGATATTTTGATTTACTCTCATACGATGGAGGAGCATGATGAACACTTGCGCTTGGTACTACAGTGTCTGCGAGAGAACAAATTGTATGGGAAATTGTCCAAATGCTCTTTTTATCAATCGAGGATCCACTACTTAGGGCATTTCATCTTCGACGAAGGTATCGTCGTGGATCTAGCCAAGGTCGAGGCTATTATGGAATGGCATGCGGCAACAAATGTCACGGAAGTGCGTAGCTTTATGAGTTTAGCAGGATACTATCGACGGTTTGTCGAGGGATTTTCGAAGATAGAAAATTTGATCATGGAATTGCAGAAGAAAAACAAGAAGTTTGTTTGGACTGAGAAATGCGCGGAAGAATTTCGGAGGTATGCACTAACGCATCTAAGGAAATTTTAGGCGAAGTCTTGATGCAAGACGGACAAGTGATTGCTTACATTTCGAGGAAACTGAGAAGGCATGAGGAGAACTACGTGACGCATGATTTGGAGTTATTAGCCATCGGATATGCCTTGAAGGTTTGGAGACACTACCTTGTTGGACGCAAATTTGAACTACGGACTGATCATTATGGACTACAACACATTTTTACGCAAGGAGACCTGAATGCGTGACAACGACGTTGGTCGGAATTGCATAGCGAGTACGAATTTGAGATTACTTACATCAAGGGAACAGTGAACCAAGTGGCAGATGCTTTGAGTCGGATACCACGCATATTTTTGGTGTTGCTTCTTCAGACGAATCTGCGTGAAAACATTCTAACTTTACAGTGTGACGACGACTGGTACAAAGAGGTCAAGGGTTTTATTGGACAAAACACAATGATCTTAGCACGATATGCGGGATTTTATTTTGATAGCAATGGGTTATTGAGGTTTAAAGGTCATATTTATGTATCGCCAAATGACGAGTTGAGGATGTTGATCTTGAGAGAGGCTCATAGAGAATTTTACATGGCTCACCTGGGGGTCACGAAGATGAGGGAAGAACTTAAACCCTTATTCTTCTGGAAGGGAATGAAGGCTGACATAGTCAACTATGTGGCCATATATCTAGAGTGTCAGTAGGTAAAGGTTGAACATAGACACCCAACAGGCTTACTTCAACCACATGCCATCTCGGAATTGAAATGGGAGGTTATTTCGATGGAGTTTATTGTTGGATTATCACTGATGACAAGGAGACATGACTCCATTTTTTTAGTAGTAGACACTCTGATGAAGAGTGCTCACATTATTCCTATGCATACGACATATCAGGCACCTGATATAGCGAGAGTTTTCATCAGTGAGATTGTGAGGCTGCATGGCGTGCCTAAGAGGATTATATCCGATCAAGGATCGATGTTTACCAGACGATTTTGGATGAGTTTCCAAGAGGCCTTGGGAACCCAACTTAACTTTAGTACTGCGTGTCACCCAGAGACTGACGAACAGACCGAACGAACGAACCAAACCTTGGAGGACATGTTGCGCATGTACGTAATGGACCAACAAAAGCATTGGGAAGAATTCTTGCCACTAGTGGAGTTCGCTTACAACAACAGTTACCAAAGCACCATTAAAATGGCCCCTTTCGAGTTTCTTTATGGGCGACCATGTCAGACGCCCTTGAGTTGGGATCAACTTGAGGATAGGGTCCTGGTGGGACTAGAAGCGATCCAATAAATGGAAGATCAAATAAAAACCATAAGACAAAGGATTAAAGAAGCGCAGGATCAACAAAAGAGTTATGTTGATGCGCATCGAGTCGACCGTAGTTACGAGGTCAGCGATCGAGTCTTCCTGCGGGTTAAACCGCATAAGAGCTCAATCAATTTTGTAAAGGGAGATAAACTCTCTCCTAGGTTCATGGGACCTTTCGAGATTGTGGAGAGAAAGGGGCCTGTGGCCTATTGACTAGCCTTCCCTAATTCTTTGAGGCGTATGCACGATGTTTTTCATGTATATGTTTTGAGACATTATATCAGTGATCCTACGCATGTTATTGAAATGAGTTCCTTGCAGGTATCGAACAAGGGAGCGCTCACATCTGAGACAGTCTGCATATTAGATCATCATGTTTGACAGTTACAACGTCGAACAATAGATCAGGTCAAGGTCCAGTGGGACAATTATAGTCCACACTCGGCGACCTGGGAGGACACATATGATATGCACCAACAGTTTCCATTTTTGTTTGATAGATAGACTTATGATACTGTGATACATTTATTTCAGCATTTATACTATGAAACTTCGGGACAAAGTTTAGACCAAGAGGGGGTGTATGTAACATCCTGCTCTGGCGCACTGAGAAAACTTATTCTTTGAGGACACTTGCTCGCAAGTGATCTAGACTATTATGATATTAAAACATTTGTCCTTGATTATGATGCGTTATGATAGATGACATGATGTTTACTGCATTGACATAGAAAAGTGTTATTGACTTGGTTTTACTGAGTGTGAAGGGTTTTGGACCTTGAGGATGCAGAGGCATCGACGGAACCCCTTCGACTCTGGATCGAGTCAAGGAGCGTGCTATTGGGGTTGATTGTTTTACTGTGATTTTAGTACGTTTGATTAGATGATATGATGTGGACATGTTCTGACATGATTGTTGATGATGCAGGCTGACGATAACTTGGTGACCAAACTCAGATATGGAGTAAAGGGGCCACACATGATACCAGAGAGGTTGAGGGAGAGGTGTGGACAACAGCCCTGCCAGAGCCTACTAGCACACCCACTGTGGCTCGAACTATAGTTTAACGATTACCTAGTTCGAGAGGATCCATGATGCTGTGAGGGAAGACTACGACAGTCACTCACGATGACTCTAAGGGGCGCGCAATAAGGCAGGGGCCTTATTCCTTAGAATCTCTTAGTCTCCCACAAGTTCACCTAGCGGAGTATTAACTCCAGGGATTATTGATGTCTACTAATCAGTCAAGAGACGAGTGACACCCTTGGAGCACGTGGTGCATCGTGAAGGGCACGTCACACAAAAGAAACACTAGAGGTGAGTGGCACCCTTGGAGCACGTAGTGCGTCCTGAAGGGCATGTCGCGATGATGGGGATAAAGGAACAAACCTAGATGGCCCTAAGAAAATTAACACGTTAAGAATTTAAAAAAAAAAACAACTTCCCTAAATAAATGTCGCCCAGTTCATAATCTAAGTTCTAAGTCTAAAACTTCTCTAGGGGTAAAATTTTGTCTACCCTTGAGAAAAATACCTTATAAAAAAAATGATAAATTTTAAACTAAAAACCACTTAAGTAATAGTTGTGGACTTCATAAATTTTTGGGTAAAATGAAGAGAGTAAGAATTTAAATAAAATATGTGGATATCAAAGGTAAAGAAGAAATAAATTATTTAACTTGTGAAAGTGTAAAAATATATTAAATTAATAATAAAAGGGAAAGAGTAATTAGCGCAGCTACCATTTTGGCTCTAATAAAAAGGGGAAAGAAGGGAATAATAAAAATTTAGGAAACTAAGGAATGGAGGAAACATAATAAGGGAAAGAGGGGAACTTATGGTAAAAAGCGAGGTCAACATAGTAAATAATATGCAATTAAGAACCTTCTAAATTGAATTAAATTAGCAACTTCATTTTAGGGAAAGTATTTAAACCTGTAAGGGAATCTAGGAACACCTAGGAGTAAATTTAGGAGCAACTCTAGGTGGGTGAGGGAAACGAAACATTTATTATTTTAAAGAAAATATTTATTGGAGGAAAATGGGGGATGGATGACACTTGTAGGAAGGAGAATTATTAGAAATTTTTTATTTAAAGCTTAAATTAAATGAGATTTAGGGAAAAATTTGGAAGTTCTAAAAATCTAAAAAGGAGAGGAAGGAGGGGGATGTAAGGGATTGGTTGTTAGCATAACGTTACACTGTCGAATTAGTGACTTGACTGATTTACTTATGAGGAGTTGGGATTTCCCAGCTTGGATAGAAGTGGTAGCTCGGCCTTGCGAGGTGAGATAGGAGCTAGACGTACCATCTGGATAGTGTGTGGCCCCTTTGCGGCTTGAGAGGCTAAAGGGGAATCATAGTACCCCTAGTGATTGGCTCGGAGGTACCGGTGTAGTCTCGATGGTCAGCGAGCGGGAGCGGCACCGAGCGTGCAGACATCATTCGAGGCGGGTGATAAGGCAACGGTACGCTCGTTAATTTGTAGAGTAGAATGCATTAGTAACTTATACTTGATTTGTATGTGGATTGTAAATGGAAGATTTATGTCTTGAGCCCCTGCCCATTCGTTGATTGCCTAAGGTTTTTGTGGTCAGCATTCTGGTTTGGGTTTTACTGTTTCTTGGGTTGGATCCTTATGCCTTTGCGTTACTATTCATGGCTGTATATTCCTAGATGTGGTGTCTTCACATTTAATTTATTAATGTGTTATCGCAGCAATTTCCTTTATGAAAGCAATTGTTAATGAACCATGATAGCTTCTGCCCTAATCGCTAAACTCCTTCTGTTAGTAATGGCAATTTTATATGTTGGGTCTGTGAGCGATATGTATTTTAAAGGACAAATCATATTTTTATTCACTAGCGTTCTGTATTTAATCCCGATATTATAATATGTCGGCAATATGTAATTCAAAAGACAAATCATATTTTTATTCACTCGCATTATGTATTTAATCCAGATATTATAATCTGTCGGCGATATGTATTTTAAAAGACAAATCATATTTTTATTCACTGGCGTTATGAATTTAATCCAGATATTAAAATCTATCTGTGATATGTAATTTAAATGAGAAATCGTGTTTTTATTCACTGGTGTTTTGAATTTAATCTAGACATTATAATTCAAAGGCGAATTTATATTTTGTTTGGCCAAGGCAATTTACCCTCTGGTATGTTGGCGATTGTACCTATTCGGGCTTTCGACAGTGATTTGCTAGACTGAATCTGGCGCACCCCTCATGAACTTTGCTACCCAAGAAAACCCTTTCCTGGCATCACATTTTGTAACTGAATACGGTATATTCATTTCTGGATTTCTGCTTGGGTAAGTGGTTTTGAAATTTGTTTATCATCTGAAGCTCATCTCCTACAGTGAATGCTTGCCTCTTTCTGTTTCCCATTTCTAATGAATACCCCTGCATACCAAACACCAACGTCGAGACATAAATGGTATTCCATAGGTGCATCCACTGCCCAATCCTTTAGCTATTCCTCCTTTGTATCAGAGCTTTATTGTGGTTCGTAGAACTTCTCAGTAGGAATCCAATGCGTTGTTTTCTCCTACAAAAGAGCAGACTGTTCTGATTGAACAATGGCCTGTTCTGCAATGTTCCCTACATTTGCGTAAGCTTCTTGGCTCTTGGATTTCAATCCTGTGATTGTGTAAGAATTTAAACCTCTAGCAAATGCAATGCCCGGGATAACTGTAACACTCAGAATAGCTAATCTCCACGCCGTAACAAATCCGACCACCAAACCTGCCAAGGATGTGGATAGGTAGTGTAATAAGTTTCCTACCTTTTCATTGATTGCATCTTAAATGAGAAGAGTATCTATGGAAACGCCGAACACTGTATCCCCAGTCTTAGCATCCGTGTCAAAGAATCCCACATCCTGCGTCAACACTGTTTCTAAGTATTTCTCTCTCCATTCTACCCACCTGCCTCTCCCCAGTGTGCATCCAACAAGCAAATTCGTTACTTTAGTAAGGCTACATAACAATCAGTTTTAGATGTATATAACCCCTTATAGACCAACAGATGGATTAAACTTTATATGCATATCTAATAACCTGACCATCTGTCTCGATTTGTATAGAAATAATTTGTCTTTATATAAACTTTTAGCTGGCATTGTTTAATGTATTGTATGGTTTAAAAATGGTTTAGTGGGTATTGTCTTAAGTGAGATGTCTTAAGTGAGCAGTGTACTAAATTTAACTTGAATATGGTTAATAAAATGGGCATGTTTTTATTATAACTTGGATGCTCGTATATTTTTATTTGATTGAACATGCTGCAACTAATCGAATCAGTTACATTATTGTAGTTGTCAAGATCTAGTGAGTAGTTTGCCTAGACCCCTTTAACTTTATGTGAGTTCCCTTTTATTTCATTTCTTTTATATAATAACTTCCTTCATTTAACTTATCTCCTTCTCTTATGTTTTGTGGTCAACCAATAAGTTACTTGAACCATCTTATGGTAGACCTTTATTGCACAAGGGTGGATGATTAGACTGATTGCCTTAGAAACTTGGTTAAGAAATCCTCACAGGTTTAGGAGTTGGTTAAGTTTTAATGACTTTAAAACATTGAAGTGCCTTAATATAGATAACATGGTCATTTTCTATCTTCATGGTTATATTATTGTCTTGTTAAATGCCTTATCTGCTTTATTAATTGTCAATATCTTATAAATTGGCTAAATGAATTACCTTTAAGGCATACTGTAATAGTATAGTGGGAAATTAATGAAAAATTATGTTCTACTAAGGCCCTTGCCTTATTGTAGGTAACATGGTTGTGTGTGATATCAAATGGTTATATTATTGTTTGTTCATTTCTTTAATTGCTATAAATGTTTCCAATGACTTATAATCTGATTATATGTATTACCTTCAACGCAATACTGTAAAAGTAGTAATGAGTTAGTAATGATACACTTTTATAAAATGCTAGTTGGAAGAAATGTTGGGTTAAAGTTGGGGTGCTTATTCACCTTGATAGAACTGGTTGTATTAGTGCCCATTGCTAAAGGGTTTAATTATAATTTTAGTCATTCTAGTTAGTCTACAATTGATGTTACTTATGGTTCAAACCTTGGGGAAGTTCCGACTGGCTTATTGGATTCTATTTAATGTTGGTTTGAATGGCGCCTTGAAGTAAAGTAGATGACTACCCTTGCATCTTGAATTAAAATAAGATTGATTTCCTTGTGCATGAACTTATGTCATTTCATGATGGATTTCATAATCAAATTCTCTTGCACCATGGAATTCTTGTGATGTGTGTTGGTTTATAGAAACTTATCGCGTAGCGATTGTCATTGTTGTTTGTTGATTTACCATATTTAGTTGGTTTGATATGTGTTAGTGGGATGTAGACACCTCCATGTTCCTCAGAATAGTCACCAAACCTAAGATCTTAAATGGTTAAAATCGATGGGAGTCTTGAGCGTTTCTTATGTGTCTTGGAGGTCCTAACCATTGCAGGGTAGGATGGGTGGGTAGTCAGTCGTTCTTATGTGTCTTGGAGGTCCTAACCATTGCAGGGTAGGACGGGAGGGTAGTTAGTCGTATTATTTGTTGGTTGATTGTTGTTCATTGCTAGCAGATGTTGATGTGCGTCTTAGATCTTTATGTTGATATCCCAGTCGCACGCGTCATGTGGCGACACATAGTATAATGTATTGTTACCCTTGTACAAACTCACACACACAAAAAAATTGCACTTGTTATAAAAGGTTTGTCGACGTAGCAAGAGGTTCGTTACACATTGGAATAGTTTGGCATCTAATGGTAATGGTAACATTAGTGTTATCCCTCGCTTACAACATTAGGTTTCTTCCTCGCTTGGAGAGTAAGGGAAGTTTTAGTAAAACCTGTGTTGTGGAATTTGTTGGATTATACAGGTGTGATAATTGTTGGAAATTCCTTGCAACATTCTGTGACCCTCTTAATTGATTTCTATCTCTACCCAACATCGACATAATCACGGTATTCTCCCTAAAATTATTTTGGGAATATTTAAAGATGATTTGCGCATTGGGTATTGTGTGGGTGCATATCGATGATTATATGATCTCCACACAGCAAATGTTGTGGAAATTGTTGGATGAATTTAAGATTATATGTTCTCCACACAGCGCATAATATTTATTCTGTATTATGCATAGTATGCAAATCTTTAAGATTATACGATCTCCTCACAGAAAATATTTATTCTGTATTATGGACAGTATGCAAATCTTTAGCAGATCCACCAATTTAAAACTCTATATCTATGATCTCCAATATGTCCATAGACTCCTCCGTGAAGTTGCATGTGATTGATAGTTTATTCGCTATTTATAGATAGTTATTGGACAACATATTGTTTGCTTTGGGGAAATAATAATGCTTTTTCTCATTTGATCCCACATTTGGTTTGTCCTCCCTCTTTAGAAATGAACTCCCTCTTTAATTACAGTGCTTTAAATTCCTTGCAACATTCTGTAGCCATATATTTAATTACAGTGCTTTAAATTCTTTGCAACATTCTGTGGTCCTCTTAATTGATTTCTATCTCTATGTAGCCCTCTTAATTGATTTCTATCTCTATGATTTCTATCTCTACTCACCTTCGTGTAGTAGTGATTGATCTGGATTCTCCAAATTTATAAATGGGTATTGTGTGGGTGCATATTGATGGGTGCATAGTTTAACCCCCTGGAACAGTCCATTATCTTTGTATTATCTCTCCTCAGCCGTGTTTATTAAATTTTGATTCTGGTCATATTGATTCTCATTATTTTATTAAATGGAGATATATATTGAATTTTTCAATTTTTTTTTAAATTATTAAATTTAGGGAATTCAAATTTAAATTCTGTGAAATCTGATGAAAAAATTATATATATATATATATAGAATTTTCATATTAATTTATATATAATATGTTATTTTTAATTATATATATATATATATAGAATTTTCATATTAATTTATATATAATATGTTATTTTATTTACATATAGTAAGTTTTGTTTTTTAATTTTATTTTCATAAAATAAGTAAAATAATATAGTTTATTAAAAACTGAAATAAGATTTATTTATACAGATATGATGTCATTGTTTATAGTGATAAATATCTTTAGATTGATTATTGTCGTTTAAGATTAAACATAAATAACTATAATAAATATTTTTATATTAATTTTTATGATAGTTTTTTTTGACAGAGGTTATATCAAAATATATTTATTATTAACTTTAAAACAGTCCACACAGAAAGTAAAATAATTTTTTTTATTTTTAATTTAATATTAATTATAATATTTAAATTATATGAGATGAAAAATATTTTAATATGTTTTTCTTCTTATAGTTGTATGTGGTGGTATTGCAGGTCTATTTTCAAGAATGATCCATGATCATATGTATTTGCTGAAAAAAGAAATGAATGTATTTATACATTTACTTTTTCTCTTTTTTATTATTCAAATATAGTAAGAGAGTTATGTAAATATAATTAATAATAAAATTATTTTTTATGGGAGGGGTAAAACCTCTTGTAAATGTTCTAGGGGATGGGCTCATTCCTCTTAGAGTAGTGTAGTCTTTATTATTTGTATGTTTTTATTTTTGTCTTTTATTACACTAACACACATCAAAATACATATTTACTTTTATAGCATTTACACTTCAAACATATAATTTTGCATTTCAATTATTATCATACTCATAAAAAAACACTTATCATAATCACATTAAAATTATTTAATTCAGCATTTTAATTTTTTAAAGAGTTTTTACACACATACAAATTATACAATTTTACATATATACCAAAATTACTAAATACCTTTAATTTTATTTTATATTTATTTAGTTAGATAAATTTTTTTATGTTTTATACAATATAATTAAGTTTATTATATGTAATCTATTCAATTTTGAAATGAAATTGTATAATGTGTGTTAGCTGATTTGAAATTGCATATGTATGTGTATAGATGTTTTTCGCAATGTTTGTATTCTGATTTAGAAATGAGTATTATATTTACTTATTTGAAATTGTAGATGTATGTGTATTTATTTATTTTGGCAATGTTGCTTGCTTATTTTATATATGGATTTGAAATTGTACAATGCTCATTTGTTTGTTTGAATTTGTACATTATGTGTTGAAATTGTATGTGTGTGTAATTGGTTTTGACAATAGTTGTTTGTCTAGGTTTGTATATCAATATGAAATTGTATAATGTATGTTTGTTTATTTGAAATTGCATGGTTTTGACAATCTTTATATTCTAATTTGAAATTGTATATTGTATGTTGTTTATTTGAAATTGTTTATGTATGTGTGTATGTTAGTAGTTTTGACAATGATGTTAAGTTATGTTTACATATTGAATTGAAATTGTACAATGCCTTTTTTTTTTTGTTTATTTGATGTATATGTATATTTTCTTTGAAATTGTATGTGTGTAAGTGGTTTTGACAATGGTTGTTAGTGTAGGTTTGTATATTGATATGAAATTGTATAATGTGTTTGTTTATTTGAAATTGCATGTCTATATATAGGTGGTTTTGACAATGCTTGTATTTTAATTTGAAATTGTATTATGTTTGTTTATTTGAAATTGTATATTGTGTGTTGCTTATTTGAAATTGTTTATGTATGTATATGAATAGTTTTGACAATGATGTTTAGTTATGTTTGTATATTGATTTGCAGTTGTATGTTGTGTATTTACTTGTTAAATTTTATATATTGTGAGTTTGATTATTTGATGTATGTATGTATGTGTGTGTGTGTTTTCAAATTGTATATATATGTATGCATGTGGTTATTTGATGTATGTATGTATATATATTGTAAAATTGTGTATGTATGGATGCATGTGGTTTTGATGATGCTTGTTTGACTTTATTGGTGTATTGATATTGCATATTTTATTTAAAATTGTAGATGCATGCGTGTAGGTGGCTTTGATAATGTCTACTTAATTAAATTGTATTGATTTGAAATTATATAATATGTACTTGCTTATTTGGATTTGTATATTGTTTTTGTTTCTTTAAAATTGTATGTGTATGTGGGTTAATTGTCTAGAAAAATTTTACTTGTTTTCTTATGTTTGTATATTGATTTGAAATAGTGTGTGTTTTTTTAATTAAATTTGTATCTCTGTTTATTTATTTAAAATTGCATATGAATGTGTGGTTTTTGACAATCTATAGTTGTTTGTTTATTGTTGTGAAATAGTGTAATGCGGGTTCACTTTTTTGAATTTTTGTAGTGTTTTCTTAAGTGGTTTGCACAATGTTTATTCATGTTTGTATCTTGATTTGAAATTGAATAATGTGTGTTTTCTTATTTGAAAGTGTATGATGTATATTTGCATGATATTCCATGTTTATTTGTTTGAAATTGTATGTTGATTTGAACTTATAGATTTCAATATATATTCAATATAACCCTATTTAAATTTTATATTTAATTTTGTTATATCTTTGTGTATCTTTATTGTATTAAATTTTAATTATGATAAAATTTTAATTTATATGTTTGTGTTTTTTTTTATGAATTTGTTTGTGTTTTTATGAATGTGTTTGTTCAGGTTGTGTTGTAAATGTGTCTTCTTATTGTATTATTTCAAAATAATAGTATATATATTGGTATGATTTTATAATCTATATAATTTTTTGATTTTAAAATTCTTTTATATTATTTTTAATGTTTTTTTCTTTCTTTTATTGATTTTTTTTAGTATTATGATATCTCACCATCTTAATCCATTTTTAATAAAAATAATAACACTTGTAATAAATTTATAAAAATAACATAAATATGACTAATTAAAAAATAAAAATTGATATTTTCTTTTTAATAGTGTCAAGAAATTAATAAATTAAAAAAAATCGTTAGCAAATTTGTTTTCACATTTTAAATTAATATAATAAAATTGTTTTCGCATGTTGATATGTTAAAAAACTCATATCAACAATGCACACATTTTTGGGGAAAATAAGCTTCCACCTTCACGTAGTTGACCCTCTTAGTAGAGATGTCTAGATGTTTAATATCTAGAAGCTAAGAGAAACTCTTTTATTTTTAATACACATTACTATAATAAATATTAAAAAATAATTTTAATAAAAAAATATATGGTACAACCATGAACTATGAATAGTAGTCATATAATACTATGAATAGACACAGTTGTGTTCTATTGGATGACATTGTAGTAGTTGCATGATATTATCTGATTGCCATAGAAACTGCCACTAGTGTTGGAGATGATTTACAGCTAGATGGATAGTCAATGTGTTGATGGACATACATTATCCAGGTGGAGAATGGTCCAGGAAGGAAAAAGTGTTGGTGGATGGACATCCTACCTATGGAGGATAGTCGAGGTTGAAATATTGTTGATGGACATACATTCTCCCTATGGAGAATGGTCCAGGTTGATAGATTGTTGATGTACCATGGACAACTATTCTTCTAGGACTTATGTTCGAATTAGAAGAATGGTCCTTGTATCCCATGGGGTGTCTTTCAGCATCTCAAAGGACTAACCTTCTTCTAGAATGTAGGTCCAAATTAGAATAATGATCCTTGTAGCCCATTATGGGGCTTTCAACATCTGTTGGGACAGTCATTCTTATAAGACGTATGTATGGAATAGAAGAATGGTCCTTGTATCACTCTGTTGAGTAAATGACTTATTCAACATCATGCTCGATTACTCAGATGGAGTATATCTTAAAGAGATGATGTATTTGATGTTATCAGATGATATTAATAGTGGTGATGTTATTTTTGATTTGATCTATGCGATCATAAGATATCCTCTGTGGTTATGATGATACTATCAGTTGAATGGTTTGTTTCTACTCAATACCATTTCCTTTAATACATGCCTAGCTATGAGGGAGTATTGATTTTACAGTATATGTGGAAGGTATTAAGCTCCATGTATAACCTCTTACCATATTAGAATGTTCTGGAAGATAGAGAAAACCCTAAACATATGTATAGAAACCCTAGAAGACATGTGAGCTCATTAAAAGAATTAATATTTGAGTATTGGGCTCTAAAAGAGGAAGTCAACCTGGACAAGAGACAAAGAGCACTATAAATAGAGGGTGCTTGATCTCATTTGGTCATTCACACTCTTGCAGCTCACACAAGACAAGTGGTGCACAATTTTGGAGGAGTGTAGTTGCAGCTATTGCAACTGGATTTTTGGTCTTGGTTTCTAGTTTATGGGATTTTTGTTTTGGTGAACTATTCTTGGAGAAAGACAGATACACTATCTCTTGGATATGTGTTGGGTCTAGTACTGCTTCTAGAATTATTCTATTTATCAAGGTTATGGTGCTTGGGGGTGGTTGTGTGGTTATGGTTGGGTGGAAATATTGAGATATTGTCTATGGAAAGATGAGGACATCTCTTTTAATTATAACATAATACCCTAATTAATATGAGCTTTCAAGGAATAAAAAAAAGAGATAAAATATTCCTTATCGCATTCCTAAAGTTCATCAAAATTTAAAGCATGGAAGGTGGAATGAAGGAAAACATAATTTAAATAAGAAGCATGATATTCATTATAAATAAATCTTACTCCTTTTTTAATAGATTAAATGACAAATAACTTATCTATGTCATGAAATTTCAAGAATTTAAATGAAATATAACACTTCTTACTTAGCTCACAACAAAGAAGAGGAAATTTTGTACTGGTATGATTGTTCTGTAATTTACTACAATGGAGGTTCTACCAAATAGCAATAGCTATGATATGGATAAAATGATAAGAATAAAATGGTTTATGGAAAAATAAAGAGGAAACACATCAAACCCATAAATGGAAGTTGGAATCTCAAAGTTATCTTCTGTAAAAAATGGTCTTTATTGAAAGCTTCAATGGTTCTAGGCCCAAAAATTCCCCCCCTTTTTCATTCAATTTTGAAAATATATGTATAGTTCCAGTGTAAAGACCCCAATCGTTACAACTGCAAGAGAAGCAAAAGTGTATTTTTTTTATTTTTTATTTAGACAGGAAGGAAATGATGACAATAGTTGAACCACACAACTCACGACGAATGCAAGAACATAGTTCAGGCAAAAGATAACTATGACTCAACCTACTAGCACAACGAGTAGCTAGGCGAGACATGTGTAATCAAGAAGAAAGAAATGACATCCCGCCCAACATAAACATGACAACGCCCACAATCTAAGGACAACACGCACCATCCCGACACAACAGTATCGACGACCAATAATGTAATGAAGCCATCATTACAACAACAAGTGAAGCAAAGTGAAAATTTTTTTTTGAAACAAGATGACAACAACAATTAAAGCTAATCAACGCATGTGACGATGAGTACCATGCCCGCAGAACAAGAAATAGACAACTATCACTCCACGCATTAGTACAAGAGAAACTGGTCAAAATGTACGTAACACAACAGAGAGAAATGACTAACCGTCCGTCACAACATGAACACGCCTACAAGCTAAGGAAAAAAATCCCCATCTTGACACAAAGACTATGATGACCATTTAACTGGAAACTTGATGGCACGCAACTAAACACATGAAGGCGTTCGACCCAAGGGCCAATAGAAAACTTACAACGATCAATAAAACCCACACGGAAGGCACAGACCCCGACAAAGGCCTCCTTTGCCTCCATCCCTTAGGGCGCATAATGATCCCCTCGTTAGGAATCATGTCATCCCGAGGTGAAAGGTGCGACAAAAAACTTGGCGCAACATAACCTATCTGAACCAAGGACTCAAGATAAATCCAACGTGCTAGGAGATGAAATACTGACAAGAAGACTACACCCACACCCCAACAATGGGTCGACAACATGCAACAACACTACACTCAAGGAAAACTACAAGCTATTACCTAACTCCACCAACAAACCAACCATTAACTGATAATCAATATGTCTAAGTGTGAAGGTCGAACTATTATCAAGTTACTAAGGTCATAGGTGTTATCATACTGTGAACTAAGATAGGCACTTAACAAAATCAAATATGCTTATGAACAATTATAAATTGTCCATTAAAATAAGAGAACTACTTGCATTTCAAAAGTGCTCCACGTTGCTTATAAAATAATCGGCATGGTTGTTTAAATAGGGCTAGTACTTAAAGAGATTGATGTCTATAATTAATGCTACTTTAATGTTATTTTCTACTATTCGATGTTATTTCATTGTCTATATATAAGTGCCATTTCAATGCTATTTTAATGTTGTTTTGTGGTTTATAAATAATTGTCAATTCGACGCTCTTCAACACAATTTTAATGCTATCTTGTTGTTTATAATTAAATGTCATATCAAGCTATGCAAATTTAATGCTATCTTGTTGTTCATAAATCATTGTCGTGTCAAAGTTATTCAATGTAATTTAATGCCATCTCGTTGTTCATAAATAAATGTCATGTCAAGCTATTCAATGCAATTTAATTTCATCTTGATGTTCATAGATAAATGTCATTTCAAAGCTAATCAATGCACATTTGATGCTAATTGATATTTATAATTAATTGCCACCTCGATGATATTCAATGAAATTTAATGCTACCTTGTTGTTGATAAATAAATTTCATTCAGAGTCATTCCATGCAGTTGATGCTATTTGGTTGTTTGTAAACAATTGTTATTTCAATGCCAATCAAACCATTTGTGGCCTATCCATTAATTATTAGTTGATTCAAATTATCATTGTGGTCTAATTAAAGGAAAATTTTCATAGGAAAAAGGGTAAACTACACATTCGTTGAAGAACTCAAAGTCCTATCATTAATGATTTTAGACCTGTCATAAACCAACGCATACATACTATGCCTTGCTATCCATTGTTGTTCTTTAATATGATAATTCACAGTAATTAACATGAACGATTATAATCATCGTAATATGATAATTTGTTGTAATTAACTGGGGAAATTATAGTCATTGTAGTATGATAATTTACTCTAATTAAATGGAGAAATTATGTTCGATGTAAAATCTGTGATAAAAACACAGATTTACCAATCGTGGGGACAAATAAAACACAACTCTATATAATCAAATTTTGCAGTGATATAGAAACACGGTGAAGAAAATTAATGGGGATGTGAAACACAGTTTTTCACAGTGATAAGGGCAGAGATAATCACTGGAATATTCACCGTGTAAAAACTAGGCATGTTGTCCCAAATCATGGAGCACCAACGTGCAATGTGTTTAAGGTCGTTGAGTGTTTATTAATGGAATTCCTAAGTTTTACTTAAGAGAAACACATTCAAAAATTAAAGAAAAATGTTGTCTGAAGAGTCCAAAACTCAGGAGGAAGATAGAGAAACACAGTCTATAAATGTAAGTCAAAGGTAAATTTCACCGGTAAAAGATCATGGATTTGGTAGCGTTGAACGTCACAAATTGACATTGTAAAGATGAAAATGATAGGTACAAAAATGTTGTGAAGGGTTAATTGCCCATTCATTAATAAACTGTGAATAGAAGTTCACAAAAAAATTCAGTTGTGGATACAATGAGTTTTGCAGTCAATCGGTATTAACACCGCAGAGTATCCGCCATGGAATGTGTTAAAATGCCGAGTGTGTTCGTCAGGGAGGGAATTAAACATAGAGTTAGAATAACCAGGAATTTATTAAAAACGCAGAGTCAATTTTTTTTTGGATGAGTGTCTTGAAGTTCATGCCATATGTATGAAAACACATAGGAAAAATTTCCCTCAAAACAGATTAAAATGCATAGAAAAAAATTTACAGCCAAGTATTAAATTGCAGAGAGAAAATTCGTCAATTGTAAGGAATAAAATTTCAGAGTAAAAAGATAAAATTAATTCATCCATCAAGACGTAGGTAAAATGTAGGAGAAAAACACAGTAATAAGATTAATAACATTCGAGCACAGTCCAAAGTAAAAAGAAGCATTGCAATTAAAGATCGTAAAGAAGGAAGATGAATGACACACAGAGGAATTCAATCACAATAAGGCACCATGACCATAAATTAGCCAAGAACAATCAACAGGGGTAGAAAACTGGGCAACACATCCTTCACTCATCATCCACGCACAAAAAGTAGGGCATTAGGATCTATAGGTCATCTTCCTCCTCCTCCTCCTCCCTCCTTTATATAGAGTTTCTAATTCCTTTATTTCCCAAATTCCCATTTAATGTAAAGTTCAATAATTTAATTCATAACAATCCTTCTCGTACATGTGTCACCCATCCCCTTCATTGCACCATAAATTAAATTCATTAATTATTTAATTACTCCTATTTCCTTCAGCCACCTAAAAGAACTCCTAGAATCGCTCCTAGGTGTCCCCATATTCCCTTACACATTTTAATGACTTACCCCATTACTAATTTACTAGTTGAGTTTAATTTAGAAAGTTCTCAAAGGCAAGATTCCTTGCTAAGTTAGTCATTCTGCTTTTTCCTTATGTTTCCCTTTCTCTTTATGCTTCCCCCTTTTTCCCTTAGTTTCCTAATTATTTTAAATTCCCCTCTTTCCCTTTTTATCTAAAACTCAAATTAGCAAGTGTAGGAAATTACCCCTTTTTCCCCTTTTTCTTTTTAATTAATATTTTTTTTTTCTTTTTTTTTAATTAGCATAAGTAACAAATCAATTTTTCCCTTTTTGGTTAAAATGTAATTCCCCAAAGTAATTTGATATATATATATATATTTTAAATTAATTGAATGTATTACCCCCTTCTCGTCACATGTTTAATGATGATTATTAGTATTATTTATTTATTTTTATACTATATATATATATATATATATATGGTTTACCACAAGTATCACTTAGACCGATATTTTATTTTCATAGGCTTGGCAAAATTTTATTAGGGAAATTGTTTTTAAAACTTTCTTATCACATTATTCATTATAAGGTCATCTAGGTTTATTCACTTATTAGTTAACAACGCGACGTGCCCTTTAGGATGCAGTAGGTGCTCCAAGGGTGCCAGTCGCCTCATTCGGTTTCCATTGCGCGAAATGCCCTTTAGGATGCACTACGTGCTCCAAGGGTGCCACTCGCCTATTTTCGTTTCTCTTGCACGACGTGCCCTTCAGGATGCACTACATGCTCCAAGGGTGCCACTCGCCTATTGATCGACTTGGTAGACATAAAAAACAGCTAGATTCAATACTCCGTCAGGTGATCTTGTGGGAGACTAAGGGAATCTAAGAAATAAATCCCCTGCCTTATTGTGTGCCCCTTAGAATCATTATGAGTGACTGTCTCAGTCTTCCCTCAAAACATCATGGGTTTTCTCAAATTAGGTAATCGTTAACCTATAGTTCGAGCCATGTCTTGAGTGCTACTAGGCTGTGGCAGGGGTGATGTCCACACCTCTCCCTCAACATCTCTGGTAGTTGTGTGTGAACCCTCTACTCCACATGTGAGTCTAGTCATCAAGCTATTGTCAGACTGCATCAACAACGAATCATGTAAGAATAATATCCATAATCATGACATCTAATCAAATGCACATGTCATATATATACAACAATCAAACCCCAATAGTCCACTCCCTAACTCTATCTAGAGTCCAAGGGTTTTGTCGATGCCTCAGCATCCTCGAGGTATAAATCCTGCACACTCCGGAGAATCAAGTCAATAGGACCTGTTTATGTCAATACAATAAAATAACATGTCATCATATCCATAATGCCTCATAATCATAATAAAACGCCCCAATAGTATAATAATATGGATCACGTGCAAGCAAGTGTCCTCAAAGAACAATTTCGCTCAGTGTGTGCAAGGGTGTGATGTTACAAATAACTAGAACCTCTATCGCACACAAACAAATGCTTGAAGGTATTACAAACCCAAGCGTCAGCATGAACTTACAACAATCAACAAAACCCACCAATGGAAGAACAGACTCCATCCAAGTGATCATTCACCTCTATCCAATAAGGCGCACAATGATACCCTCATTAGGATTCATGCCGTCCCTAGGAGATAAGTGCAACGATAACCCTGGCGCAACATAACCTATCTAGACAAAGGTCTCAAGATAAATTCAATGTGCTAAGGGATGAAATAACTAACAAGAAAACTACGCCTATGGCCCCAATCAATGGGTTGACAAGATGCATGAAGACATCACTCAACAAATGCGCAATCCATTAAATGACTCGACGACAACCAAGAAGCCCTAAAAGTTAAGCATGAATTCTATGCGCGAAGGCTAAACTATTGTAAGGTTAGAAAGGTACATATCTATTAAAGTAAGTGCACTACTCATCATTTAAAAGTGATCCTATGCTTCTTCATTGCCTAGTTGTTGTGTGATGTTGTTGCACAATGGATGACACCTACCCTGCAGGTATTGCTAGAGTCCTATTATGACCCTAGCTAATAACATCCTCCTCTTTTATGAGGGCCTTCTGGAAGACATCATGCATGGTCCGAGGCATCAGAATCCTAACCTTTTCACGTATACTGGCATTAAGGCCGAACGAGAACTTGTTGACCTTAATTTTCTTAGTGTTAAAGTGTATAGAATACCAAAGCAACTTCATAAAATGAGCCTTGTACTCGATCACTGTACAACCACCCTGTCATAAGGCATTGAACTCATTAGGCTGATGCTCAATGAATTCCTCTAATATATACCTCTCTCGGAACCATTCCTCGAATAGTTCTCATGACACGTCTTTGACGACCATGTTCAATAGTGCTAGGAGCATCTTCCACCATATAAGAGCGCCCCCCTTAAGTTGAAATACCCCCATGCATACCTTCATGTTGGAGGTATAGTTGTGAAGCTAAAAATACATTGTCATATTCTTCAACCATGCTTCGACAGCTGCTCTGTCCGAGGTGCCAAAGAACTCGAGAAATTTGACCTTCTCAAGTTCACGGTGAATTCTACTAGTACCAACTAGATTGCGTGGTGGATCTTGAGGGGGTGTTGGTGCCCTGGCCTCATATCTATCCAAATGGATGATTAGTGCCTCAAACATGTGTTGAAAGCACCTCGTCAGCCCAACCACATCACCCACCTCTATCTTCTCTTTCCTGACTACCTATTCGTCTCCCTAGGGGTTAGACCCCTCAGGCGTGGATGCTACTGGAGGCGTCGCACCTCCTCCCCTAGCACCCCGTCGTCTGCCTCCATGGAATCCTTTAACCATTATTACCTACACGAATACAAGTCAACTTAATTAGCAACATTATAATCAAATATCATGTTAACAAAAGATGAAGTGTTCCCAAGTCATGGGTTGAACCCGCTCTGATACCTTATGTAAATACCCCAATCGTTACGACTACAAGGGAAGAAAATGTGCAATTTTTTATTTGTTTTTTTAGGAAAGAAGACAACAACGAAAAAATTTGAACCACACAACTGATGATGAACACAAGCATGCAGTTCAGGCAGTGGATAACTACGACTCAACCTACTAACACAATGATCAACTGGTCAAGACATGTGTAATCAAGAAGATAGAAACAACCTACCGCCTGACAGAAACATGACAATGGCCATAATCTAAGGACAACACCCACCATCCCGACACAACAATCTTGATGACCAATAAATAGAACCTCTATGGTGCACAACTAAACTCTTGAAATCGTTACAAACCCAAGTGCCAACATGAAGTTACAAAAATCAACAAAACCAACCACAGGAAGCACCAAATCTGGCCAAGTGATCATTCGCCTCTATCCAATAGGGTGCGCCTTGATACCCTCATCAGTATTCATGTCGTCCCCAGGTGATAGCTGCAACAATAACCCTGGCGCATCATAACCTATCATAACAACGGTCTCAAAATAAATCCGACGTGCTAAGGGCATGAAGACATCACTCAACAAATGTGCAATCCATTAAATGACTTGATGACAACAAAGAATCCATAAAAGTTAAGCATGAATTCTAGGAGCGAAGGGTAAACTATTGTAATGCGACTAATGGCATAAATGTTATCAAGAGTGAACTAGTACAGAACTCAACAAATCAACACGCTTGTCAACAAGGCACATGTCTATTAAAGTAAGTTCACTACTCATCATTTAAAAGTGATCTTACGCTGCTTCATTTTCTAATCGACAATGCCTTCTAATTTGACAAGTCTGAATTAATCAATAAACACAAATCTAATTTAACAATTTAACAATACATAACGATATTAACTATATCAATATATATCGTTATTAATGTAACACTGTTAATCAACCTCCTTATATATCACAGGTTATTACACTATCAACAATATTAATTACAACATGTTGTCCATCATAAATAAAATTTGTTGGCGATTAAATTGTAATTGTTGTCTAAATTATATAAGTGGTTGTTCTCAATAAATGAGTGTCATTTCAATGCAAAATTTAATGGCATTTTAATGTTGTTATGCGGTTATAAATAAAATCCATTTCTACGTTATTTAATGCAATTTTAATGCTATCTTGTTGTTTATAATTAAATGTGAGGTCCAACTATTAAATGTGAATTTGATGCTATTATGCTCTGTATAAATAATTTCCACCTCGATGCTATTGAATGAGATTTAATGCAAAAAAATGGGTAACGATTTTCAATCTTAAAGGTGGAATCATTGTGTATAACAGGTGACCATGTACATTATATAAAGGGTAAAATCGTGATGCAAATAAGGGGAACGGTTGCAGTCTTAAACCAACCGTAGGCACTCCAGAACATCCCAAAAGTTAAGAGATAAAAAAAACCCAGGGACTGGTCGGGTAACAATTGAAGTGGTTGGGTAAAAGTTAAATGTAAAAATGTGACATCCCCCCCCCCAAAAAAAATATATATTTTTATCTTTGAAATAGGCTTGAAATTTATTTCTGTTTTTGGAAAATTCGAATCTGGAATTTTTTTTCCATTTATGGCAATTCCGAATTTCGAAATTAATAATTGTAATTAATTATTATGTCTGTTGGGCAGAGATTTGATCGACTCAACTAACTAGTTGACTTTAACACTTGTATAAAAATAAAATATGTATATTAACTGTAGGAGGACAAATGGAACAACCATGTTGAAAATCAGCTGACCATGACTCCATGAGTGGGGAACAAGTTGGAACTGCCTTTGGGATGATTATTACAAGTGGAAAATCAGGGATTAAGAAAGCTACGAAAATCCCCAAAGGACAGAAAAAAACCTGGGCAAAATTGATAAATAGCATATGTGAGGAGGCAAGACATGGCCAAGTATGCTGGGAAAAGATTTTTGAGCTCTCTTGTTGTTATGAACACTGCCAATTGAGTGTGAGGCAAGAGGAGCCTGCTAAAACAGAATTGCCTTGTTGTTATGAGCACTGTTGAGTAAGTGTGAGGCAAGAGGATAACTGTTGGAATTGAAGGACATTGTTGAGGACGAGTCTCCAAGTTCACCCTCATGGATTCATGGTCAGGCTAGGGGGTGAATCAAGCAAGCAACTTTGGCTACCCTGTTCTACGGTTGGGAGGAAAGTGGTTGTTCCCTTTGTCTTTCCGTGGAATTGTATTAAAATATGTTGATCTACTCCTCTCTAATTTTGAATGGCTATGTTTGATTGATGTCATATATCTGTTGAGGGATTATATCTAATTTGCAGTAATGTAAACTTTTTGAATGATCATATCTATTAGTTGTGAGGAATATATGTGAATGAAATCTTTACTTATATATATATATATATTCATAATACGTCTGTTGGAATGTTCACAATCTGACTGTTGAAATATATATATTTGTTGCAGAAGATAAAATATTTTCGTCGATATAATTCGTTTGTTGTCACGAAGTTTGAAATTAGACATCCCAACCCTGGAATTGTCCCTCCTGTAAGTAAAACACTAGCTGGAAGCACCTATAATTTTGTTATATACGTAAATAGGAAAAGGGAGAGATTAACGTCAGTGGGGCAAATCCTTTCTATAGTTAAAGACCCAGAAAGCCAAATATAGATCCCACGGAACAACGATATTTAATCACCAAACTCTTATGGAAGTGAAATTTCATTTATGATGCACATGTCTAGTACTGTTGGTGTCTAATACACTGATTAAAGGAGACTCTAACTAATTATAATAGAAATGACTTTTTATAGAAAAATTGTTGTCCTATTGTACCCTTTTGTAGATTATATGCGTATAAACTCATAAGTTTAGATTTTCAGAATTCTGTTGGGTAAGTGGATATTGAATCCTTCTACACCTACTGTTTCACAAAATGAAGTAAGAATACCAGTACAAGGAAAAATCTTACAATTATGAAAATAATGTGAATTTCGACATTCGAGACTTGTTGGTTAAATTTATGTGAAGTTCCCTTGCTTTTCCAAACCCTGAAACCCTGAATCCTGAAATCCCGATGTGTTGGACCCACATCCTTCCACTTTTCGCTTTTTTAGAATTTGTTGTGTGTTCTTGTTTGGTATTTCAAACATCGAAACCCCGAACCCCAAAATCCTGAAATGTTAGTTCCACGTTCCTTTTCGCAATTTCAAGAATTGTTTGTCTTTGATGTTTTGGATTTTGAAGTCACGGGATTTCGAACCCCAAAATCTTGAAGTATTGGGCATCTTTTTTTCACATTTTGAAAGTTTTTTTATGTTGACGTTTGGGCACTGGAACTCACGAAGTCCCGAACCCTGAAACCCAGAAATGCGGGTCTCACCTTTCCTTTTTCACATTTCAGAAGTTTGCAGATGTTGTTTGGGTACTTGAACTCATGAAGTCCCGAACCCTGAAACCCCGAAATGTGTGCCCCACCTTTCTTTTTCACATTTTAGAAGTTTGTGTATGTTGATGTTGGGCACTGGAACTCGTGAAGTTTCGAACCCCGAAATCCCGAAATGTGGGTCTCACCTTTCCTTTTTCACATTTTGGAAGTTTTTTTATGTTGATGTTGGACACTGGAACTCATGAAGTAAGGTTTCCCAAGACCTGGAAGGATAAGAAGAAATATGGAATAAACCATTGGAAGAAGGGATACCAACCAACTCCTTATTGGAATGAAGAAAAAAGTTTCCCAAGGTAGGATTTACACTCCAATCATCTGAATACGCAAGGTAGTGATAAACTGGTAAACCTGGGAACGAAGAAGTTTGGGGAAAAATATCATGAGCCATTAAAGTGTTGGGAGTGTGTAGAGCCTCATCTAAGGAGGAATTGTCCATGTTTAATTGTAGCAAACATAACTGTTGTTCACAATTTGCAGGAAGCCTCAACAGTGGGTGACATGGGAAAAAGTTTGCATCGGATAAATGCATCCATAGATGGTCGAAAAGCTGACCACCATTCCTCGGTGGTAGAAATCGAAGGTAAAATCCATGACACTCAAATTTCTATTTTAATTGACCCTGGAGCTACAATAATTTATATTACTCCTGATGTAGTAGAGTCAAATAAAATTAAGAAACAAAGGCACGAAAAATCTTGGCTTGTGCAACTAGCAACAGGTGGTAAAAGAAAGGTAGTTAACATTATTTATAATCTTGAGTTCATCTTAGATGGTCAAAATATAAGGACCAATCTGAACATCCTACCACTAGGGTCTTATGATATGATTATTGGGATGGATTGATTGGAACAACACAAAGCAGTACTAGATTGTTATACAAAGATACTTAGCTATAAAGATAATTTTGGCACTGTTGGAACAACCTAAGGAATACCAAAACCTATGTTAGTCAGACAATTTTCAGTGATGCAACTGAGGAAATGTATCAGAAAGGGATGTCAAGTTTACGCCATCCAAGTGATGAATCTATTAGAAAAAGAAGATAAGCCCAAGTTAGAAGACTTTGTTGTCCTACATGAATTCAGAGACACGTTTTTTGATGAGATACCAGAATTACCTCCTAGGAGAGAAATAGATTTCTCCATAAACTTACTACCCGGATCAACCCCTATCTCAAAAACACCCTACCGAATGAGTCTACCAGAACTGACAGAATTAAAAATACAATTACAAGAATTGTTGGACAAAGAGTATATCATGCCAAGTGTCTCGCCATGGGGAGCACCATTCCTCTTTGTGAAAAAGAAAGACAGTACTCTAAGAATATGTATCGATTATAGACAACTAAACAAAGTAACCATTAAGAACAAATACCCCTTACCCAAGATAAGTGATCTATTTGATCAAGTTGGGGGGGCCAAGATCTTCTCAAAATTGGATTTATGATCCGATTATCATCAAGTTAGGATAACGGACCAGGACATAAACAAAACAACTTTTCGGACAAGATATAGACAATACGAGTTTGTAGTCATATCTTTCGGACTCACTAATGCACTAGCCATGTTTATGTGCTTGATGAACAACATTTTAAGACAGTACATAGACAAGTTTGTAGTAGTATTTATCGACAATATTCTAGTCTATTCTAAAACGGAGGAGGAACATTATGAACAATTAAGAATAGTTCTGCAAACACCAAGGAAACACAAACTATACACAAAATTCAGCAAATGTGACTTTTATCAAAAGGAAATACAATATTTAGTACATTTCATTTGCTCGGAAGGTATTTGCGTAGACTTGGAAAAGATAAAATACATTATGGAATGGCCAGTACTTAAGAATGTGGCAGGTATCCGATCATTCATGGGAATCACCGAATATTATCACAGATTTATAGAAGGGTTCTCTAAGATAGCCTGCCCTATTGCATCACTACAAAAGAAAGGGACCAAGTTTAACTGGTCGCAAAAGTGTCAAGACAGTTTTAACAAGTTAAAAGAATTATTGACATCAGCGCCCATTTTGAAGGTAGCAGACCCAGATAAAGACTTCACATTATGCGTTGATGCAAGTAAAGAGGGACTAGTTGGTTTTCTAACTCAGGAAGGGCACGTGATTTGCTATGAGTCCCAGAAATTAAAAGAACATGAGATAAATTATGTTACTCATGACTTAGAATTGGCAGTAGTAATGCATGCCTTAAAAATGTGGCGACACTATATAATGGGTAGAAAATTCTTACTATTGATGGATAATAGCGGGGTGAAATATCTGTTTAACCAACCAAACCTTAATGTAAGACAAGCAAGGTGGCTAGCCTTCTTGAGCGAATTCGACTTCGAGGTCAGACGTATAAAGGGTAAGGAAAATAATGTAGCATATGCTTTAAGCCGCAAAATCCATGGGTTATTTGAGATAAATATCAGCAAGATAGAAAGTGATCTGGAACAAATAATAAGAACGACAGGTGTTAACGATGGAAATTACACTAAGATTATGGCAGAATCTCAAAATTGTATCACAAAATCAGATAAACCAGATATAAGTATCGACAAGAAGGGACTATTAACATTTAAAAATAGACTGTACATACCGGATTCAACAGAGTTAAAATTAACTATTTTAGACAAAGTGCATCAGAAACCATATTCTGGCCATCCAGGCTACTAGAAAACAATAACAACACTCAGAAAAATATTTTACTGGCTCAACATGAAGGGAGAAATAGCAGAGTACTTGGCTATGTGCCAAGATTGTCAGTAGGTTAAGGCTGAACACCATCATCTAGCCGACCTATTACAGCCATTACCAGTACCAGAATGGAAATGGGAGACCATATGACTGGACTTTATAACAGGTTTGCCTAAAACTCAGAAACATAATGATTCAATCATGGTTGTAATCGATAAGATCAATAAGTCTACACACTTCATTCCTGTAAATTCTACTTTTAAACCTATTAATATTGTTGAAATATTCATGAAAGAAATTTTTAGACTGCATGGTATTCCTAAAATGGTGATTTCAGACAGAGACGTAAAATTCACATCCGCTTTTTGGAAGGAATTGTTTGCAAGGATAAATACTAATTTTAATTTCAGTATGAGTTATCATTCACAAATGGATGGAAAGAATGAAAGGACAAACCAAATCATAGAGGATATGCTACATATGTATGTAAGAACAAAATTGAAAAAGTGGGAAGACTACCTACACCTGGTAGAATTTGCATATAACAATGGGTAACAAACTTCGACTAAGTTGACCCCTTTCGAAATACTGTACAGCAGAAAGTGTACAACTCCAATTAGTTGGGATAACCCGACTGACAGAGTCATGGTTGGACCAGAGATGCTCCAAGAAATGGAGAACATGGTAAGGAAGGTACAACAAAACTTGAAAGAGGCACAGGATAGACAGAAGAGCTATGCAGATCAGAAAAGAAGACACTTGGAATTTCAAGTGGGAGACCATGTTTATTTGAAGGTCAAAGCCCAAAAAATATCGTTGAAGTTGGGGAACTGTGCCAAGATGGCACCCAAGTTTTGTGGGCCCTTCGAGATACTAGCTCGAATTGGACCCGTAGCATATCGACTTGCACTCCCAGCTAATCTAAGAATTCATAATATATTTCATGTTTCTTTGTTGAAAAAGTATAGTCATGACCCTACTCATATGATTGATTGGAACTTGGTGGAGATGGATCCTGAAGGTAATTTCCAGGTGGAACCCCTGCACATTCTGGACCGGAGAGAAATAACACTTTGGAACAGAGTCGTTGCTTAGGTAAAGGTGCAGTGGAAGCACTTTAGTGCTAAGGAGGCCACTTGGGAATTGGAAGGAGATTTGTAGAAATATCATCCAATCATGTTCCAGGAAAGGAATGAACAATGAGGAAAGTGTTTTACTTAAGGGGGAAAGGATGTGACATGCCCCAAAAATAAATAAAAAATATTTTTATTTTTGCAATAGACTGGAAATTTATTTTTGTTTTTGGCAAATTCGAATCTGGAATTTTTTTCCATTTATGGCAATTCCGAATTTTGAAATTAATAATTGTAATTAATTATTGTGATTGTTGAGTAGAGATCTGATCTGACTCAACTAACTAGTTGACTATAACACTTGTATAAAAACAAAATATTTATATTAACTGCAGGAGGACAAATGGAACAACCATGTTAAAAATTAGCTCACCATGACTCCATGAGTGGGGAACAAGTTGGAACTGCCTTTGGGCTGATTATTACAAGTGGAAAATCATAGTTTTGGCCATTGGCAGCCCCTGAAAATCAAGGATTAAGAAAGCTGCGAAAATCCCCAAAGGAGGGAAAAAGACCTAGGCAAAATTGATAAATAGCATATGTGAGGAGGCAGGACGCGGCCAAGTATGATGGGAAAATATTTTTGAGCTCTCTTGCTATTATGAACAATGTAGATTGAGTGTGAGGGAAGAGGAGCCTACTGAAACAGAATTCCCTTGTTGTTATGAGCACTGTTTAGTAAGTATGAGGCAAGAGGATAACTGTTGGAATTGAAGGACATTGTTGAGGAGGAGTCTCCAAGTTCATCCTCATGGATTCATGGTCAGGCTAGGGGGTGAATCGGGCAAGTGAATTTGGCTTCCCTGTTCTTTGGTTGGGAGGAACGTGGTTGTTCCCTTTGCCTTTCCATGGAATTGGATTAAGATATGTTGATCTACTCCTCTCTAATTTTGAATGGCTATGTTTGATTGATGTCATATATCTATTGAGTGATTATATCTAATTTGCAGTAATGTAAACCATTTGAATGATCATATCTATTAGTTGTGAGGAATATATGTGAATGAAATCTGTATTTATATATATATTCATAATACGTCTCCTGGAATGTTCACAATCTGACTATTGAAATATACATATTTGTTGTGGAAGATAGAATATTTTTGTGGATATAATCTATCTATTGTCGCGAAGTTCGAAATTAGACATCCCAACACTGGAATTGTCTGTCTTGTAAGTAAAACGCTATGTGGAAGCACCTATAATTTTGTTATATATGTAAATAGGAAAAGTGGGAGATTAACGTCAGTGGGGCAAATCATTTCTATAGTCAAAGACCCAGAAAGACAAATATAGATCCCACGGAGCACCGATATTTAATCACCAAACTGTTATGGAAGTGAAATTTCATTTATGATGCACAGATCTAGTCCTATTGGTGTCTAACACACTAATTAAAGGAGACTCTAAGTGATTATAATAGAAAATACTTTTTATAGAAAAATTGTTGTCCTGTTGTACCCTTTTGTAGATTATATGCGTATAAACTCATAAGTTTAGATTTTCAGAATTCTGTTGGGTAAGTGGATATTGAATCCTTCTACACCTATTGTTTCATAGAACGAAAGTAAGAATACCAATACAAGGCAAAATCTTATAATTATAAAAATAATGTGAATTTCCGCATACAGGACTTGCTGGTTACATTTATGTGAAGTTCCCTTGCTTTTCCAAACCCCAAAACCCTGAATCCAAAAATCCCGATGTGTTGGTTCCACATACTTCCACTTTTCATTTTTTCAGAAATTGTTGTGTGTTGTAGTTTGGTATTTGAAACAATGAAACCCCGAAACCCGAAATCCTGAAATGTTAGTCCCATGTTCTTTTTCGCAATTTCAGGAATTGTTTGTGTTTGATGTTTTGGCTTTTGAAGTCGCGGGATTCCGAACCCCGAAATCCCGAAGTGCTGGGCATTTTTTTTCGCATTTTGGAAGTTTGTTTATGTTGATGTTTGGGCACTGGAACTCACAAAGTCCCGAACCCTGAAACCCTGAAATGTGGGTCTCAGCTTTCCTTTTTCGCATTTTGGAAGTTTGCAGATGTTGTTGTTTGGGTACTTTAACTCACGAAGTCCCGAACCCTGAAACCCTGAAATGCAGGCCCCACCTTTCCTTTTCGGATTTCGAAAGTTTGTGTATGTTGATGTTGGGCAATAGAACTCTCGAAGTTCCGAACCTTGAAATCTCGAAATGCGGGTCTCACCTTTCCTTTTTCGCATTTCATAAGTTTTTTTATGTTGATGTTGGACACTGGAACTTGCGAAGTTCCGAACCCCAAAATCCTGAAATGCGGGTCTCACCTTTATTTTTTCGCATTATGGAAGTTCATATATGTTGAAGTTTGGGGCACTTGAACTCACAAAGTTTCGAACCGCGAAACCCTGAGGCGCTAGTCCAACCTTCCCTTTGTTTCGCATTTCGGAGGTTTGTATCTGTTGATGTTTGGCTTCTGTAATCGCAAAATGCCAAACTCCAAAATCCCGAAGTGCTGGTCACTTTTTGCGATTTCGGGAGTTGTGTGTTGATGTTAGATGTTGAATTCGCGAAATCCCGATCTTCGAAATCCCGAAGTCCTGGTCACTTTTCGCAATTTTGGGAGTTGTATGTCGATGTTAGTTGTTGTATTCATGAAATCCTGAACTCCAAAATCTCGAAATGCTGGTCACTTTTTGTGATTTTGGGAATTGTTGTGCGTTGATGTTGGTTGTTTTACTCGTGAAATCCCGAACTCCAAAATCCCAACATGCTGGTCACGTTTCACGATTTTGGGAGTTGTTGTGTGTTGATTTGGAGAATATTCTTCCCGATTAGAGGTATGGAAGTAACATACCTTCTTACAAGTCGCTCATATAATTAAATCTGTGCTGGTATTATAGACATCATCAAATAAGAAAATATTGGTAATTTTTACAAGACTTTAAATAACATTGAAGGGAGTAGTATACACTTATTGTATCATCAAGTAGGAAGTTTTAAGTTTCATAGTAAAGACAATCAACGATAGTAAGGTCTCTAAAAAACTTTTAGACTCAAGCTTTATAACAGAAGACTTAATTTCTTGAATCTCAAAACTATGCAAGGATAACTGTAGAAGCATTTTTTTTTCTTTTTTTGTGACGGTTTTTGGGGTACATTACATATGGTATCAGAGAAAAAGTTACAACACTGGGCCTGGACAGGGCCACATTAATTACTCAGTATGTATTCTAATTTATGAAAAAACTAATAAATCTTGTGGATTACAAACAGAAAGCTTTTATGTTTTGTGTTGAATAATGGCAACTCAAGAAGGCGCAGAAATCAAGATGGAAGGGAATCCGCAACAAGGACCTCCTAGAGATCCAAGACAGAACAGTGATGGAAGTTCACCCATGGAGGTGTTGGAAAAAATGAGGAACCTTATTGTTGAACTACAGGTTTTCAAGGCCGACAATGAAAAATTGAAGAAGGCACAGCAGGAACAAAAAGAGATAAATGAAGTCTTGCGACGTAGTATAGTAACCAAGAAGATCCCAAAAGATGTTAATCACGAGGAGGAGGTCAGCAAAAGGGCCTCCAATAATTCTGGTGTGAAAACAAAAAAAGGAGACAGTTCGTCTGAAGGGACACCTTCAGCTGAAGAAAAAACTATAACAGATAGAAAAATAAAACAAACAGAACACCTTGAAGGAGAATTTAAAAAGATTAAACCAACTACTTTTTATGGAGAATTCAGGACATGAGAAGAAGTCGCGGCATGGTTGTTGGACATAAAAAAATACTTCCAAATCTACAACTATTCCAGCAACATGAAGGTCAGAATGGCCATCTACAATCTGAAGGGGAAGGGCAGCATTTGGTGGCAGGACCTAAAATTGGCCAAGGGTCTAAAGGACAAACAATTGGAATGACCGGACTTTAAGAAGTATTTTAAGAAATAATACCTTTCTGAAATCTATTATGAAAGGAAAATGAAAGAATTCTATGAGTTACGACTCAGACAAATGACAATGGAGGACCTTATAAATAAATTTCTGGAACTACTAAGGTTCATAGCATACATTCGGGAGGATACGGTAAAAATCCATCGATTCATAAGTTGTTTACCACAGTCCTACAGGGACAGAATTGAGTTTGACAACCCCAAATCCTTGAGTGAGGCATTCAGGAAAGAACGAATGTGCTATGACCAGTATGAACAGAGGGTAGAGTTTCCCAAGACCTGGAAGGATAAGAAGCAAGATGGAATAAACCATTGGAAGAAGAGATACCAGCCAACTCCTTATCAGAATGCAGCAAAAAGTTTCCAAAGGAAGGATTTTCACTCCAATCATCTGAATATGCAAGGTAGCGGTAAACCGGTAAACCTGGGAACAAAGAAGTTTGGGGACAACCCCTGCGATCCATTGAAGTGTTGGGAGTGTGGAGAGACTCATCTAATGAGGAATTGTCCACGTTTAATTGCAACAAACAAAACTGATGTTCACAATTTGCAGGAAGCCTTGATAGTGGGTGACATGGGCAAAAGTCTGCATCGGATAAATGCAGCCATAGATGGTCAACAAGATGACCACCAGTCCTTGGTGGTATAAATCGAAGGTAAAATCCATGACACTCAAATTTCTGAGCTACATTAATTTATATTACTCCAGATGTAGTAGAGTCGAATAAACTTAAGAAACAAAAGAACGAAAACTCTTGGCTTGTACAAATAGCAACAAGTGCTAAAATAAAGGTAGTTAACTTTATTTCTGACCTTGAGTTCAGCTTAGATGGTCAAAAGATAAGGACCAATCTGAACATTCTACCACTAGGGCCTTATGATATGATTATTTGGATGGATTGGTTGGAACAACACAAAGCAGTACTAGACTGTTATACAAAGATACTTAGCTATAAAGATAATTTTGGCACTGTTAGAATAACCCAAGGCATACCAAAACCTATATCAGACAGACAAGTTTCTACGATGCAACTAAATAAATGTATTAGAAAGGGATATCAATTTTATGCCATCCAAGTGACGAATATATTAGAAAAAAAAGATAAGCCCAAGTTAGAATACTTTTTTGTCCTATGTGAATTCAGAGACATGTTTGTTGATGAGATACTAGAATTACCTCCTAGGAGAGAAATAGATTTCTCCATATACTTACTACCCGAATTAGCCGCTATCTCAAAAGCACCCTACAGAATGAGTCTACCAGAACTAATAGAATTAAAAATACAATTACAGGAATTGTTGGACAAAGAGTATATCAGACCAAGTGTCTTGCCATGGGGAGCACTAGTCCTCTTTGTGAAAAAGAAAGATGGTAATATAAGACTATGTATTTATTATAGACAACTCAACAAAGTAACCATTAAGAACAAATACCCCTTACCTAGGATAAATGATTTCTTCGATCAAGTTGGGGTGGCCAAGATATTATCAAAATTGGATTTATGATCTAGTTATCATCAAGTTAGGATAAAGGACCAGAACATAAACAAAACAGATTTTTGAAACAGATACGAACACTACGAGTTTGTAGTCATACCTTTCGGACTCACTAATGCACCAACCATGTTTATGTGCTTGATGAACAACATTTTTAGCCAATACTTAGACAAGTTTGTAGTAGTATTTATCGACGATATTCTAGTCTATTCTAAAATGGAGGAGGAACATGATGAACACTTAAGAATAGTTCTACAAACACTAAGGAAACACAAACTATACGCAAAATTCGACAAATTTGACTTTTATCAAAAGGAAATACAATATTTAGGACATGTCATTTCCTCAGAAGGTATTTTCATAGACCCGGAAAAGATAAAAGCCATTATGGAATGGTCAGTACCTAAGGATGTGTCAGGTATCTGATCATTCATGGGAATCACCAGATATTATCGCATATTTATAGAAGGTTTCTTCAAGATAGCCTATCCTATCACGTCATTACAAAAGAAAGTGACCAAGTTTAAGTAGTCGCAAAAGTGTCAAGACAGTTTTAACAAGTTAAAAGAATTATTGACATCAATGCCCATTTTGAAGGTAGCCGACCCAGATAAAGACTTCACAGTATGCGTTGATGTAATTAAAGAGAGACTAAGTGGTGTTCTAACTCAGGAAGGGCACGTGATTTTCTATGAGTCACGGAAATTAAAATAACAGGAGCGAAATTATGTTACTCATGACCTAGAATTGGCAACAGTAATACATGCCTTAAAAATGTGGCGACACTATATAATGGGTAGAAAATTATTACTATTGACAGATAATAACGGGGTGAAATATCTGTTTAACCAACTAGACCTTAATGCAAGACAAGCAAGGTGGCTAGCCTTCTTGAGAGAATTCGACTTCGAGTTCAGAAATATCAAGGGTAAGGAAAATAAAGTAGCAGATGCTTTAAGCTGCAGAATCCATGGTTTATTTGAGATAAATATCAACAGGGTAGAAAGTGATCTGGAACAAATAATAAGAACGACAGTTGTTAATGACGTAAATTACACTAAGATGATGGTAGAATCTCAAAATAGTATTGCAAACTCAGATAAACTAGATATAACTATCAACAAGAAGGGACTATTAAGATTTAAAAACAAACTGTACATACCAGATTCAACAGAGTTAAAATTAACTATTTTAGACGAAGTGCATAAGAAATTGTATTCTCGCCATCCAGGCTACCAGAAAACAATAACAACACTTAGAAAAATATTTTACTGTCCTAACATAAAGGGTGAACCAACAGAGTACTTGGCTAGGTGCCAAGATTGTCAGCAGGTTAAGGCTGAACACCACCATCCAGCCGGCCTATTACAACCATTACTAGTACCAGAATGGAAATGGGAGACCATATCACTGGACTTTATAACAAGTTTTCCTAAAACTCAGAAACAGAATGATTCAATCATGGTTGTAATCAATAAACTCAGTAAGTCTGCACAATTCATTCCTGTAAAGTCTACTTTTAAAGCTATTAATATTGCTAAAGTATTCATGAAAGAAATTTTTAGACTGCATGGTATTTCTAAAATGGTGATTTCAGACAGAGATGTAAAATTCACATCCACTTTTTGGAAGGAATTGTTTGCAAGGATAAATACTAATTTAAATTTTAGTATGATTTATCAACCACAAACGGATGGACAGACCGAAAGGACAGACCGAAAGGACAAACCAAATCATAGAGGATATGCTCTGCATGTATGTAAGAACAAAACCGAACAAGTGGGAAGACTACCTACACCTGGTAGAATTTGCATATAACAATGGGTACCAAACTTTAGCTAAGTTGAGCCCTTTCGAAATATTGTATGGTAGAAAGTGTACAACTCCAATTAGCTAGGATAACCTGGCTGATAGACTCATGGTTGGACCAGAGACGCTCGAAGAAATGGAGAACATGGTAAGGAAGGTACAACAAAACTTGAAAGAGGCACAAGACAGACAAAAGAGCTATGTGAATTGGAAAAGAATACACTTGGAATTTCAAGTGGGAGACCATGTTTGTTTGAAGGTCAAAGCCCGAAAAAGCTTGCTGAAGATGGGGAACTATGCCAAGATGGCACCCAGGTTTTGTGGGCCTTTCGAGATACTAGCTCGAATTGGACCCGTAGCATATCAACTTGCACTCCCAGCTAATCTTAGAATTCATAATGTATTTCATGTTTCTTTGTTAAAAAAGTATATTTATGACCCTACTCATATGATTGATTGGAACTTGGTATATATGGAACCCGAAGGCGAGTTCTAGGTGGAACCCCTACACATTCTGGACTGGAGAGAAATAACACTTCAGAACAGAGTCGTCGATCAGGTAAAGGTGCAATGGAATCACTTTAGTCCTGAGGAGGCCACTTGGGAATTAGAAGGATATTTGCGGAAATCTCATCCAATCATGTTCCAGGAAAGGAACAAACACTAAGGAAAGTGCTTTACTTAAGGGGGAAAGGTTGTGACATCCCCCAAAAATAAAAAATAAAATATTTTTATTTTTGAAATAGGCTGGAAATTTATTTCCTTTTTTGGTAAATTTGAATCCGGAAAACTTTTGTCATTTATGGCAATTCCAAATTTCAAAATTAATAATTGTAATTAATTATTGTGACTATTGGGAAAAGATCCGATCTGACTCAAGTAACTAGTTGACTATAACACTTGTATAAAAAAAAAAAAATTATATTAACTGCAGGAGGACAAATGGAATAGCCATGTTAAAAATTAGTTGACCATGACTCTGTGAGTGGGGAACAAGTTGGAACTACCTCTAGGCTGATTATTACAAGTGGAGAATCAGAGATTTTTCCACTGGAAGCCCCTGAAAATCAGGGATTAAGAAAGCTGCGAAAATCCCCAAAGGAGGGAAAAAGACCCAGGCAAAATTGATAAATAGCATATGTAAGGAGGCAGGACGTGCCCAAGTATGTTGGGAAAATATTTTTGAGCTCTCTTGATATTATGAACACTACTGATTGAGTCTGAGTAAATAGGATCCTTCTGAAACAAAATTTCTTTGTTGTTATGAGCAATGTTCAGTAAGTGTGAGGCAAGGGGATAACTGTTGGAATTGAATGACATTGTTGAGGAGGAGTCTCCAAGTTCTCCCTCATGGATTCATGTTCAGGCTAGGGGGTGAATCGGGCAAGTGACTTTGGCTGCCTATTCTACAATTGGGAGGAAGGTGGTTGTTCCCTTTGTCTTTCTGCAGAATTGGATTAAGATATGTTGATCTACTCCTCTCTAATTTTGAATGGCTATGTTTGATTGATGTCATATATCTGTTGAGTGATTATATATAATTTGCAGTAATGTAAACTATTTGAGTGATCATATCTATTAGTTGTGAGGAATATATGTGAATGAAATCTATATTTTTATATATATTCGTAATATGTCTGCTGGAATGTTCACAATCTGACTGTTGAAATACATATATTTGTTGCGGAAGATAAAATATTTTCATGGATATAATCCATCTGTTGTCGTGAAGTTCGAACTTAGACATCCCAACCCTAGAATTGTCCCTCCTGTAAGTAAAATGCTAGGTGGAAGCACCTATAATTTTTTTTTTTACGTAAATAGGAAAAGGGGGAGATTAACGTCAGTGGGGAAAATCTTTTCTATAGTCAAAGACCCAGAAAGCCAAATATAGATCCCAAGGAACACCGGTATTTAATCACCAAATTCTTATGGAAGTGAAATTTCATTTATGATGCACATATCTAGTATTGTTGGTGTCTAATACACTGATTAAAAGAGACTCTAAGTGATTATAATAGAAATTAATTTTTATAGAAAAAATGTTGTCCTATTGTACCCTTTTGTATATTATATGCATATAAACTCATAAGTTTAGATTTTCAGAATTCTATTGGGTAAGCAGATATTGAATCCTTCTACACCTACTATTTCACAGAACGAAAGTAAGAATACCAGTACAAGAAAAAATATTAGAATTATGAAAACAATGTGAATTTCAACATTCGGGACTTGCTGGTTACATTTATGCGAAGTTCCCTTTCTTTTCCAAACCTCGAAACCCCGAATCTTGAAATCCCGATGTGTTGGTCCCACATCCTTCCACTTTTCACTTTTTTGAAAGTTGTTGTGTGTTGTTGTTTGGTATTTGAAACCCCGAAATCCTGAAATGTTAGTTCCACGTTCCTTTTCCTAATTTCGGGAATTGTTTGTGTTTGGTGTTTTGGATTTTGAAGTCGCGGGATTTCGAACTCCGAAATCCTGAATTGCTGGGCATTTTTTTCGCATTTCGGAAGTTTGTTTATGTTGATGTTTGGGCATTGGAACTCACAAAGTCCCGAACCCCAAAACCACGAAATGTGGGTCTCACCTTTCCTTTTTCGCATTTCAGAAGTTTGCATATGTTGTTGTTTGGGTACTTGAACTCACAAAGTCCCGAACCCCGAAACCCCAAAATGTGGGCCCCACCTTTCCTTTTCATATTTCAAAAGTTTGTGTATGTTCATGTTGGGCACTGGAACTCGTGAAGTTCTGAACCCTGAAATCCTGAAATGCGGGTCTCACCATTCCTTTTTTGCAATTCAAAAGTTTGTTTATGTTGATGTTGGACACTGGAACTCACGAAGTTTCGAACCCCGAAAGTCCGAAATGCGGGTCTCACCTTTCTTTTTTCTTATTTCGAAAGTTCGTATATGTTGAAGTTTGGGGCACTTGAACTCACGAAGTTCCAAACCTCGAAACCCCGAAGCGCTAGTCCAACCTTCCCTTTGTTTCACATTTCAGAGGTTTGTATCTGTTGATGTTTGACTTATGTACTCACGAAATCCCGAACTCTGAAATATCGAAGTGTTGGTCACTTTTCGCAATTTCGGGAGTTGTTGTGTGTTGATGTTAGTTGTTGTATTCGCGAAATCCCAAACTATGAAATCTTGAAGTGCTGGTCAGTTTTCGTGATTTCGAGAGTTGTTACGTGTTGATGTTAGCTGTTGTATTCACGAAATCCCGAAATGCTGGTCACTTTTCACGATTTCGAGAATTGTTGTGTGTTGATGTTGGTTGTTGTACTCGTGAAATCCCGAACTCCGAAATCCCGACATGCAAGTCGCTTTTCGAGATTTCGGTAGTTGTTGTGAGTTGATTTGGAGAATCTTCCTCCTGATTAGAGGTATGGAAGTAACATACCTGCTTACAAGTTGCTCGTATAATTAAATCTGTGCTGGTGTTATAGACATCACTAAATAAGAAAATATTGGTAATTTTTACAAGACTTTAAATAACATTGAAGGGAGGAGTATACATTTATTGTATCGTCGAGTAGTAAGTTTTAAGTTGCATAGTAAAGAAAAATCAATGAAAGTAAGGTCTCTAACAAACTTTTAGAATCAAACTTTATAACAGAAGACTTAATTGCTTGAATCTAGAAACTATGCAAGGATAATTGTACAAACAAAAAAAAAAATTGGTGACAGTTTTCGGGGTACATTACAAAAAATTTCAATGTTAATTCCCCAAGGAAATCGAGTTGGATGTTGGGTAAACACCCAGAAAAATGAAATGAAAGTTGGTTGAGTTTTATCATAAAAAAATCGCTAAGCTTTATATCCAATTCGTTGGGTTCATAAAAAAAAAATGTTGAGTTTTTCATACGAAATGGTAGTCAATATAAGTTGAAGGAAACAATGTCATTTAAAGACTCAATGTAAAATATAGAGAAAAGAATATATACGCAGTCAATAAGTAGTAACACCGTCAAGTAAAACTTGCCTTCAATCGTAATAAATTTCTTAGGAAATTCATTGGCAAAGGTATCAAAATGAGGAGTAAATTCGCCTTTAATGGAATAAATGGCAGAGGAAAAAATCTCGTAGGCCAAAAGTAGTAAAAACCCAAAGAAAAGGAAAGTGTTGAATCAAAAAGGATATTTTCCATTAGATCTAATAAAACACAGAGGAAAAATTTCGACGTTTGGTGCATTGAAAACTCATAGTAAAATGACATCAAAAATAATAAATCGCAGAGTAAACTATGGATAAAAGACGCAGATCTATTCGCCATCGAACTGTAAACAATTGTAGAGAAAAAAAAATTATAGTTGAATACTTGCAGTGGGAAAAGATTAGCAATACAGAGAGGTATTCAATCACAAGAAAGCACAAGACAATCAATCAACCAAGAACAATCAACAAGTTTAGACGGTTGGGAAACATCTTTCACTCATCATCCATGCATAAAAAAACAAGGCATTAGAATCTATAGGTCTATTCACACCGAAGTGACGATCGTCGATCCGACTCTTGGTTGTTTTCTTAGGTGTGGACTGATGAACTATGGATGATGACGAAGTAAAAAGAACAACTCCTCACAACAAATCAGTAAAGCCAATAGGATAGTCACAACATTCAGGGATCGAATGCTAAGGGAATCAAGTCAAGAAACAAGCTTAAGGCTATGGAGAATTTAAGTTCTCGATAAAATTCTAAGTCAAAAACCTTATTTACACAGTTAAAAAGTACAAAAATGAAATAATAAGGTCAATAGTAATCTACCATGCAAAATAAAAACATGTGTACCATAGCACAAGTCGCCCGCTCTGATTCGTTGTCCCGAGCGCACCATTCAGCTCCTTCTTGTCGACTGCTGCGACTTCATCGGTACCTCCCATCCAATGCTAGGGGTACTCTTCTTCCCCCTTAGCCCCCCAATATGAAAAGAAACCACACACACTAAACCAAAGAACAACTAGCTCCCATCTCGCCTCGCAAGGTCGAGCTACCACTCCTCACCGAGTTGGGTATCCCAACTCCCATAAGGTAAGTCAATCAAGTCAAAACATCTGCAGCATAACATTACGCATAACATAAGAGATCCATCCTTCTCCTCCTCCCTCTTTTATTTATCTTTTCTAAGTCATTTTGTTTCTAAATTTCCCATTTAATTTATTTTTCAAAACTATAATTCAAAAGAATCCTCCCCGTATGTAACATCCCGCTCTGGCGCACTGAGAAAACTTATTGTTTGAGGACACTTGCTCGCAAGTGATCCATACTATTATTATATTAAAACATTTGTCCTTGATTATGATGCGTTATGATAGATGACATGATATTTTTCTGCATTGACATAGGCAGGTGATATTGACTCGGTTTTGGACCTTGAGGATGCAAAGGCATCGATGGAACCCCTTGGACTCCATATTGAGTCAGGGAGTGTGATATTTGGGTTGATTTATTTACTGTGATATTACATTGTTTTGATCATATGATGTGGACATGTTCTGACACGATTGTTGATGATGCAAGCTGATGATAGCTTGCCGACCAGACTCACATATGGAGTAAAGGGGCCACACACGATTACCAGAGAGGTTGAGGGAGAGGTGTGGAGAGCATCCCTGCCACAGCCTACTAGCATTCCTGTCGTGGCTCGAACTGTAGGTTAACGATTACCTAGTTCGAGGGGATCCACGATGTCGTGAGGGCAGACTACGACAATCGCTCACGATGACTCTAAGGGGCACGCAATAGGGTGGGGGCCTTATTCCTTAGAATCCCTTAGTCTCCCACAAGTTCACCTAGTGAAGTGTTGACTCCAGGAGTTATTAATGTCTACCAATAAGTCAAGAGGAAAGTGGCACCCTTGGAGCACGTGGTGCATCCTGAAGGGCACGTCGCGCAAAAGAAACAAACGAGGCGAGTGGCACCCTTGGAGCACATGGTGTGTCCTGAAGGGCATGTCGTGTTGATGATGATGAAGGAAAAAACTTAGATGGCCCTAAGACATTTAACACTTTAAGAAATTCTTAAACAACTTCCCTAATGAAATGTCACCCAGTTCAGAATCTAAGTTCTAAGTCTAAAACTTCTATAGTGGTAAAATTTTCTCTAAACTTAAGAAAATTACCCTATAAAAAAAAATAAAAAAAATTAAACTAAAAACCACTTAAGTAATAGTTTTAGTCTTCATAAAAATTTTGGGGTAAAATGAAGAGAGTAATAATTTAATTAAAATCAGTGGTTTCAAATTGTAAAGAAGAATTTAAATTTTTAACTTGTGAAAGTGTAAAAGATATTTAATTAATAATAAAAAGGAAAAGATTAAATAGCGCAACTGCCATTTTGGCTCTAATAAAAAGGGGAAAGAAGGGAATAATAAGAAATTAGGAAACTAAGGAATGGAGGAAACATAATAAGGGAAAGAGGGGAACTTATGGTAAAAAGCGAGGTCAACATAGTAAGGAATAAAAAATTAAGAACCTTCTAAATTGAACTAAATTAGCAACTTCATTTTAGAGAAAGTATTTAAACCTGCAAGGGAATCTAGGAATACCTAGGAGTAAATTTAGGAGCAGATCTAGGTGGGTGAGGGAAATAAGACAATTTAATAAATTAAAGAAAATAGTTAATGGAGAAACGTGCGGGATGATTGACACTTGTACGGAGGTGAATTTTTAGAAGATTTTATTTAAAACTTAAAGTGAAATAAATTTAGGGAAAGTTTGGAAGTTCTAAAACTATATAAAAGAAAGGGAAGAGAAGGAAGAGGAGATCGACGGTTAGCGTAATGTTACACTGTCAGAATTGTGACTAGACTGATTACTTGCGGGGAGTTGGGATTTCCCAGCTCGGATAGGAGTGGTAGCTCAGCCTTGCGAGGCGAGCTGGGAGCTAGACATACCATCTGGGTAGTGTGTGGACCTTTTGTGGCTCGGGGGGCTAAGCGTTGGCTGGGAGGTACCAGTGAGGTCTCGACGGTCGGCTAGCGGGAGCGGCACGGAGCGCCCGGACATCATTTGAAGCGGGCGATCAGGCAACAGTATGCTCTTTAATTTTGTAGACTAGATTGCTTAAGACTTACACTTGGTTGGATTGTTGTTTGAGAATGGAATGGTTAAACTTATTAAAGTTTCGTCTGAAATTAGATTGAAATTGACCATGGCTGGAGGTTTTTGTGTGATTTTTTTTTTCCTTTCGTCAAACCGTAATATGGCTGGAAGTATTTGTCTACAATTTAGTGGGAGCTTTTTTTTACTGAAATGTTTTTCCACAATTTTCTAATATGTTAATGGCAGAGTTGTAGAACCCCCCCCCATCTCGATGCATCTGAACAGAATTTTCTTATTGGTTCTGCGTTTTTATAATCGAAGGATTTATGCCCAGCGTTCTTCTTCTGTGGAGCATGCATCATCCTTTTTTTTCTCGGACATAATTTAACAAAAAAAATTTAAATATGGTACAGCCTTCGATTTATTGACCCAGATTTCACTTAAACCTTGAGTTTCCTCGCACTGTATTATGAGGTCAACTGTGTAATTTTTTCCCCTCTGTGTTAGCTTGGCTTAAACTTGTTTCAGACTTCCCTCGAAATTCTTTTTCTTTTTGGCCGTATCTGACCGCCTGCCATGAATTCACCGGTAGTGTGCTCTCTGCCTTGGCCTGCGTTGGATCATGCTAAGGTACTCGCCCTCCCTTCAGTTATCACTCTTGTTTCTTGTACCAGTAAACCACTTTTGTTCCAGTCGACCTCGATTTTCATTGGTTACACCGTTTTGATGGAGTTCCTACTCTTGGGTATGATGGGCATAAGTGTAGTCACTTCATCTAGAATGTTAGCTACAGTAAAATTTTTGAATGATTAATTCCGCGCCTTGAAATAAAGTAGATGACTACCCTTGATTCTTGATTTAAATAAAGTTGTATTCTCTTTGCTCACACTTATGCCGTTCCATTATGGATTTCGTAAATCAATCCTCTTGCACCGTGGAATTCTTATATTGTGTGTTGATTTATAGAACTTCATCGCACATCGATTGTCCTTGATGTTGTCGATTTAGTATTTTTAGTTTAATCTGGATTGTGTCGGGCGGGAAGTAGACACCTCCATGTTCTTTAGAATAGTCGCTAGCCTTGAGACCTTAAATGGTTAAAATTGATGGGAACCTGGGGTTGAGCGTTGCTTATGTGTCTTGGAGGTCCTAACCATTGCAGGGTAGGACAGGCGGGTAGCCAGCCTTAATTATTGTGTCGGTTGATTGTTGTTCATTACTGACAGACGTTGATGTGCATCTTAGATCTTATGTTGATATCGCAGTTGTACGCGTCATGATTCGTCATCATGTGGCGGCTCAAAGTACAATATCTTGTTACCCTTATACACCCGCACACACAAAATATAAAAAAATAAATAAAAAATTGCACTTGATATAAGAGGTTTGTTATTGTAACGACATGATCGTTACATATCGTATCAGAGCGGGTTCAACCCGTGACTTGGGATCGCTACGGCTTTCATTGTTATGATTTGATTATACTGTTGCTAATTGAGTTGACTTCTATGCATGCAGGTAATCATGGTTAGAGGACATTGTGGAGGCAGATGATGGAGTGCTAGGGGAGGAGGCGCGACGCCTCCAATAGCATCCATACCTAAGGGGTCTAACCCTCGGGGAGACGAGCAGGTTCTCAGACAAAACCAGATAGCAGTTGGCTATGTAGTTAGGATGATGAGATCTTTTCAGGTCATGTTCGAGGCACTGATCATCCGTTTGGACAGAGATCGGGCCAGGGCCTCGGCGCCTGCTGAGGTTCCACCACGTGCACCATTCGTTACTGGTAGCATTCACCCTGAACTCGAGAAGGTCAAATTTACCAAGTTCTTTGGTGCCCCGGATGGCACAGCCACTGAGGCATGGTTGGAGAACATGGCGATGTGCTTCACACTTCACGATTATACCTCCAACATGAAGGTCCGCATGGCGGTCTTTCAATTGAAGGGGAGCACTCTTCTATGGTGGAAGATGCTCCTGTCGCAGATGAACATGGTCATCGAAGATGTGTCATGGGAACTGTTCGAGGAACAGTTCCAAGAGAGGTATCTTTCAGAGGAATTCATTGAGCATCATCTCAATGAGTTCAATGCCTTACGACAGGGAGATCGTATGGTTCCCGAGTACGAGGCACATTTTATGGAGATGCTCTAGTATGCTCTGCACCTTAAAACTAAGAAGCTTAAGGTCAACAGGTTCATGTTTGGCCTTAACGGCAGCCTGTGTGCAAAGGTTAGGATCTTGATGCCTCAAACCTTGAACGATGTCGTCCAGAAGGCCCTCATAGCAGAGGAGGAGCTTATCAGTGGGGGTCATACAAGGACTCTAGTGAGACCAACAGGGCAGGGTTCATTTGGAACACCACAACACCAGACACTAGAGAGACATACGTCGGGATATCGTGGCTTCCAGAGGGGATCCACTTTCACTACACCCCGGTGACCGCCGCCTCAGCAGCGGACACCTTATCGCGGACCACCGCATCAGCAACAACGTCGCCTGCAGCAGAAGCAGTTTAGGCTTGTTCAGCAGAACAAACTTGGGTTCCAGGCTGGTGGGTGGTCATCTTCTACTTCGAGTACCAGGACTATTAGGCCGAAGAAGGGGTGTTGGACATGTGGGGAGCCACAATACCAGCGCGACTGTCCTGTGGAGAGGACCAGACCATCCGGATCAGTTAGACCCACTACAATGGGAGATATGGGAAAGGCCCATCAGATTCATGTAGCAGTGAATAACTGCCAGGCAAAGCACCATTCGACTGTGCTTGAGACAACAGGTACTTTCGCTGACCAGACCCTTAGTATTTTGATTTATCCCGGTGCTACTGAAAGTTTCATTTCTGGTGCAACATTAAAAAGGATTAAGGTAAAGGCAGTCGATCAGGATGAGTTTAGCTTCGTAGATATGGATTTGGGAGCCATACAGAAGGTTGAAGGAAATTTTACGGGCTATGCCCTTAACCTGGGAGATTTTGTCACGAGGACCAACCTGTACGTCATGATCTTAGGATCTTATGATGTCATGATTGGTATGGATTGATTGGAATCGCATGAGGCGATACTCAACTGTAAGAGGAAATGGTTGAGCTTGGTCGATGACGAAGGATAGAGACGTGTGATTGTAGGATAGAACCAGGGAGTTTCCCTGAGGTTTGTCTCTTCCTTACAGTTATGGAAGAGTATGCGCAAGGGGTGCAAGCTCTATGCTATCCTTGCATTGAACGAGAACGGAGTAGCGGAAGGTCTAGAACACCTTCCGGTGATGAGAGAGTTTGTGGACGTATTTCCAGAGGAGTTACCTGGGATGTCGTCGGAGAGGGAATTGGATTTTACCATAGACCTGAAACCGGGGACCAAACCGATAGTAAGAGCGCCTTATTTGATGTCAACCTCAGAGTTGCAAGAGTTGAAAATGCAACTGAATGAGTTGTTGGACCTGGGACTGATACATCCTAGTGTGTCACCATGGGGAGCACCTGTCATTTTCATATGAAAGAAGGATGGATCGTGGAGGCTTTGCATTGAATACCATCAACTAAACAAGGCTACGATCAAGAATCAGTATCCCTTTCCGAGAATTCATGATCTATTCGATCAAATGAAGGGTGCGACAATGTTCTCCAAGATTGATTTGCGATCAGGGTATCACCAGTTGCGGATCAAGGAGGATGACGTCCCAAAGACCACCTTTAATATGAGGTTTGGACACTACAAGTTTACTATTTTACTGTTTGCACTGAAAAACGCCCCAGGGGTATTTATGAGTTTGATGAACGAGGTGTTCCGCAAGTAATTGGAAGAGTTCGTCCAAGTATTCATTGACGATATTTTGATCTACTCTTGAACGACGGAGGAGCATGATGAGCTCTTGTGCTTGGTACTACAGTGTTTGCGAGAGCACAAATTGTATGGGAAGTTGTCCTTGAATGCTCTTTTTATCAATCGAGGATTCACTACTTAGGGCATGTCATCTCCGGCGAAGGCATCGCCATGGATCTAGCAAAGGTTGACGCTATTATGGAATGGCCTGCGCCAATGAATGTCACAGAAGTGCATAGCTTTATGGGTTTAGCAAGATACTATCGACGACTTGTCGAGGGATTTTCGAAGATAGCAAATCTGATCATGGAATTGCAGAAGAAAAGCAAGAAGTTTTTTTGGACCGAGAAATGCGTGGAAGCATTTCGGAGGCTTAAAGAGTTGTTGACAACAATGCTGATACTAAAAGTCCCTGACATGGACGCGGACTTCTTGGTATGCACTGACGCATCCAAGGAAGGTTTAGGAGGAGTCTTGATGCAAGACGGATGAGTGGTTGCTTACATTTCGAGGAAACTAAGAAGGCATGATGACAACTATGTGACGCACGATTTGAAGTTATTAGCCATCGTATATGCCTTGAAGGTTTGGAGACACTACCTTGTTGGACAGAAATTTGAACTAAAGACTGATCATTGTGGACTACAACACTTTTTTACGCAAGGCGACCTGAATGTGCGAAAACGACATTGGTCAGAATTTCTTAGCGAGTACGACTTTGAGATTAGTTACATAAAGGGAACAGTGAACCGAGTGGTGGATGCTTTGAGTTGGAGGTCACGCATCTTTTTGGTGTTGCCTCTTCAGACAAATATACATGAGAATATTCTCACTTTACAGCATGACGATCATTGGTACAAGGAGGTCGAGGGTTTTATTGGACAAGAAACAATGATGGTACCATAGTACGATGGATTTTCATTTGATAGCAATGGTTTATTGAGATTTAAAAGTTGGATTTATGTACCGCCAAATGACGAGTTGAGGATGTTGATCCTGAGCGATGCTCATAGAGCAGTGTACATGGCTCACTCAGGAGTCACGAAGATGAGGGCAGACCTTAAACCCTTAATCTTCTGGAAGGGAGTGAAGGCCAACATAGTCAACTATGTGGCTAGATGTCTAGAGTGTCAGCAGGTAAAGGCCGACCATAGGCACCCAACAGGATTACTTCAACCACATGCCATCCCGGAATTGAAATGGGAGGTTATTTCGATGGATTTTATTGTTGGATTTCCACTGACGGCAAGGAGACATGACTCGATTTTTGTAATAGTAGACACTCTGACGAAGAGTGCTCACTTTATTCCTGTGTATACGACGTATCAGTCACCTAACATAGTGAGAGTTTTCATCAGTGAGATTGTGAGGTTACATGGCGTGCCTAAGACGATTATATCTGATCGAGGATTGGTGTTTACAGGACGATTTTGGATGAGTTTCCAAGAGGCCTTGGGAACCCAACCTAACTTTAGTACTGTGTATCACCTGGATACTGACGAGCAGATAGAATGAATGAACCAAATATTGGAAGACATGTTTTGCATGTATGTGATGGACCAACAAAATCGTTGGGAAGAATTCTTGCCACTAGTGGAGTTCGCTTACAACAACAGTTACCAGAGCACCATTAATATGGTGCCTTTCGAGTTTCTTTACGCTCGACCGTGTCGGACACCATTGAGTTGGGATCGGCTTGATGATAGGGTCTTGGTGGGACCAGAAGCGATCCAAGAAATGGAAGAACAAATGAAAACTATAAGACAAAGGATTAAAGAAGCGCAGGATCGACAAAAGAGTTATGTCGATGCGCACCGAGTTGACCGTAGTTACGAGTTTGGAGATCGAGTCTTCTTGTGGGTTAAACTGCATAAGAGTTTGATCAAGTTTGGAAAGGGAGCTAAACTCTCTCCTAGGTTCATGGGACCTTTCAAGATTGTGGAGAAAAAGGGTCCAGTGGCCTATCGACTAGCCTTGCCTGATTCTTTGAGGCGTATGCACAATGTTTTTCATGTATCTGTTTTGAGACATTATATTAGTGATCCTACACATGTGATTAACATGAGTTCCTTGCAGGTATCATATGAGGGAGCGCTCACGGATGAGTCAGTCTGCATCTTAGATCATCGCGTTCGCCAGTTACAATGTTGAAGGGTAGATCGTTTCAAGGTCCAATGGGACAATTATAGTCTGCACTTGGTGACCTGGGAGGACGCATATGATATGCACCAACAGTTTCCATTTTTGTTGGATAGATAGACTTAGGATACTGTGATACATTTATTTCGACATTTATACCATGAAACTTCGGGACGAAGTTTACACCAAGAGGGCGTGTATGTAACATCCCGTTCTAGTGCACTGAGAAAACTTATTCTTTGAGGACACTTGCTCACAAGTGATCCGGACTATTATGATATTAAAACATTTGTCCTTGATTATGATGTGTTATGATAGATGACATGATTTTTTTCTGCATTGACATAGGCAGGTGCTATTGACTTGGTTTTACGGAGTGTGCAGGGTTTTGGACCTTGAGGATGCAGAGGCATCGATGGAACCCCTTGGACTCTGGATTGAGTCATGGAGTGTGTTATTTGGGTTGATTTATTTACTGTGATATTACATTGATCTGATGATATGATGTGGATGTCTTCTGACACAATTGTTGATGATGTAGGCCGACGATAGCTTGTTGACCAGACTCACATATGGAGTAAAGGGGCCACACATGATTACCAAAGAGGTTGAGGGAAAGGTGTGGACAACAGCCCTGCCACGGCCTACTAGCACTCCCGTCGTTGCTCGAACTATAGGTTAATGATTACCTAGTTCAACGGGATCTAGGATGTCATGAGGGCAGACTGTGATAGTCGCTCACGATGACTATAAGGGGCACGCAATAGGGTGGGAGCCTTATTCCTTAGAAGCCCTTAGTGACCCACAAGTTCACCTGGCGGAGTGTTGACTCCAGGGGTTATTGATGTCTACCAATCAGTCAAGAGGTGAGTGGCACCCTTGGAGCACGTGGTGCATCCTGAAGGGCACGCTGTGCAAAAGAAACAAACGAGGCGAGTGGCACCCTTGGAGCACGTGGTGTGTCCTGAAGGGCACGTCTCGTTGATGATGATGAAGGAACAAACTTAGATGGCCCTAAGACATTTAACACTTTAAGAAATTCTTAAACAACTTCCCTAATGAAATGTCGCCCAGTTCAGAATCTAAGTTCTAAGTCTAAAACTTCTATAGGGGTAAAATTTTGCCTAAACTTAA